>JAOYRR010000493.1:0-239693 GCA_038994665.1 Podotricha telesiphe | reverse complement strand
GTTATTTGTCAATCACTCAGTAAAAAAATACGTATATTGATAATTAAAAGTGATCGCTAAAGTAGAATTTGAGTTCACAGGTAAAGCCTTCAATCACGCCACACTGGCATTAAGGAGATTTAAAATAACTATTATATGATTCAGAACTAGATAAGTTTAAAGACTTATTTATTTCAAATCGATATTCAGAAGTCGACCACATAAACATCAAATATCGAGTAGCAAAATATTTGGTCAAAGCAAGAAGCTCTCACGAAATTCGACTTTACAGTACGATAAGACTGCCCATAGCTTACCAAGCTTAGGTTACTCAAGTGGAGATTATTATAGTTACTCAACACAAACACAAAGCTTAGCTGATTCAAGTAATACTTTAAATTAAATTAGCAAATATGAAACTATTGGTGCAATATTTGGTATACAATTAAATTTCGAACATTGTGCTATAACAGATTACAGATTTCTACAGAATTGTACAGAATTTCAAACTTGAATATTTGATTAATAAACAAATATATATATTTGCTCCACGTATATATTGCAACAGTTGTTCTCCACTTTACATTCGAACCTGATTATTATACGAACCAAGTATTAGCAAAGGAAACAATTTCAATGTATCCCAACATTTTCTATTATGATGAAAGTCGCATAAAATTTGAAAGCAAAAAATAACAATAATCGTAAAATTTATGCTATATAAATTAATAGCTAAAATAAATCCATAGTTATAAAATGAAACGAAAACCACTGTAACAATAAAGGTGATAACAATGCAACTATTCAAACTAATCGCCTCGTTTCAAGTTCTGTGTCTTCAGTTTGCTACAGCTTACAATAATTGCAAACCAGCATACTATTCCTATTGAAATCCTTGAATGGAAGCAATTCAATAAGAATTTCATGATTTGAAGCTTGCCTACAATTAAATTGTAATTAAATTTAAAAATTCAATGTATCTATGTTGGATGTGTTATTTGCACTACCTTGAATGACGTAATCTAAAAAGATATTTGAAAACACGAGAATATATATATTTTGAATGAGACACGTTATGTGAAGTTATAAATTCTCGTCACATTTTAGCAAAATTCCGTAATTCTTTTATATTTAAAGCTTAATATACTTTAAAATTAAAAGTTGTTTTATACTCGTATTGACATACTTAAATTAAAATATTTAGTTTATACCACTGTATATATAATATAAATTATAGTTATCTGTACATGTAATATATATGATAGTAGAACCGAAAACAATGATTTTTTATATTCATTTCTGTTTGTGTACGCTAATCTACAGAAGAATGGCTTTACCTATTTAAATACTTTATATTGTGGTAAAGTTCCCTTAACATTCAGTGTTAATTACATTAAAATCGGTTCATAAACAAAAAAGTTACAACCATTTAAATTATAAGTCCAAGCAAAGTTTGTGATTTAAGTAAGAACGCAGGCGGACGAAAACGCGAAATAGTTTAGTCATGTAGTTTACGCAGACGAAGCCACGAGCGGGTCTCTACTGTTCTTATAAAAAATAACAATTCCTAGTTAAAGTTTTTGAAAATAAAATATACGATCATTGAACTCTCCGTCTTAAACTTTAATTAATTGAAAGGAAATTGCTTACCAATGTTATTGAAAACGGAGAGCGCTTTCGATATTTTTGGTCTTTTGATAAAACAAAAAAAAAACATTAAATTATCCAATAAGAAATACTCAAAATACGTTAAATGTGTATATCCTATTATCATATTTATTTTCTACCATTATTCATAACAGTATTTAAATAAAAACAAGCGATTAACACTTGTAAACAATATTAATATCGAATTACAAAATAGGTACGTATTTGTTTTTCAAATGTATTTTAATCTATACAGATTACATTAAAGGTATACAGCAATGTAAAACAAATAATTAATTAATAAAACAAATAAATAATTAAAAAAACAATTATAAATTACTACTACGAGTATATTGTAAAAATAATATAATTATATATTAGCTGTACTGTAAATACCATAGTTTTGGGTGCGATCAAAACTCGGGTGCGATCATTCCCTGCTCTTTTAAATTTGAGTCGAAAAATGGAGAGCGGAGTGTTTTAAAACTAAGTACTCTCTGCCTAACTTGATATGTGAATAAAGGCGTGTAGCTGCTATTTCATTTAAAATTCACACTGTTTATTTTTTTTCCAGGAAACATGCGACCGCCGATTGAAATTCATCACGGAAAAGGTTAGTATATTTAAAAAAAATATAAGAAGAAATGTTTTTTTATTAATACTAATGATATAAACAAAAATGTTTTAAAATTTTATTGCGTAGTTCTTTAACGTCTCCGAGTAGTTTCGGTAAACTATATTATTTGCGTTTATAATAAAAAAAAACTCTTATACGATTGTTTTGTTATACAGAAGTAAGTTCTGAAAGGCAGTGTTTGACAGGCTATTTTCCATTTTTAAACTTATTTTGAATGGTATTCAAGAATACTTTTTGTATAATAAATATATGCATTTATAAAAAAATACTGATTTTAGCTGTTACAAAATACTTTTAACTAACAAAACTATAAAAAAATACATTTGACTTCAGGCTTGCGACAGTTTTCTTTCAACATTCTTAAGGCATACTCCTTCAAAATAAGCAGTAAGTTCGTTTTTCTATTTAATATTTTTAAATTAATTATAAAAAATATGCTAAAACATAATTGATTATGATTTAAATCCATTCTTATAACGGAAGTAGTAAATAGACTTTACCAATCAGAATTTGACACCTTACAGTACACACACTTAAACCCCGCTTAGACCCTTCACTCTTAAAAGAAAAGAACAAAGGATAGAGATCTAGTTAGCAATAATCTGCGGGTCGAAGAGACCCGTATGCCATTATTGTGATTTAGAATGCGGCTGTACTGAGAATGTGAACCAATAAATTAGATCTCAATCAGCCGAAACCACCATTAGTTATAGCTATATAAAGGTATGTATGTATATGTATGGAGTATTTAGCCGTGTTGGAGGTGTTTGTTAAATACGCGAAGTATTAATTAATCCCAGATACCTTGAATTTATTTAAATATTGTTTAATGTATATTTGTTATAGGAAAATGTTTTCACATATATTTATTGTAGTTTGTTGTAGTGAAAGGCCGACGTGGCGCAAGTAGGAGGAGGTATCTGATTAGAAACACTATGTTTATGAATTTAATCTATAATCGAAGGTATATAAAAATATATTTTTTTCGTTTTCTCGTTTGAGTGAGACCAAAGTGCAGCCTGGCTGCACACCATACAATAATCCAGAGTATTTTTGAAATTAGCAGATTTTAAATAGAGTGCCAATTGGCGAACTTTAGGATCTTACTATTTACTCCGCTAAAAAATCTACGGGAGATGTGTCAAAGAAAAAGAATAATATGTATTTAATAATAATAGCGTGGCCATCACGGCGCAATGGCACAGCGTCTGACTGTTAATTTGATTGGTTGTGGGTTCGATTACTACTAGGGGGAATGATTATATTTAAAATATTTTAATTTGTCCGCTCTGCTACCTAAGGCAAAACGCGGCGTTGAGTTCCGCCACTCCACACGCAATGTCTTGATTTCAGACGGAGTGTCGTGACACTATGTTCTCTCGGACTAAGCAGTTACGAGGGAAAAGGCGTAAAGCTGTAATAATAATAATAACCATACCGGCTAAAAGTCATAAAGCCTTGCGAATAGTCCATAATAAATATCCATTATATCAACAAACTCGTTTTGTTAGTACAGATTATAACTTTTAAACGGCTGAGCAGATTTTATCTAGGAGAAGCCTGAAATTTGTGCCAGTTTTTAATACATAATTGTGTCTCCATCAAAAAACCTACTGCCTTGCATTAACTTTCCGAATAACCGAACAAATCATTTTAGCAGGTACGTACTCAAATATTTAAACAAATAAATTAAAATACTACAGTTGTTATGTAATTATATGTTATTAAAAACCTTATATTATCGTTAATTTTAATAAGTTAATCTTGGAATTAGATTTATATTTCCAAATATTTAGAAAAATGGCCTAAAATAAATTTGAAATTACACAAAATAAACGAGAATATAAGATTTTTTTTATAAATACAGACAGTCAAACAAAAAATAAAAACATCCAATATCACTTTCGCTGTTGATGGGCAAAGAGGTGTAGGATAGCTTTCATTGTTTATTCATGAAGTTATTATTTACGAGACGCTCCCTGGCGTGCTCGCTGGCAATAGTGCATGTGCAATACTGATATATATGTCGGTTTTATATTTTACATAATATATGATGAAAATGTTTCTGAATTGTAAAACTGTTTTAGTTGAAAACCTGACCGAAGCTATTTGCTTGATTAAATTAAATCAAAACACACATCGCATTTAATATAAAATAGAGAACTAAATTTCTGTCTCCATAATTAATTTTAATCACCTATTATAACATTATTTACATAAGAAATAATTACGTTATAAATCGGCCTTTATGAAATCTGTTGCTTAAAAAACTTTAAGCTCCAAATTGAAGCTGTACAATTAATGTCAGACCACAGAACGTTAAGCCAATGCTGGCCAGGAATCAAAGTTGAAAACTTTATTCGCATTGCAACTAATAGCACTTTCTGTGTTCGACTTTTCATACAATGGTAAATAAAATCTCTAGAGACATCGACCGAGGGATTTTGCTTCAATATCACCTCGTTCATTGAACACTACACGGCCTGTTACAAAATGGATCCACATGACAATAGTGTCATATATATTTACAATAGTTCAACATTTTGTTGAAATATATTTATCAAACACCAACATTGATACAGTGGTTATAAAAATAGTACATTGTTCAAAAATTATGGGTCCAACCCATAATTTTTAAACAATGTTCCCATACGTCTAATATACGATAGTTTTTTTTACCTACAAAATTATTGATATTTTTTACTTAATATTCTACCTGACATTATTTTTTGCCTAGCTAGAGTCTTACTTCCGACTAAATTTAATTTTCCTTTTCCATCAGTAAAAGTCGTCAACCAGAGTTCTGATACATCTTTTTTATTAACTATAATCGTTCAGCTCCAAATTCATTTGTTAACACATTTTAATATGCATGACAATAGATGGTATTCGATTCAATTCCTACTCGGGAGTGATTATATTTAAATTATTTTCATAGTTCGCTCTGGCGGAAAGACAAAGTGCATCGAGTTTTGCTACTCAACACGCAATATCTGGAATTTGGATGAAAAGTGCAGGACGGAGTGACTGACGTAAATTTTGAATTCATACATCTTATATACCTATCATTTTTATTTTCTTCACACACCTCCCCTTTATTTTAAGTACTGTACATAACAACTGTACAATCGATCTACCTATCTATCTATTCATTTTTAATACGTATATATATATATATATATATATATAAGTACTTTAAAAGTAATTACTGAAAATAAAATAATACTGCTGAGTGTGAGAGTATACCGAAATACAGGCAACTAATCCGGATACAGAGGAAATCTATTTTGTTTAAGTAACTTTTTCTATCTTTAGTCAAATTGTTTATCAAATGTTTGCAAATCTATCGTGCAACCTAATAAAGTTATTATTATTATTATTATAAACAATTACAAATAGAATTATATGTGATCGTTTCCTAAAACACAATAAACGTTGAGAGTTTCCAAGCGTAGGAGTCATAAATTATGAATACCAAAGATTATGTAGGCTTGTGCGATACTCAGATATTATGCCCCCGTTTCTCCATTTCATCACGTTCAAGATTAATACGTAAACTGATATAACTAATTAATTTTATGTAATTTTACAACTAAATGACGTCGCTATGATAGCAACTGTGCTACACGGATATTTCTATAGACAAGAAATTACTCGGAAAGTTAAAAATTATTGAATTATACGAAAATAGGTTAGTATGGCGCAGTTGAGACGACGCCTGATTGTTTCATTGATTACAGGTTTGAATTTCAGTTGAGAATTTTTTGTTTTTTTAAATATTTTGGCACCCATTGTGTCTAGAGATGAGAGACGGAAAGTGTTGGACAGAGACATTGTAGTGGGTGTGTGTGATATTTTTATTATATCTATTTATTGTATTTCAAATGCATTATTATAAAAAAAATTTTTTTCCAGAACAAACTATACTAATTTTCATCACTCCGTCTTCATATGTGTAAAATATATTCCAGGATATACATTATTAATATTGTTATTCAATGATATATTATTAACATTTTCCATGTTATTCTATATATCCTTTTTCATACTTTGGTACGGTTTAGTACTAACTAAAATACATACAAAATAATATTTTAGTGCTCGACACCAGGACCGAAATGACTGCACTTAAAAAGGTAACCTAATTACTTCACGCACTTTATGAGTTAAACGTTTTATAATTGATTTAACTTTATGTAACGGGCGTAAAAATTTTACTCAATTTAATATATAGATAACGAATTTTGAACAGAGATCATGTTTGTTTTTACCCGTAATTAGTGGTCATTAAAATACAATAAAGTATAAAATAATTTCCGTAAATTAATGCGCAATTTATGGGCAGAAAGTCGAGAAGAGAGTGTTATGACACTAGATTGTTTGTAGCGTCAAGCTAAAAACATAGAATCATAAATCATGATATATAATATGTAGATACGAATTTATAGCCACTCAATAATTTTCAATCAATTATTTTTGTGTATAAAAACTTTGTACATTTTCTTGGAATAATAAAAAAATAGTCATACTTCAAATCTAGCTCAGTCTAAATCATGAGTCCTTGGAAAAAAACTTCTAAGACTCACTAAGCATAAGCAGTATAATGGGTTCTATCTACAGAGCACCATAGTGCCCTAGAGTACACTTTACGCATGTTTTTTGTTTACCATGTTTCAATATAACAGACATATTAATTATATAATATTATATAAATTATAAAATATCATTAGCAATTAAGAAATATTTAGTTATTTTAACTGGAATACTAAATTCTTCTCTTTATAAGTATAGCGTAGAAATCACAACTATGTAATTTGTAGTCACCTATATGCATGTATATATACCATCGAAAATATTTTTTTAAAAGACAATAATTAATTTTATTATTGTAACAAATTCGACTATATAGATTATTGTAGTAAATGGAAACGATAATATAAAGTACCTGTAACGTAATTAGTCTTTCAGCACTCATCGAGTATTATATAAGAATATATATTGTTGGACTAACTAAGCATTTACTTTGACCGCGGCAGCCATAGTTTAAATATTATTTCACATAAAATTTGGTTTTCATAGCTTACGTCGGCCAGGCTCACATGCATCGTTAAAAAGAGATTTCAAATACGTCAGTGTTTGTTTGCTATTTCATTGTTAACGGCGTTTCTAATTTTAGTAAAAGTACAATTTAAAATATTTTTATTTTATATTCAGCATTTCGTAAATCTGTGTATTTTAAATAGTACGAATTCACATTTTTTATTACTAATCAAATTTTGATATTTTGCTTTATTGTTCTTTTATTATTGTTATTTTATAAAAATTATATTCATAAAGTTTTTTGAACACATTTTCTATTAGTTTTTAACTGTATCTATCTATCGCTTGATAAATACCAATCTAGCATTGTAAGAAATCTTGCAGTGCTATTTGAATTCTCTTCCTGCAGTCCGATTTACGTAAAATATGCACACGCGGTCAGATCTGATGATAATAAAATATTTTAATAGGTTAAAACTGTTGGTATTTCCAAAATGATACGGATAACGAGAAAATAGTCTTAATTCAAATTAAAAATATCCGTTACTCAAATAGACTTTTACAAGCACTTTTTAATCGTCAAATGAATATAAAAATTTTTTTTTTCGTGAGACTATCCGCCTTATTGGGGATTCAGAACCGGTTATGTGGGCTCCGGACTGGCAGATGTAAACCATCCATATGGGTATACTAAAACCTCACGGTGCTCCATCTCAACCGCCACTGGCCGGGGGCCACAGGGACTACAATCTACCGCGAACCCCGGCGGATCAGAATACCACCTGCTTGGAAGGCAGTTCTTCTTAAAAGAACCAGGAAATAATTCAACAGTTGCTCTTTTCAAATATAAGAGTTATAAATTTATTATATAATAAAATGGTAGCAAATCCGCAATAATATTACTTCCACACATTTTTATCCTTTAAATATTCTTCTACAAACTATAAACTTTTCTGAAGTGGCTAATCTAACATAGGTTGAAAAATTATGTGTATACTCAATGTGAAATGTGAAAGACTTATTGACTTTTTGGAAGCGATAATTTGCCATTACGTTTCATCACTTTGTAGCATAACATTGGATATGTTGTCAGACAAACAAAATATTATATTTTTATATATATAAATATTCGCGAATTCGCGACAACAGCAAGTTTTTCAACTGACTGTTAAAAGTCATAGTTTATTTTTATTCTATGAACTTTGAATATTAAAGTGGTATCAGCTTCGAACAGCAAAATACCATATAAATTCTTCTCAAAAAAACAGAAAATCGTTTCTTTTGGAACGCCCGTACTTAGAAAATATCTAGAAAATTTTAAATTAATTATATTAAACTTCTGGATTATTTGATTCAAATACGGGGCTATAATATACTGTATACCATAATGATATAATTTTAGTAATAGTTTCATGATCTACACAATTAATTTTTTTGGATAAATTGCAAAAGACTCCAATAGCATTTTGTGACTTTTCCCAAGAATCATAACTTATAAAAGTTCAACACTGTGTCCATAATGTTAATTATGAAGCGAGTTGTTATTATTTATAACAAAAAATCTTGTTCTTTGTAACATATTTTTTTCTTTTTTGAGTAGATTGTTTATTTAAACCTAAATTCAGGTGTTGAGTTATATGCAATTTATATTGCAACCATAACAATCTTAAACAAATTAGCACTTCTGCTCATTCATTGGCAAATTGAATTCACAGTAAAAAAAATTGAAACTATTTGTAATTGCCAATACTTGCATGAGTGAAAGCTAAAGGCATTTCGGTATCGAAATGGCTATTAAACAAACAAAGTTTCCATTAAAATCGTCACTAATTACATTATTTATTTAAATAATTAGTGTACTATTTACTTTCGACTGAAATTATAAGTTAACATTCATTACATTTTGAACGTAACTTCACTAATAGTGAAATTAATGTATATTTTATTCCAACTGTATAAACAATTTTGCTCTGTTATTGAGTTAATAGGTGTTTATTTATATACCATATTTTTATTGTTGTCAAATTTTTATTGCTCGTTCAGAAACTTTCTTATATAGGTAATAAATATTAACTTTAATATTAATCTATGGATCAAATGACCGGCCAAACTATTGAATATATAAATGATATATCGTTAAATCATGTATCCGAATGTTACACATTCTTTCTTTATATTTCTATATTCGGTCTTTAATTATTCTATAAGCTATTTTCCTTGCTCAATATGTTATAACCGAACGCATTCTGTTTGACAGGTACGCACAGCTTGTATGGGAAATTATTTTTTACTATTTTATGTGCAATTTCTTTATGTTTTCTAACCTGTTAAACTCTCCTTGGACTTCTACAAATATTTCTTCTACCAAAATTAGCCAAATCGACCCAGTCGTTCTCGAGTTTTAGTAAGACTAACAATGTCATTTGATTTTTATATAAATATAAACGGTTTTAAAGAGACGCGGGTTCAAATCCCGCTGCGTTAAAATTTTTATACGTTTTCTAAATATGTCTAGTTTCAGATTTTTTCCTTTGTATTCTAACTTAACCCAACTACCTATTTGGATGCTAAATTTCAACTTAAATAACAATTTTTACTTATTTATTTTAATAAGGAAGTAAGTAATCATTTTTAATAATGAAAATGACTGTTTTCGGACGTTACTATCTAAATAACCGTTTCAGGTGTGTTTATAAAATTAAGAGCACATAATGTATCTTGCAAGTCCCAATGTGTAAACCAAATTTGACATATGTAGATAAGAAAGTTTTTGAGTTCTGTAGGGGTGAAAAGTGGCCCCAAATGGTTGGTGTAAGATTACACATGGCGCTGTTTGCCAGTGGTATTACCTTTTTTTTTTACTCGGTATGATTGGACTAATACGGCTAGGCCTTTTCTGTAACTGTTATAGTCAGTTAGTTCTCTCTAAAATAATATTATTCTGAAAAAGATGAAAATTATTAAGGGATTAAACTCTTTAAGTTTAAAATCCTATATTAATTTGGTGAATATAATAAATGCATAGAATAACTGAACTGTGAACTCTTTCTCATTATCACACGATATATCAAGACTTGAATACTGTTTAATCATAGATATAAAACCAAAAGCAATTTAAAAATAAAGCAACTTAATAATAATATATTAAGTAAAGAGAAGCGCAGCGCTATGCTCCCCCACTCAATACGCAATGTCTCGAATTCGGGCGGAGGGTGGAGAGTGGACTGTTATGACTTTAGGTTATTTTTGACCTGTATTTTCCCGCAAAGCAAGGTGCTATGTACTTCTATAAGCAGTAAAATTCTAATATACGTAATATTATTCATTAACATAAAATTTACACTTTTTAATACACTAAAAACTTTGTCTTGTTATAAAATCCTGGTTAGCAGATATAATGGGTCTGAAAACATCCACTTTAACTTAACTAGAGTAGCTTAAATAACTTCAGTATAGAAACGTTAGTTACCAATAGCGCAAAATATCGTTGCAATATCAAACACAATTTTTATTTTATTTAGCCTACCTACACCTTAAGAAATTTTGTATTTACTAAAATGAACTTTTATATACCAAAACATTACACAGGTACAAAGCCAATTATTTGCTATACGATGCACAAGCCACATGAAATGTAACTGTATTTTTGCGCCGAGTGTTCAACTACTTGAACTCTCAGCTACTTTCATCGCCCATATTACGATGTTTTTATTTAAATTTTTTGAAATGTAATATCTTTGAAATTTATATTTTTTACATTTTAAATTCTAGGTACATTGCATTTTGAATTAGTCTAGGACTTGAGTGTTGAAGTCTAGGTTGTTAGTTCTGTTAAACAGCTTGAACAAATATAATTCCTTTAAACGACAGCGTTTTATCTTCAAATAATTTCTAACTAGGACATCATTATGTTTGAAAAGATTCTAAAATATTTTGTACACTTATAATCTTAGAATATAAGTTATTTGGCAAAATACACATGTTATACACTTACATACACATGTACATATGCTTTGTGAACGTATTATATGGTACTAAGGCTTCACGTATAAAGCCTAAAATGGAATGAAATGCGCTGATAAAATATCAGCTTTTCAATGCAACGAATGGGCCATTGTCATCACTCCATATTAATAGTTTTCGATTACACAAAGGGGTATTCCGATCGGGTATTACGATATAGCATCCTGTTATTTCATGGAGAGAAAATAATTGGCTGCGACAAAAAGCAGAATTTGTAACAACATGAGAATGATTAGAATTTGTGAAAATACATATTTAGAAAACGAATAAAAATATGAACGCAGCGGGATTTAAAAACTGTCCAAGAGGCGAGGGTTCAAATTCCGCTGCGTTCAAATTTTTATACTTTTTCTAAATATGTCTTTTTCAATTTCCTAAGTGTGCGAAACAAACTTTAATATTTATGAAGGTAACTTTAGAAATTATTTTATTTTATTGTTCAAGGATAATCCTACTTTAGTTATTCAATGTAATGTATGCGATTTTATATCATGAGCTATTTAAAAAAGGAAAGAAATTTAAAAATTATTTGAAATGTTGCAAATTTATTAAACTACTACGCAGGAAAATACGTTTAAAATAATGTACCCACTTTTGAATACAAACAAGAAGAAGAAACAAAAGGAAAGCAAATATATAACAAAATGGCAAAAGGATATTTTTTATTAAACTTAGCTTATAATATACTTATGTTTAACAACGCTTATGATTTTATAGTATCGTTATCGTACAGGCATGTGATGGTTAAGTGATCATATCTTACTCGTGGTATTTATATACATTATACACTATTTTTTTTTAAATACTGAACATATTCTAAATTAACTCTCACGCTAAGGCTATTTTGGAACAAATTGGACCCAATTTCAATTCTAAGTGTAGTTAATTCAAAACTATACAGAAATCACTAATTATACTATAAAGACCAATAATTACAAGAAAGCTATAATATATTACAAAAAAAGCTCTCCGCAACAACAGTGGACAATGTATCCAAGAATATCATAAATCTTCTAAAACTTTTTATATAACCTCGTTTCGACACTAGATAATTGATAAACGATGCGCAATAAATACTAGGACGGGCGTTCTGCCAAAAACATAAGTCCTACCGTACGTCTGGATACAAACAATTGGCTCTCCAACGCTCTCAAGTATTAGGGAACACTTCTGTTGTACTTGCATAGTGAACCTTTTTTCACTAACTTTCACTTTTTTATGCTTTTGTATTTGTATTTTAAATGTAGTAAGTGTATAATTAATAATTGGTAATTGATTATGAATGTATATGAATTATAATGTAGTAAGTATGATGAATTATATTATGAGTATAAGGCTTACCTAAGCACATTTGAGAAGTCAATGTCTGAACAGATGTTGGTTGTGGGTTCAATTCTCTGATAATGATTTTCTTAATCCCAAAATGTTTGTATTTATGTTATTTCCATGTCCCTAGAAAAACAAAACAGCATGTGACATTTAGATTCTAAATTCTACCACCACCTACCCAAATAAATACCAGTGTTGTAGGTATATAAAAAAAATACAAATTGTCAATCAATTGCATTTAATATACTAACAATGGTATGCTTAGTAATAATTTAATTCATTGTTAACGAGTCATTCATTGTAATTGAAAATATTCACAACAATATTCCTAAAGCTGTTCAAATTTAAGTAATTCCTCTAAGTACTACTACGAATAGTCTTTGACGGAAAATTAAAGGTGGGAAAATTTTGGAGTGCTCGTATCAAATTAACAAGATTAAAGTAAAGTATAATAGGCCCTTAACTTAACGAAACCTTCATTTATTTAGTAATTGTGAATATATTTTATGTACTATTACATCATTTTATATACAATGTTATTTTATATATAAGTGTTTTTTTTTCAATGTCAAATAGCGGTGTTTAGCTCCGCTACGCGCGAAGTGTATCGAACTCTGGTAGAAAGTGGAGCACGAACTGTCTTAATAACAGGTTTTTACTTTACTGCTTACTGTAATGTGGGTAAAATAATTAATATTATAAAGTGGTTGGAATTACAAATGTATTATATAAAAATCAGTTCTTGTTTGTCCTAACATGATGAAGACAGACGTCAAGTATACGAAACCAATTATTATCTTTTATATGCTTTAGGCTTAGCGTAACTCAACACCGCTCTTGATCTCAACAGAGCAGGAAAATAAAAATAAAAATTTAAATAAATCAAACGTAAAAAAAATCAGTTCTGTATTTATTACACATATCAAGTATTTAGTAACTAGAGAATTTATATTATTACCTAAAATAATCATAATGATCATTAATGTTCTAAATCCTGAATTTTACGAAACTTTCCTCCACTAGACCCAATAAAATATCAATTGCCAAAAGAGTTTTCGGAAGTTTCGTGAAGGGGCATTAATTACGAACATTGGACACTTGGGCTATTTACCTAAAAAAAGATCGCTTAATTAAAGAAACGCTTTCAGCCGCAAATGAAACCACACGCCTCTTTCCGTCCTATTGAAATTACGAAAAAAGAAATATTTAAATGATTTATTCATATGTATATTTGGTACCCACTTTTGTTCTTGTGTCACGACTATTGCTCATTTGGGTTTGGGTTGATAGAGAAAACATGTGTGATTTAAAAGTCAAAAAATGTATAAATTTAGTATTTTGTGTTACACATTTTAATGAAGCTTAAAAAAGAGTACTTGTATATAACGAGTGGAGATGAAACTCCTTATCATTCCATTGATCCACCGTGCCGTGGTACCGAGCTTTGCGTTGCGGCGACAGGATCTCGGGCCTTGTAATCCAGGTGTACGCTTAAGGGGCCCTTTTAAAATGCGCATTAACGCTAGATCCTACTAATACCTGCTAGAAATGAACTGATAATAGTTATAGACAGGCTGATATCTTTTAGAAAATGATAGAGGTTTTACTGTTATACTTCTCTCGCCTTCTTCTACCGCGTATAAATTAGTTCTAAACCAACTGATTTACAATTGCGCTAAAAAACGTAACTCTTTAAGTATAACATTCGCGCTTTAAACGTGCGATGTATTGATAATTTCCATTGTTATTTTATTATGCCCACTAATCTTTCATAACTGTAATACCCCCCGGCACCTATAAATATTATTTGAAGGAAAACAGATAATATGTATTCATATCACCATCATCACAGATAATACTATCTGTACATACAATCATTATTAATAATTCAATAATTAATAATAATTGATGGATAAAACCATCAACTAAGGTGTGAAACTAGATCCGTAAATGTGAGGTAACATTACCTTACACTTGGCGTGCATTTACAATCCCAGCATTTATATAGACAGATTTCTGACATTTAAAATGTCACTATTAGTTTATTTCTTGAATCCATAAGCAAGTACATACATAAAAAAGACATATTTCCTAAGTGTGCGAATAACACTTTAAAAAATGTACATAAAAAAGAACTACATACATATATTGATGAGATAAAGATCGACCGTTGTGGGGACGATGGGCAAGCCCACACCCCAAACTGGTTTGGCCTCTCATTTTTTCATATTCACACAAATTCACTTAATCACGCAGCATCTCAGTATCACTGGTTCACCTTAGTTAAATAAAAGAAGGTCAAATTTCTTTATTATAATTGAAACCCAGGTGTGTAAACTCCAGCTCACACTTTTTGAATTCAGATTTTAAGGTGGATTTGACCATAACCTCTTTTTAGAGTCTGGATCCGCGCCTGTGATGGTGTATTGTTATGTAACTATTATAACTTTAATGCCGAATTAAGTTTGTCGTCGTGTGTTAATCTAAATAGTCTCTACTCAAAGCCTACCTTTATAATTACTTTGGAATCGTCCATCAAGTTGAAGATCGTCAGTCCATAAAGATGTTAATAAAAATATTAACAACTTCAATATAAATTCTGAAAAATATAAACCTAAGACACATTTATAAAGCTATGTTTTAAAATGTTAAGTATTTCATCCTTCTAAGTATGTTTTCAGTTTTATTAAATAATATTTTTCTTTTTATAACATTTTATTTTCTGTTAAGTCAAAGTCAAGTCGCCTTGTGCAAATTGAACTCTGATCTAAGTTCAGCAAAGTTAACATGTGTATTCATAAAAGAGTGCGTTACTTAAACAATTGATAAATATTCTTTTTCTTTATCGTATAATAGTCGTTTATCATTCATTAGCATTTCTGCAGCAACGAAGAAGAAATAAGAAAGAAAATAACTTTCCTATTTTCCACACTTTGTTTAGCTGAATTCGGTTTGATCCCAATATCATCGCATTTATAGTCATATGCCAACTGTATAATAATGACATAGATACGATATTATGAAACAAACAAAAAAATATGTACAGGCCTTTTACTTTTTACGAGCTTTTTATTAACTTGAAATGTATGTATGTTTGTTCGGGTGGAATCTGGCAACTCAATTTTGAAACATATGCCTTTAACCGCTTGAGGTGAATTTTGTTTACTTTTCGTCTACATGTGACGTGATTCGAAATCTAACATGGCGGAACATACAAGATGGCGGAATCGTTATTTCAATGCACAATGAAAAGGCTTGCTGAGAATAATATGGCAAAGGCTTTTTTTTGTTTTATATTTTAAATCAATTTCTTTATGTATCTTCTACAGCATAGCTTGATTAGAATTAAATCAGTTGTTTTAAATGAAGTTACATTTTTGGCAAAAAATGAACCCATGTAGGAGCAAAATAGATATCAATACAAACAATAAAAAATAATACATAATCTTTTACTAGAAATCGAACTGTAAAATCTCACAAACTGACAAACAACAAAAGTATTTCAATTCACACATTCTTAGTACTGGCACTACGAGAGCTAGTAGACACACTACAACGTTGAGCAACTATTGAGTAAATATGGATGATAAGGCATTGTCGTACTTAGACATGCCTGTCTTTCACGTTCATAGCAATTGTGGTTGCCAGGGTTATGGGTTCGAATACTGAGAATACACTGAAATTCTAAACTTTACTCTAGCCCTACAACACAAACACGGCGTTGAGTTCAGCCACTCCACACCCAAGGGTCCCAATATAGAGTGTGTCAGGATCTAAAGTGCGGAAAGCTTAGCACTGGGTTTTCTCAACATACACATATATAAAACAACTATTAACACAAAAACAAACGACCAGGAAGAAAAGTGCACGAAGCTACTTCATTCTTTTCAGCTGCACTCTTTCTCCTGCAAAGCAGGGTAGTCAGAGATAACCTAGACACTCTATTTTCCACTTTCCGCTTAAAAACTCACTTTAACATTGTCAATTACTTTTTTAATTAACCTGGATTGAAAGTGAACAATGTAAGTCGGTCGAATATAATCATATCTAAAACGCAAGAGTCTCAACAACCCATCGATGTATGTCGATATATTTATGTACGTCAGATGTTCCCGTTTTACTTATTTTTATACGTTTAACAATAATTGATAATTAAATGTTTTTCTGATTTATCTTGTTATTTAAAATAATAACTGTTGTATCTATCTATATCTGGATAATATTAAAAACACAACTAATGCTTGTTAACTCATTTATTACTACATATGGTGAATGGATGTCAAATTTTGTATACATACATAAGTACTTACATATATACATACATACTTTTAATATTTATGGTATTATAATTCCTTTAAACTTATTGGTAGCTTAATTTTGTAACACAAATTATGAATTATACATCAAAAACTCTATTAAAAAGAGCAATAAATAGAACAGGTTCTCAAAAAAATTAAAATACATCGTTAAAACGAAACTGGGTTTAGTATCAGCAGAACCACGTCGCCCTGATATAACAAGCAAATTAAGACCGGCCGAGAGAAAAGTTAATCAACGAAATGAATGGAGCCAAAAATATTTTTTCACATCTTGAGATAGAGACAAAAAATGCAAATCGCGAACAACTGAAACCTATCAAAGCGTAAACTCGTATACAACTCTAAAATAAAAGTCGAAGTGGTACTTAGTATGGCCTTTATTTTTTGTTTATTTAGTTTAGGTATCAAATATTTTGCACAGAGCAACGCATAAGCTTAGCGATCAGAGCGCTTGGACGGTTTCCAAGTGGCGCGGGTTCGAATAGCGCTATGTTCAAATTATTATACGTTTTCTAATGATGTTTTATATCCTAAGTTGTGAATAACATTTTAAAAAAGTTGACAATACAATTTTTTTCAATCTACCTAGCAAAACTTAGTGTTTACTTTAATGCTGCTTAGGATCTACAAAACTCATCGTTGCAATAATAAAAAATATAGTAAAAAAATAAAAAAGTCATCAGAATTACATTATACAGTATGCATAAATGTGAAAATTACTAATCGAATTCAAAACTGTCGACTAAGATCGACTAAATCCAATAGCAATCTACGTTGCAATCAGCGGGCTGACTACTGACACAGCACACACTAGCGAAACATAATATATCTAACACGCATCTAAACGCTGACGCGTCGAGATCCATTTGATGAATCGACGAGATTCCTCTGAATCATCTCGGTACGGCACAATACTATTTGATTAATCTTTTGGAATTATCTCGGGCTGTGATTTAACTTAGAATTGGCTGGTCGATATTAGAATAACTAGGATATGTATGTGGCAAGCTAGTGTCGTATTTGTATGTGTGTAATTAAGATATTTTCATATTATTCAACCAAAAATGTCATATTTATTAATCATTTTGTAAGATTAAGGGGATACTCATGTATAGAATGTAAAACACTATTATGTAGTAGTGTTTATTTTCACTCTTTATATTTAATTTGCTTTATAAATACTTGTTTGAATAACAATCCTTACAGGTTATTCCACTTATGTAAATATTTGAATGTGGTATGTAACATATTAACATAGGTACACAAACAGTTTTACTTTATAATAAGGTAGCTGTACTATTAGACGTAAAAAAATCCTCAATAATAAAAATAAATCAACAAAAAAAAAACATTTATTCAGTATAGTCAGGATATGTGGAAAAAAAGTCGCAGAACGGCGCTGTATGCGTATATTGAAAATAGCAATGGCAATTAATGTACGACAGAGCGTCTTAAAGTTACATTATTTTATGCTAAACATGTTTTTCATAAAAGAACAAACCTAAGGTATTTTGGTATTTTGTATAAAAATATACAGAAACTTTTATTAAGCCACATTTATTCCGTTTTGTAATAATTTGAAATGTTGCTTGCATACTTAAGTAAAATAATTTTAATACGTATTTTAATATTCACATAAACTTATTTTACAGTTCGAACTTCAAGTTAAGTCCCACTAAAGCAACTTAACGATTGAGTATATTTTTATACTTTAGCACTAAGTCCTGGTCCTGGTTTCAAAGACACTTAATGCGTACATTGGTTCTTTTAAAACGATCACACTCCATTAGTTTCACGCTATCGCTGACCATTTTCGATAGCAGATAATGCGCTGCAGCTTTTAGTTCAAGAGCTACTTAAAGTTTTAAAATATCTTAGTCTATCTACAAGAGTATACTTTACATTGATGATGAAAATTTCTTATACAATATATAAGCCCTTAATAATAATCACAATCACATTTCTGATGTCGGCAAACCTCTTGGTCTCACATACGTACATCCGTACATCCGTAGTAGTTGCGGGTGTGTAATTACAGGTAGATCGATACGCGTCAGGAATGGCTATCGGATGTAGGTAATGGCGGATGAGGAGAATATGATTACGATACACTTTACACTCACACATATTCGCCAATACGCGAGTGACACTTAACATTAGGGGCATCGGAACCACCGCGCTTGTAGGGAGAGGAACTCTGAGACAGTGCCCGGTACTTGCGATCCAGGTGTAGATTTAAGGGTATCCTTTAGAATTCATCAACACTCACTTTCACTGCCGATCTCCTATTTCTACCTAACTTACACTTAATAAAGTTAGGTTTGCAGGGACAAGGCTTCTCGCCTAGTAACGAAGACTACTATATGCAACGAGCGTTCTTAAAGCCTCTCCTAACTCACTCCCATCACTTATTGGTCCTACCTACGATACGTTTCTTGTTAGTCTAAAGCATCACACGTGACCATAGATTGTTCACTGAAACCATAACAGATAACGCTAAATTATGCCCCATAAATATATAATGTTTAATGGTGCTCTAATAATAGTAAAAATATAAATGACTGATTTCTGACTGCGACCCACCCCCCTGCCCTGGAGCTACTGCAGAATGGTGATACTCCAGCAAATCATGTAGACTGCGGGTGCTCTCGAAGAAACCCTGGAGCAACCCAAAGGTGACTGTAGGCGGAAGGTGTCTTAGTAGCATGCGCAATGTTTTGCGATCCTGTGTCGTTATGGGGGTGGACAGGATTTTTGATTTTGGACACTCGGTTTTAGTGGGTAGTATCGGGGTCACTTGTAAGTCTTTCAGTATCATACATTGGTATGGAAAATCTGCCTTGTGCATAGGTGGTTAGCTTAAAATGCATTTCCGAGTGACACTAAAGAAACAAATTGGTAGTATAATAAATGATACGATGGTACATTAACTTCCGGTGGCACCATTGCTATAATATTAAGCACATTGATTTCCGTTGGCACTTGTAGTGTTTTTTTAATAATTAATAAAGTGGAACTGTGAATGGTTTCCGGTGGCGCTATTTGGAATACTTTCACAACATATATAACATCAGTTCAGTTGGAGTTTGACTGAAGTTCATATAGACTGATTGCCTATACAGACATCGGATATCGAAAGCACTCACGCCTCGTGTTTTCTGGTGGGATATTACATTTCTAAGTAAGGCTGTTCTTGCTACATAATTGTGTGAAGTAAGTATGTTAAGTATACGATTTCGAATTCAGTGTTTATTGGACTATTGTGCAATTGTAATAAAAGTGTAATGTCTACACACGCCGTATGACTGCCATTCTGCTAATGTTAGTAATAATAAGATGAGAAGCTGATCTCAGTTATAGAATTATTTATATGATGTTCCAACATGCTTGCATTGTTACATATATCGTTATTTTTAGATTTTTTTTTATTAGTGGGATCTTAATTTTGACATAATGTTTACAGCAAAAGGTAATAAAATAAGAATCAATATATTTATTTTTCTTCATACTAATAACCTTTATTTTTTACATTTTAAAGTGTTATTCTTAACATTTAAAGTATTATACACACACTAGAAGTGCATTAATTAACTTTGGTTACCTTGGTATACGGATACTATTTTTGTATTTTAATATTTTTTTGTATGACACACTTATGATATATAAAATATTTATAGAAAACGTATAAAAATTTGCTAAGTTGAACGGCTTACAAAAGGTGGGTTGGAATCCCACTGCGTTAAGACTTTTATACGTTTTCTAAAAAACGCTTATCATATGTGGCAGTTTTACAACAAGAAAAAACGTGTAGCGTTTCTAAAACTATACGTTTTTTCTTCTAAAATGTAATTTATAAAATATATTATTATTATAAATTGCTTTAGATAAACTTACATAAACAAGCTGAGAATGAAATCGAGTGAAAAGGTTAAGTTTAACAGTAGTTTGCACAAGGGCCCTATTCGGTTTGACCGGAGATCATAAATCCTGAACGGCTGTAATGTAGCATAAATAGGGGACCCTCAAAATGTTAGAAATTTAGACATGATAATGGTCTAAATATATAAAATGATAGATGTTATCACTACAGTGTAAATGTAAAGATAATATATTTAAATTAAAGTTTAAATTGATTTCATTTTTTATACTTAAAATTGAGGCCATTGCGGCATAGGGTGACTGCATATGACGATATATACGATGATTGTGGGTTCAATATTCACTCTGGGGAACGACTATATATAAATTATTTTTATTTCGCCGCTCAGATGACAGTGGGACAGCGTTCGACTGTAAGCACAATTGGTTGTGGGTTCAATTCCCGCACGTGGGGTGTGATAGACATATTTTTAGATTTAAGCCCGCGCCTCTTGGAAACCGTCTAAGCATTCTGACCGCTAAGCCATGCAGTCTACATCCGACTACGTTGAAATTGTTATACGTTTACAACTTAAATCTGTTGTTAGCATCTCTGTAGAGACATTTTTACAAATTTTTGCTACCCAAAGATTATTCTAGGAACAATCATTTGGCAAGAGAGAATGCTGTTTATTGAATATGTTTAGCATTTTAAATTGATATTACGCTCTTAGGATTTTGAATAACATATTTTAAGAAAACGAATAAAAATGATTATTTTATAAGTACGTTGTAGAATTTTAAGTCTTTTAGACCATCCAAAATTTATAGGTTTCAATCTTGAACAACACTCAATTTTATACTACAAACTCAGTATGCTTTTTTATTTGCCTTAACAAAAACGTATTCTGTAAAAATGTAAAGACGACAAGGCTTATGTGATAAATAATTAGTATCAACATTTTATTCCTCGTAATTATTAAATATAATATTAAAAAATCTTTAGTGTATTTTTTTAATAGGGCGATAACGAGTCGATCTAGCCGGAAATCATAAATTCAAAGCGTCGTCAACAATAGTTTGTAGAGGAAGCCGTTAAAGCGTTAGTATTTTAATGGCTGTACTTTGACAAGACAATATTTAAACTTAAGTTTTAATTTCAAAAAATGCTTATGCATAGTTAACTAATATCTCCGCTCATTCAATACGTAATGTTTTGACTAAATCAAAACGGCGAGTGGAGAACGGACGGCATGACAGTAGGTTCTCGGGAAAAAGGGCGAAGCTGTTTATTTTTATGTTTTCTCCGTTCGCCTAGACAAGCCACGACATGTAAGTAAATAATACGTCCCTATATTTTATATTTCATATACCTGAATGCACTTACGCGGACACAAAGCAAAATATCTAAAATAAAAGTAAAAATTGGACTCGAATTGAATTGCTGGCCGGATAGAAATAACAAGCAACAATCCTTTCGGCTTAATGCTCAAAGGTATTACGCCATATCACCGAAACCAAAAGGCTTTGAAATCACGTTTGCAGTTATATTATATATAATACAGTATTAAGAGCACTTACGCGCATTCAACAGCTTTCGAGTTGGAAAAAGAGAAATTTCTTTATCTAATCTAAGCTATAAAAAAACAGTAAACATTAATTGTAACTTTACATTGAATATATTTAGGGATAAATAATTTAGGTGTGTGAAAATACTGTAATCGAATATTAATTTATGATTTTAAAAAAGATGTCTGTTTGTAAGGATACATCTAAATAGTTACTGGAACTTGATCAGCTAAACAATGAGAAATAGGGGAAAGCTGCTTTACAAAATTTGTTACGCATTTCCTGTTGGTATATAGAAATTAAAGTTTCGGAGCTAATTATAAGAACTACAATAATCTAGGCTAGTTATAAGTAAAAAGTAAACAAATATTGTTCAACGTGATAGGCGTTTTTTATTGACATATATTTATAGCTTAACACTTATCGAATCCTCAGTTCAGCTCAGTTCTTTAATAAACTTCGAACGTGCATGTACAGCACAAATCACTTCGACACATTATCGTCGTATTGAGACAGAATCCTCCCTGATAGTCTTTTGTAAAAATTACGCATATATCATACAAATATGGAGAATGTGGAGACGCAATATCATTCAACTACACAAATTTTGCTACTCCCAAAGTCTGTTGGAAAAAGATATAATAAAGCTGCTTAAAATTCAGAATACCTAAAAACTATAGTTGTATTTGAGAAACCCTCTTACAATTCAAGTCTAACTACCGAGGGCCCTTAGGCTCTAGATGAAAAGGGACCTTGTAGTTGACTGGACCTTTCGACTGAATTTGCATATTTAAGGACAATCCCTGTATTTAATATTTGTAAGTTAATCTAATATTGTTTACATACAATATAATAGCAATCAAACAGCTTTCTTGATACATATAAAAGGTCTCTTGAGAAACATTGAACGAAATTGACGGCCGTTGATTATAGAAATATAATATATCCTGTATATAAATCGAAATTTATCACTTTAGCATGGATAAAACTGAGATTAGAAATAATTGTATCACCATTAATTTTAATGATTTTGATTTGAACGACTATAAATACCAGTATAAATACGATCTTACCAATGAAATCTGTAAATTTAGGAATTATTATTAAAAAAAAAGTTAAAAAGTGAAATTTTACACTGAACTTACCTTTTAATGTAATCGCGGGCTGCTTTTGAAACTAATCCAAAGTTCATTGAAATTCGAAGAAGTAAATTGTTCGAAAATGACTCTGCAATCTATCACGCCTCTTGCAGCAAGAATAAAGAAGAAACCGAAATAAAACGTCAAATTACAATATCTTAAAAGTAACAATTATATATAGAACTCACGTGTAAAGTCAGGGACTGATTCAATGCGCATGTATGACATTACAAGAGTATGCTTTCGTTTATTTAACTTTACTAATACCTAAGTAGACGAGTGTTAAAATTGACAAAACCTAATAACTTCACTTATAAAACCCAATACCACAATTATAACTACAGTCACAGGTGCAATAATGTTAAAATTACTTACATAACACAACTTTACTACATAGACCTGGCGTGAGTCCAAAATTTACATTATACTTATATGTACTCATTAAGAGAATGTAAGTTGAAGTAGAAAGCTATTGTTACTATACTTTTAGTCAGACCACCAAATTATCAAAGCATAAAATATAACATGCATTATGCTTTCACATATATTTTTATATGAATAATGTGCCATTTTGGACCGGCGATGCATGCTTAGATGCTGGAGTTTTATTCTAGATATTCGTCAAAAAATAAATGTGATATAGTGGAGAGATAATTACCTCATTTATATTTACATATTTTATAATTATAATTTGATTAAACGCTAAAACATTACATTTTATATACATTTTGCCACTTAAAAGTGACATGTTTAAAAACAAGTCACACAGTTATACCACAAACAGACTTATTACGAAAATATTAAAAATAAAAATAGATAAACTATGAAGAGTCAGCAAAAAACTAGTTCAGAACGAGACGTTACGTTTTCTTGTGAATAAAAAAATCTACTGAAAATGGCGAGAAATTTAATGATCCACTAATTACCACCGCTTTGCGAGTGGATAAGTTTTAGCTTTTAAATGAAAGTCAGTTTTCGAAAAGTGTGGTAAATTTCAAATTAGGTTTTAGTGACATTTTGACATTTAGGTGTGAAATAACTTCTATGAATTACCACCAGTTGATAGGACGAACTTATGCGTTTCTCTTTAAGACATCAGTCTTTGAAAATAAATGTAGGTGTGAGATTTATGTGGCATACGTTTTAAATTTTACATTACTTCTATCAGAGGCTCTAAACATTTTGCCTTGTCTGTTCTGCTTTTATTTTCAAAGCTTTTCTCTAAAAGTAGAATAAAGAGCTTTTCTTTTTCTGATATTATTTGAGGAGTTGCTCATGCAAACGTCTGTCGTAGTACTATAGTTTGAATTTAAGCTGTAAATTGCATGACATTTGTTATGGTCAAACGTGACGCTTACTATCAGGCAAATGTGTTGCCCATTTTGTCATAGTAGATTCAAGTACGAGTATATTAGAGAATTTACAACCAGCATAATACATTTCTAGCTATTTTATCGAGTATTGTACTTTGACTTACTATTAAGGGTCCTAAGATACATTATTTATTATATGATTATATTTCTCAATTACCGAAATACAGTAAAAAAATGTTTAAAATTTTGTGTCAAATTCTAATTACATAGTTAAAAAATACTTTTAATATAACGGAAACACGGATGAAAAACAGCTAAGTCTTAAAAAACCTAGATCCTTAAAAACTTGCGATAAGCCTATTATGTCCACTGGGAAAAACTTTGTATACTTATACTGTACGATGTAAAAAGAAGTTCCAAATGAAAAATAAAATTACTTCGCCCGTGGGTCTTATAACTATTTGATAAAAGTTGCGCGCCCCTGAACTAAGCCACGGGTGGAGCAATAATTATGCATTATACTCGCTCAGTTCTCGTGTTGTCTGCTTTTATGAAGACACATTGTAAGTTTCCCGACTCCACACCGAAATCTCGACTTCTAGTCGAGCTAGACTAGTGTTGCCTTACACAGCAAATTCATTAAGGTAAATTATTTGCAACGGTTTTATTAACTGTTTATGTGTGAAATGCTTTACCTCATGACTATTGAATTCAATAATTTAATTTGCTTATAAAAACTGCTCATGCTGATGTGTGGTTTTTTAAATATAGTAGTAGCTGCCCCGAACTTCGCTTGTGTGGATTTACTGATTCCTCCTACTTGAGCTTTAGACACTCTTCTTAAACTTAAATTCTATAACCTAGTCCTTTATTCAAATAGGCTTTTGCGAGCACTTTTGAAACGTCGTTCGCTTTAGCCACACTCAACATTCTTGTTTTGTCACCCAAATCCAATTCGATAAAGCTAAAAGGATAGTTGGAATAGTCACTAATATCAAAAAAATATTTCTTGTTTTTCTTAAAATATGCTAGGGTTTAATAAAATGATTATATCAACTACCGCTTCGAGATTGTTCACTTACATATCTCATAAAATACAGAAAATGATCGAGAATAGACTAATAATAACTGTTTCTATCTCTATCACAGTATGTGTTAAGTCTCATCTCCAACAATATCAATGACCAACTAGAGTGGAATAATTAGTCACTAAACGGACATAATGTCACTTTACGAATAATTACTAATTAATCTACTTAACACTAAATTATGCCGTCAATCAATATGACAAACGCTGGCCACAAACAGTGGCGGTTAGCGCCGACATAAGGACGGATTAATTACTCTGTATTCATTTATAATTACTTAACTTTAAGAATTTATATAAATATAAATTTATTTAAATTAAAGTATTAAATAATTGAAAATATTCAAGAACATTACAAGCCAATGTTTTCTTACAAGTGGCTAAAAACAGTAACAAGAGCCATTGGTAAGTTTATCGCCGGCTAAATTGTCAACAAGACTGACTTCCGTATCGGTATTAGCTTCCTGTAGGACTAATAATACTGACATTTTCGTGTTTATTGAATATCTGAAGTTTAAAATGTTTAATGAAATAGTCTATTAAGTAAAATAAAGATTTTTTTGATTTTAATTATAATACATTTATAAAGTAAAACATTTAAGTGGTTTCTGATGACAAACAGTAAAGGCTCAGATTTGTTTTAAATATTATTTATAAGTGTTCTTAAACTAGCTTAAACTTAAACTTAAATATTGTTTGCTCAATATTTATTTTGTTTCTTTTATAAATTATAAGTAACTTGCACTAACACTTTTTCTCTCCTCATAAAGTCGAAACAAACCTATAAAAATAATTCATAGAAATAAGTTCTGAATTATACAAATCGCGACGTTGACTGCTGTCGCTGAACACACAACGTATCATGTCAATGTCAATGTATGTCAGTGGAGTGTCTTAACACTGCGTTATCCTAAAAATCGATACTAAATTTAATTTTTCTGTAAAACATATAGGTATAATTGATTTTTAATTTAATTTGTTCTTACTTGTCTATGAAAATGATGTATTATGTTTTAAACTATTTGATACTTTCTTAGTAAGGCCCAAAAATTTTCACATCGTACTAAAACACACAAGACCACTTCATTTAATCACGGTTCCGTTGGATCACAACTTAATTTAGCAAGCCTGCAAAGTGCAAAGCGGCGTTCTGTCTTTTGTAAGTCATGATAATAAATCGTCCTCGTCAAGATGATGATGGAATTTATTTTATTTATTCATTCGTAAGTATTACTAAATTCTTCTATTATTCACTTTTTTAAACATAATATGTACTTAGGTATAAGTATCTTAAGTAATAAAACAAGGTTTAAAAGTAACTTTTAGAAACTTAATCATTTGAAGAAAGACGGGTAGATT
Source organism: Podotricha telesiphe (assembly GCA_038994665.1). Taxonomy (NCBI): domain Eukaryota; kingdom Metazoa; phylum Arthropoda; class Insecta; order Lepidoptera; family Nymphalidae; genus Podotricha; species Podotricha telesiphe. The sequence continues at coordinate 212,394 of JAOYRR010000493.1, read as the reverse complement.
ATTCACTGATATAAGAAGTTCCTTCATATTATGAAAGTTATTTAACCGTAAATATTAACAATTTTATAATTTATTGACAATAATACTTATTATATTATATTTATCATGTTGATACATTTCCACATTTGTCTATTTCATATTTTATTAAGTAGTACCTTCAGAAGTGAATATTGTGTTAAAATCCAATAAAAAATACCAAAAAACTAAAATAGAAATACATAAGCATATTCATAGTGATTGGTTGGAACAGGACAGGGATGTGATCCACAAACTTCCAATGATTGGCCTTACAATTTACTTATCGTCATCGCAAATACAGGGCAAATTGTAGAATCTTGATCAAACTGTATATGCTTAAAATCAAGTGGTAAGTCTGTTGCATCATCATTATTCGCAAGATCGAGACATACTCTTCTCCTACTGAATTCAAAAACTATAGGATAGCTCACTACCTCATCCTGGTTTAAAACTGTGTCAGCTGATAATAAAAAGAGCAATTGCCATACCCGGTGACATATCAAAATCGTTGCAGATTTGTAAAAATTTTTAAATTAGTGGCATATTTGTTGTTAAATATTGATAGCGCGTTCAACTTATGGGTAATGGGAAAGTCGGTGGTTTCCCCTATTACTGAAAAAGAGATGGACTTACCACTCGGAAGACTGAGGGGCAAACAGACGGCTTCGAAACCAGACGGTATTCCAGGAAGAGTTTATTAAGTATGAATGAATAAAGAAGCCCGTGGATACTTAAGTGACAATCTTCGGAAGCTATTTGACCATAGCCTTACAAGACATTTGCCGACGATTTGGAAGGAAGAAGAATTGCGCCAACCGCCTTCTCTCCTTGTAAATACAGTGCAGCAAATTCTGCAGAATTATACGGGTAAGCTTTTTGAGGAGTTCATCACCTGTATTAATAAGCATCTAGATCTAGGAAAGTCCAGGTCTTTCAGAGACTGAGATCGGGTACAGAGCTAATCGGTCTACTACCGACACCTAAAACGCCCTAAAATTCGGTCGTTGGCTGCGACGGCAGAGAAAGATGTTCGTCTAGCCGTCACATTGGACGTGGTCAACGCACTTAACAGCCTGCAGTTTTAAACGTTAAGAGAGGTTCTCCGGTACCACGGGGTACTTCCCTATCTCCATCGATTGTTAGACGACTACCTCTAGGACAAAATAGTCCTATAGATTAGAGGTCGGTCGATTTTAGTCCCGCTACTGTGGAACTTCGGGTATGATTGCATCCTACGTTCTCCCCGGGATGAATATTACCTGCTATGCCGCTGACACTCTCGTCACAGCCCGAGAATCAATTTAACAGGAGGCGGCACACTTGGCCGAAGCCGGCACGCGCGTTGTCGTCGATCACATCAAAGCACTGGGCTTGCGGCTCTATATGCCAAAAATTGAGGCCTTCCTATTCCATGGCCCACGCAGGTAAGTTTTAGCGTGACTTATATACGTCGTTTTATTTTTATATATATGGATGAAGTAAATATGTTGACAAAATTATTAAAAACGATTGCGGGTTCAGTTTTTGGCCTGAGAGTCATATTTGCAGATAAATAATTTCAGTTCTAAAAACTATGACGCTTGTTTAATATAAATAATAATACAACAGATTATCAGTACTATATCGATACGTTAAATGCATTTCTAAAATGGCATTAGCAAATTGTTTTGTCTGTAGTAAGAAACATTCCCCCACATTTTAGTTGCAAATTATTCGTACTGAAATGCGATAATACACACTAGATGGAAACAAATACGTTGCTACTTTGCCCGATCAAAAATAATGTCCATCTTTTTTTTTACTAAGTACAAATGTGTATAAATTAAAATAATCTTGTGTTAAGGCTCCGATCTCCACTTTTCATAATATTTTGAGACATTTTGTGTTGAGTAGCAGAACCCAACGCCACACTTGTCTTTCCAGAGTGAAAAAATATTAATAATATTAAAATATAATTGACTTGATTGGGGATCGAACCCATAACCACCGCATTGGCAGTTAAACATTCTGCTGCACCACACTGAAATAAAATATGTTTTTATTTCTTAACCAATGAGAGGCAGAAAATAAAAAATGTTTTATTCTGTTATATATATATTATATACTATCAAATGTAATCGGGCGTCACATGTACGGGAAAGTACCGCGATTGATGATAACTGATATCGAATCGTTTTTAACGAATCATATCAAGATTTTTTTATATTTTGAGGCAGTATTATGAATATGACACTTTTAAATTATATAATGATAAAATTTTATACCATAATCTACGTACTATCATTAATAAAAAAAAACTATTTCACAATAAATATATATATATATATATATATATATATATATATATATATATATATATAAAAAAAAAAAAAATAAATAAATAGAAAAGTCAATGCCGTACATGACTTATATGAATAAATTAAAATTAAATCATTATTCGTACTTGCATATTATTATACATATAATAGGTACTCGTATTTTATATAAGAACAACAATTACATATTTTATGACCTTAGAAATAAATATTTTTAAATGTTTCCCTATCTATGTAACATTTTTTTTACAAATTAGATTAAAGCAGGACTACAATATAACCAATCATCTAATCATAAAGCCTGATGAAAATGCGTGATCACAGTATAGTTGCGTCTATCCTTGAAATATTATTGAGAGATCCTAAAATTCAAAGCAAAAATACTATCTTAATTTTATACGGAGCATTCTTATAACATAAATGGTGTATAAATAAAAATATGAATACAAACAAGTGTCTAAGTTCCTACTCGTAGCGCGTAACGGCCACTTTGTCACCTTACTTAATTTAACCCCACCTAATAGTTCTTCAGGGAGCAATCTTTGGTCTTCCCTTGCAACGTTAAAGTCGCGTACAACATTTCATGTAATTATAGTATATAATGAATGAATTAAAACCCACTTGCGGCCAATTTTCGCTTTAAAACTAAGAAACACTTGTAACATTGAGATTTAATTACAGTTATCTAATAAAAATACATCAAGTCATTTCTTATTTATATATTTACATAAAGAGAATATTTGAGATATTTACTTATATAATTTATATAACGAACATATATACATATACGCATATTTCAATGGCCACTATCTCGTAAATTAGTGCTAGTATAATTAATGTAATTAATACTAAGTGAGACAATAACCTTGTTAATATATGAACTAAGTCATATAAATGAGCATGACTTCACCGATTAAGTTAATAATTTTCCTAATTTTTTCTTTTTTCACTTTCTGTAAATGCAAAAGTAGATGGTCGTATTCACCGGTACTTCGCAGTTTCTTTATAGCCATTTCCTTTTGTTTTGCATCATAAGGTGCATACACTTTCTCCCAGAGCATTTTTAATACCATTCCGTCTAATGTTTTCTTATCGTACATTTGAGATTTTACCTGTAAAATTATAAAATTATAATATTATATCAAACGTTTCTATGGCAAAAATAAATAGTGATGTTAACAACCCATAACGTAGAAACTGAAATGTCATCACTTTAAATTGTCTAAAAATAAGTTTTCTTTAAATAATGATTGTTTCCGTTCTTAAATTCGGGCCGTTTTGTGAAATTTATTACATATTTATATCAAAACTTAAAAAATAACCTAAAAAAATTGCAAATTTCAAAAAGTCTATAACGACTTACGTTTTAAAAATATTGTTGTAAAAATTGAGCTTAATAAAACAAAATTTAATTTAGATTTTAAAATATAAATTTACCATGAATCCATGTAGGAATAGAATACAAAAGACCGCGTACAATGTCCGTGGCATGGCTCAATTTCGATCTGTTAATGCACTAACGCGTATCGAGAACAGATATGCTAAAAATGCTCCAAACATCCCTACATTTCAACAATACTGATATGCTTTATGCAATAGCGAATAATTCCAATTTTACTTATGCCTAAACAATGTTACTATTACTTTTATATACGTTGTAGTAAAAAATCTGAATTATTTAAAAAAAAAAACAAATGTTGCTTACGACATAACAATATAAAATACCATAAAAACAATATTGTAAGCCTCAAAGAAAACCGAGATGAGTCAAATCAATAGAATTACGCGATTTGTATTGGTTCATTTCGATCTTTTCCGCTTGGCTTGTCCTTGATAGAATGTCAACGTAATCTATTGCACAATTTTTATATCTTTACCAGTGATGCGAAAATTTCGTACATTCATGGTACAGTTGAGATTTATGTATGAAGGGGACGCCTCATTGGTCATGAGTGTATCGATAAAACCCTCTTCCTTTTTTAATGATTATAACAGCCCGCAAGAAAACGCTCTTTTTGGTCATTACGAAGATATTTATTTCGCTGCGGGCAACAGCTCCGTCTCATATTTTTATGATAAAAACTTTATAAGTGATGTATGTATCTTATGAAGGTTTTCTTATATATATATATATATATATATATATATATATATATATATATACAAAATGAAAACAAAAAAAATTACAATAATAAGTTGTAATAAGCGTATAAAAATTTCGATGTAACTTGATGTTTAAGCGCTTGGATGGTTTCTAAGAGGCACGAGTTCGTATAACTCAAATTTTTTATACGTATGAATATATGACTTATGTTCTGAATATGTGAATAACACTTTTTAAAAGTGTTAAAAATCTCTTTCTTTTGTCTCTTAGTTCACAAGTTTATAAAACAATCTATAACATATATAAACAAATATATTTTTTATGTATATATATATATAAATTATTACATAACTAGCTGAAAATTCTATCTGCATTTAACAAGAAAAAGACCAAGCCAACTACGTACACTCATCAACTAACTCGACTGATATTTATAATTACTGAGAAAACAACTTGAAATCCAAGAAGTAGTTGAGAAATTATAAAACTTGACGTGTTGCTTATACATCTTAATTAACTCCCTTTTGCTGTACTCCACAGTACAAAACTACGCTTGTTTACACTGAAACTTGCTGCAAATAATACGAATGAACAATTTATGAAGTTGAAATAGCAGCGTTTTACCTGAAATTAAACGCAGAATTAAATATTTATCCAAATGAAAGCTGAATATTACTACATATTCATATATGGTGTTAAGATATGAACTTTTCACTCGAGTCCGAGATAATGCCTATTGAGTGGTGGGACCCAACGTCGCGCTTTGTCTGAACAGAGTGAAAAAATGACAATAATTTAAATATCCACTGACAAGCATCGTGTTGTAGGCTTCTCTAATTGATGAATATAATAAAAAATAAGTTACATATAATGAATTGAATAACTTAGTGTAAAAATAGGTTTGTAATGAAATAAATAACCACAATTTTGTTTATTTCGTAAGATAAAAGAGTGCTATAGAAAGTCAGTATAAAAAATATTAAGGTGGAAATAGACGCGCTTTTGAAGGTACCTATGTCGAATCGACCTGGAAACACTGCCGCTGGTAGCTGGCATTCCACAGTTGAGTGGCACGTGGAAGGAAGTTCCTACGAAACCGCACAGTACTAGAGTGCGACGTATCCAGATGTTGAGGATGATATTTCAGTTACTAGTTACTAGGCTACTTACTGTACGGTTGGAATATTCTGCGACAGGAATCAAGTCAAACAGTGCCCCACAACACTCCCCATGATAAATACGGTAGAGAACGCACAAAGAGGAAACGTCTCTACGCAACGCCAAAGTGTCAAGCCTTTCACAGGTTATTGGGTTCTACGTTGTATGCGATCAAATGGATCAAGCTGATACTGGGGTGCACTAGCCCAGAGATGAGAACAGTACTCCATGTGAAGCCGAACCGGGCCCGGGTTATTTAGGGCCAATCGGTGTTTGGTCGTAAATTCTTGCTCTGGCAATGACACCCAGCTTCTTCGAGGCCAACTTGGTATTGCTTTCCAGATGATTGCGATAATGGCAGTGGCAGAAAGCCAATACTTGACGCCGGTTTTAAATGCCGAGGGTTCTAATGAACCGGTCGAGTCGGCCCATGCGTGTTGTCATCGCTGGCAGCATGACTCTCCAAAACGTATTTTAGTCGCCTCTTACGATAACTCCAATACCAGGGTGATCCTATTCTAAGCCGAGATCACACAGCAATAAGTTTTAGAATAAGTAAAACGGTTTGAATAAGTAAAAAAATGTATTTTAAAATGACTGGAAAATTGTATAAAGAATTTATTAAATTAACTGGTCCCTCAGTCTCTAACATTATTTTAAAGAAAAATACGATATAGCATTTAACTGAGTAAGAATTTACTAGTAAATTTTATTAAAAAATTGTCCATATACAAATACACCTAGAAGGTACATTGAATATTTGATTTTTTATGGTATTTAGTTCTTATATTTTTTATTTACTAGCCATCCGCTCGCGGCTTCGCCTGTGTAAACTATACAGCTAATAGCTGTTTGGTTTGTTCCTTGAATACCATGATTTAAATTAAATACGTAACTTATCTAATATATTTAAAAGGACAAAAGTTATACAGGATTATTTAAAACAGTATCGTAAATAGCGCATTATTTTTTGCAAAAAGTAAACGATTTGTAGAAAGAAATGCTTACTGCTGGCCATCCTTAGGAGATAGGCAGATATCATTGGAAACATTTTTGTCAATATTTTAAAGAAACACGGTTCCGTAGTATATTATTTTAATCTATCTTAGTCAGTGTTATCAATGTAAGCGTACAAAAATATGTTTTTTATGACAAATCTTTGTAAAAGACATATTTAGAAAACGTATAAAAATTTTAACGCATTTTAACGGGATTTCAACCTGCGCCTCTTGAAAACAAATTCCAAGCGCTCTAACCGCTAAGCCATGCGTTCATCCAGCACGTCAACGAAATTCTTATACAATTATTACAACTTATGTTTATTTGTTAGCATCTCTTTGTGGAGCTGATTTTCCCAGAGTTTGTATTTTCAGATTATTCACTGGACTAATCTAGACCTTTGGCGAAGAGGAAGGTCAAGCTGAAGCTACATTGTACTTTGTAAAAGATTTTGCTCAAGTAATGCAATTTCATTTTTGTTTTTCTTGCTTAAGTACAAGAAAAAAATTTTATTTTTGGATAAATTTTACAAGAGTAAATACAGCAGCACGGATTGGGGAAGACACAGAACTTCAGTTCAGAGTAAAACCAGAGCTCTGTTCATTTTGCACTTTTCCTACAAAGAACCTGTTTGCTAAATTGTTTTGAAAACTCATTAAGTCACTGATCAACGCACAACTCGAAAAATAAAAATAATACTTTGAGATACTTATCTTTACATATTGAAAGCTTCATTAAAAAAATGAAGCAAGAAAACTCCCATCTGTTCAATGGCAAGAGCATATGTTCCCAATCACATACAGAAGAAGGACAATTTTATATAAATCTATGCGAAGCTAAATATATAAGATTCAGAGCTGAACCCGAAAGCCACTTCTGGCAGGTGCTGAGGCGAGGCCAAGAAACCACCATCAAAAGGCACGCAAGAAGGCAGCTTATATGATGAAATGTATTTTCCAAGGATGTATTGATTCATAATAATGCCAGCAAAGAAGGCCTTCCCTTTCTGCGTTGTCAATCAAACTGTCAGTTACGACTGACTTGGTGCATTTTTATTTTTTCTCCCCGTGCAGGGAGGGGCTTTCACTTCTTCTTTAAAGTGTTATCGAGCCATCATTTCCCTCAGGATAGGAGGATATTCCTTTTTCCTTACCTCTTTTCCACAGGTTTTGTTTGAGAATTTTGTGTTGTGTTTAGTCTTATTTTATAGATAAGTACTCTCACAAAAACATCCAACAAATAAATTAGTTTAAAAAAGAACACGCTTTTCAAATATTGTATATTGCATAGCAAGTCCAATGGCATTACAAGAGTTCTTACTTAGGTTATTTAATAGATACAAGACAATCTAATAAAATCGTATTAAAAATAACCATACGCCTTTTATAAAACAGTTTTGAACCTTCATTTGACTTAAATAGTATTTACGTAAAAGAATCATTTAGTAGTACCAATGTCACCAATGCGACAACAGATGGCGCGACGTTTTCTTACTTTTTATGGATCGATGGAATATATCCAAAAAAATTATATCGATTATATAATTCTTATGAAATAAATTGCAAAGAATACCTATTATTATATAATACCTAGTATTTTTTACTAAATACATTAGTTATTGAGATGGGAAAGAAGTTTGTGAGTAATCGACATAATTTGATGGTGTTAGTTTTTAATTTTTCTACTGGCACCACATAGAACTTCATGTTAAAATTATTATGAATGATGTTCCAGACTCTAAGCTATTTATATGTAAAACATTATTCTTTTATATCCAATACTTATCTGTGTTTTTATTTTTTTCGAAAGCTACAATCAAATGTCATGATTAAAACAATTTTGTATATATTACTAAACTATAAACTACTATCATGCCAAAATGTATTAATTTCTATTCAGTAGTTTTTGCATGATCAACGACCAAAGTAACAGACAGAAAGCCAAAAATTCTGCTAAGTACTTTTTTAGCTTATGTTATCGATATATTAATGGACCCAATTGAACCAATTGTTCTCAAATCTTTCATGTACAGATTGACTTTCTACTCTTTTAGTGCCGTTTAGTGTAAATGCTGCACTGCATAATAGTCGTTCTGAGATAATCTTTTACAATAGTCGAATAACGGAACGGATTTATATCTTCATGGTAACCGTCACGTTATAGCATTTTTACAAGAGAGAAAGAGAGAGAGCAAGAAGGAGAGAGAGAGAGAGAGAGAGAGAGAGAGAGATAGAGAGAAAGTTATATTTTGCAAGTCTGACGTATACGTGTTAGTTCTAAGTTCGATCCAATTCGGAGAAACGCTTTAAATTACTTTCAATTCAAGTGGACTTAAATTATGCCATCCTATATAAAATGTATGGAAAATAGAAAAGTGTGTCTTACAAATTGGAACCTCTATGCCACTTTTAATAAATATTTCAAAAAGCTACTTAATAAACACATGTTCGTCTAAAAATACATAAATTAATAATCACCCGTCAACTGTAATTCTAATATCATTTATATCTACTAGCATCTGTAGATGACAACTGTCACTTTAAGATTGTACATAATAATCGATTAGACATATTGATTGTTGACTCAAACTGTGTTTGTTAAGTTAGATAGACCAAATTCCATATTTTTAAGATAAGCTTCCCACTGATCTCTTTATATATAAATAGGTGCATATATAGTGGAAATAGTACAGTTCTGAATTCAAAGCATAGTTAATACTATATTAAGCTCAATGTTCCTAAAATATATTAATATTTTATATATTTTCCTACTTCTACCGAATTTTGTATAATGTAACATTATGATCAGGCATTACTAAAGATGACGGTGAGACCTAGATATTAATAATAACAAAAAATAAAATATATTTAACATATATGTATACACTTTATAAACTGACACACGTTGATAAGGCAATACGTTTTTGACTCGTCAACGTGGCCACTAGTTTATTTAAATTTTTTGTATGCAGTGTAATATATATTTTGAAACAATTAAATGGGAAACTGTTCACTTTATATTAAAATAACTACCATCTATACAATATATTGTACCATTTGATATCATACAATTATACAACATAGCTTGCATTACTTGTTATGCTTAAAAGTTAATAAATATTTAACTTTTTACCATAAAAGCATCACAAGATATAACGCCTAAGTAAGATAAAAGCTTAACTAAGATTTTGCGTGTTGCTATGTCATATTCGAAACTAAATGCAAGCTCGTTAAAAATTACCACACTACCCCACATTTTAACAATTTATTTGGGGTCCTCAGAAAAAAAAAAATTATCTGTCAAAGTGAGAATTCAAACATTTTCTAACATAATATTTTTTATATTTACAAAATAATATATTTAGGTCAACCTATTCATAAAGCGCTATCGACCCTTAAATTTATGCCCATATGTTCATATGTCATGGACCGTAAGATTGAAGCTCCTTACATAATTTATTTAAACAAGTAGTACTTAATTATCAAATACAAAATTTATGTTATAAAAACAATATTTAGTAGAAATTAGTAAAGCCTATAATCTATAATCGTTTGTAAATAAATACCATGATAACTTATTCAGTTGTTAAGACCTAACGTAAAAGCTAACCTTCGTTTTGTGTTGCTGAGATATGTAACTTACGCAAACAGCGCGCGCGCAACGCTGATGTGCCGTACGGACGGATGATACTGTGGGCGTCATCAGTAAACGCAATATCGATCGATGCCTTCGGGACGACCACTACTACCACTATCATAACTAACCTTTCTTTTGATTTTTTTTTGTGAAGCCGGGAAATGCCTTTGCGCAGACCGCCCGTGTTCAGACCCTTGTGGGAACAGACGGTACTGTGGAACTTACTAGAAAGTACACCTGATAAGACCCACTAAAAGCCAGCGGAAACCCTCTCCACCCCGGTGAGACGTTGCAGGAACGCTCGCGCATACTACTACAACGCCTCAGTGGACGGCCCTCCTATTCCGGGCTTCAGGTTTCGATGAGTCGATGCCCCGATGACTTGCAAGAGAATCATTATAACTCTCCTGCAGTAGCTCCTCTAGGTTAAGGAGGGAGGGAGACGCGCATACTTCTCGTCTCGTCTTCTCTTCCCCCCTGGCCTTCGGTGGCGGAGCGGATATGTATCGCTAACCTCGCGCACCCGCTCCGCGGCTTCCTTCTATGCGACAACTGACTCGCAGAAGGAGACCATCGCAGACCAGTTCCTTTCACTATCCAGTTATCATCACTAACCAAACCTAACCCTTACTCCCCTTTTCCCTAACCCCAGTTGCTGCTCTACTTGTTAAAATGTTTTTTTTTTAGTTAAAACCTATCTCAACCTTAAGTTAATTATATAGTATAGTGTATTAATGACTTATATTTCAAAATGGTCACGTCTTTTTTAAGTATAATATAAAAAGACGTATATTATATCTATAGCATTGAATATCATCGACTTTATACCGCTGAGGGCGAATAAAAATATTGACCGTGCAAATATTTATTTGCGTACATTTGTACAGGGAAAGACTAGAGGAAACTAATATGCTAAGCTTTAGAGAATAAATTGAGTGACGACTACGAGTTTTCACTACGTTATGTCTGGAGGTTTAGCAGAAAACGAACACATTATTTTTTTTTTATGGATATAGAAATTAGTTCCAATCAGGTCAGGTCAGGTCCTGATTGAATCGCTCTCTGTTAAATATATATATATCATAATATATGCTCTTAATATATTGAGATCATACTTGCGCAGTGAGACAGTGTCTGACTAAATACGCAAAATTGTGGATTCGATCTCCATAAGGCGGAATGATTATTTTTGAATTATTTTCATTTCTCCGCTCTGGTGACAAAACAAGTCAGACGGAAAATGGAAAACGGGAGAATCCATTTAATGATTTTTTAAAATGAGGATATCCTTTACGGATACCCGCCCGATTGGGGACTTGGACACGGTTATGTGGGACTCCGGACCGGCAGATGTAGGCCGTCCGTTTACCCACTAAAACCTTACGGTGCTCCTTCTCGACCACCACTGGCGAGGGCCACAGGGAGTATAACCATCTCTGAACCCCGGCGGTGCCTCTGTCTACCCTGCTATGCAGAAACAGCGTGAAGCCTTAAAGAATATATATATATATAAACCAAACTCACGCACAATGAGAATAATAGATGTTAGAATATTTATTTGTTTTACACTTTGAAGTTAAATGACACAAATTTCAGAAATTGTGTTATTCGACGGCGATCTGCCGTTCACATTTTTCAAAATTAATAAAGTTTTAAATTTGTTCCCCTAAAACATTGTTTATACGTTCATTCTAGAAACACAATTACTAAAGCCAACTTCGCTCTCATTTACTTATAAAATCTTTAAGTTTTAAGATAACGTCCGGCAAAACTTTCACATTTTGTTCAATAAGCCGTACCTAAGAGAATTCTGTGTTGATTTTAAGTGTGGGTGGATTTGTTTTATACGGCCTCAATATTTAGATTATAAATTTAAATTACATTTTTAATAAACTTATAATAAATGTACTACATTCAATATGCAAGATGCAAAGATGCAATTTTTTATTGGAATATAAGATGGGGCTGAATTCTATATGCATTATCAGATAAAATTACTCCTGCAAATTGAAAAAATACTATTATGAGTTTCTCCTTTCTATAATTACAAAAACGTTTAATATATAATTGCTTTTAAATACATTTAAGTGACTTTTTTAAAGTGTTATTTACACACTTAAGCAATCCTAAGAGGCAAAAGGGGACAAATTTACAAAAATTTTACCGTATTCGAATCCGAGCCTCTTGGTAAAAGTCCAAGCGCTCTGACCGCTAAGCTATACATTTAAAACGCATGACTTTACGTATGTTTTTCATACTCTTTTAAATTCTTTTAAAAGAGTATGTTTCTAGTATTCTCTGTTAAATATTTGTATACTCAGCTAACTTCAGTGAAGCAAGAAAATAACTTAGTAAAACGCAAATCACTATGAAGAGAACGTTCTTAAGACGATTTTAAACTTAAACCGATTATTCATTACAAAGAACTCAAACAATTTTTTTAAATTTATCTAATTTATTAGAATATTGTTAAATTATGGACAGTTTATTTTCGTTCAATAACAATTAAGATAAGATTTTTACTATACTTATGTCTTATATTTCAATAAGCTATTTATAACGAATAATCTTATATTATTTGTACACTAAACTTTCTATTATTCACTGTATTTAAATGATAACCTAACACTTTAAGATGTTCTTGACGTAATTCCTAACTAAGACGCTAAAGATCTTACTTCACGAGAAAGTGTGATTAAGTCCTTGCTGTGGTCTTTTCCTACATATTAAACTGCAATATGGTGTAACTTTGTGTCGTTTATAGAAACACACATAAAATTTAGCATATACATACTTTTTACAGAGAAGAAGTGAAGTAAGGAAGTTTAGTAGTGCATAAGAAGTACATTAAATTATATAATACACACTTTCATGTGTTTGAAATACGCGTTTATAATATATATATACTATCATCAACTAAAATAGGGTTTAAAAATGTATTACTATGGATATCCTAGGGTAAGGCCAACAATCTTTTCATTATTGCGACAATTTATTCGATGGCGCAGCCAGTTCTTGCACTTTGGTGTCCGCGCCAATAAAAATAAAATTGAATATAAATATTTTTGCAAATACATAAGCCAATTTAGGTACAAAATATCTAATCTAAATAGCCTAATCGCTACATTAATAATATAAACAATCTAATATATAATCTAAATTAACATATATATGTATATATATAATATGGAATTTAGAAATTTATACCAGGTACAATGTGTAAAAAAAAGCTATACTCATATCTTTAACATAAATCGGCATTATTTAGTGTATCTTTGTGAAGTATCGATGGAAATGCTATATCCTGGATTAAAAATAAAACGTATGGCCATTGTTGTAAACATATCCAAATGGCCTTTGGATAAATTTCACATTACATATTGACAAATTCTAGGCCATGTTTGCGGCTTAACGCATTACGCGATGCGGGTGCAGTCAGAGCTTATATTCATTTAACGGTATCGTCAATGTAATTTTGTGTGCAATTTGATTAGAACAAGAATTATATCATAAGAAGGAAGATTTTTTTTAAATTATATAATTGCGAATTTATTACATATCGTTTTCTTAAATATTTGTTAATTTTGATATACCTAATAATATATCCTTTTGAAAGAAAAACTTTGGCTTTCGGGTTTAAAAACAGAAAAAATCAACAATAATAGTAAGAAGTAAAAATTCGTTGAGGTTTTTTTACTTTAAACTTCTTAACACAAGGCTTCTTCACAGAATTAATTTTAAATAGTTTTGTGAAAAATCATTTTATCATAAATAATTTACATTTTTAATTAATCAAATACATTCAATGTTTTATAAAATTTTCTGCTTTATCACAATTAAAACTCATATTTAAGTAAAATATGCATATACACTATATCGTTTAAAAATAAGCATTGTGACACTGGACAGAAACCAAGTCGATTATAGATTTAGATAAGTTAATTATCCACTATAAATGAAACACTCTTTCGAGAGAAATAAATTAAAAGACTAATGTAATATTTATGAATTTAGGTTTACTAAATTACAGAAAAATTACAAAAACTATTACTAATCATAAAATAAAACATTTATAACAACAAAATTAAATTAGTATCTAATGTTAATATGGCATTTAAACGTGCAAGTTTAATTATATATTTATATTATAAATGTTTATATTATAATAAATGTGTATATTATAAAATAAGCAAGACTTCTACTTAATTGTAGTTACATCAGGCGGTCGCTGGCGGTCAACTAACTCGCAGTACAACCAACGTTTTCGTTTGACAAACAATCGCCACAAAGGCATGCCATTCTCAAGCGTGTTTGAACTTGTGAACTTATAATAATTGTTCTTTATAAATAAATATGTGTGTACACAATGCGTGTATTTATATTTTTATAAAAACTGTTATTTCAATTATTTTTCAATGTGTATTTTGTTTCTTTTATGAACTTTTTCTTTCTTTTGTAGGCTTTTGTCGATGAGGTTGCTTTATAACATATATGGTAATCTTTATTAAATATATTTAAACGATAAAATTAGTTGGTTCTGACTTAATTGACTGCTGTACTTAATAAATCGAAGTCCACAGTGCAGTGGAAATAAAAAAAAACTTATTTCACTCTAAGAAGTTATATATTTTAGTAGACTAATCTATTAGTGATAAATTAAACACAACTCTTAGATGTCATTCATAAATCACAGTAATAAATAAGATACTCATGAATATTAAATATGGTAACTTCATAATTAACTGATGTTTTGTCTCAAAACTACTTTTAAATGCTGGAGGCTCAGTTAAATATATAAATCTAATCTAACAGAACCTACTCTAAAAAACGATCTTTTTTAAGATATATTTTCTATTATTAAAGAAAAGATTTCCCGTTCTCCACATTTCGCCTGAATTCCAGATATTTTAAATCACGGCTTTTATCTCACCAGAGCAGACGAGAATAATTAAAATACTTATATAATCATTCTAGCGAGTGGTAATCGAACCCATTACCAATGCGTTTACAGTCAAAAGCCATCCCATGACGGTCTTCACTTTAGCCAAATCTCTCAAAATATTATTTAAAATAGCTAGTTAATGTGAACAATGCTATATCAGTAATCACATTGCCCACACTGACTGACTGACTTGTATATATTAGCCAGGCAGTGGCCATTCAGGCAGTGGCCATTCCTATGGCTGTCATATAATATATTTTTTGTTGACAAAATTTACATACTGCTATCGACAAGCATTTATCAAATTTGACAAATCATTATACAGTAAATTTATAATGCAACGATTACCTCGTTCATGAAGTTTATTATTCAAATATTACACTTGTCATTAGTAATAAAACATATGTAAATAAACAATGTTTGTGATATTGAAAATTATAATAGACCCCCTTGTGGCGCAGTTGAGACATGTTTCATTGTGTGTGATGGTTCTCACTTTAAATTCAACTTGGGGAATTTATATACAATAACATTTTATAGTCTACATAGATAGTATTGTGACTCTAACAGAAAAAGATTTCTCTGCCTAACTTACAGTATACTGGTTATACAAGTAGGAACGTCTCCTTATGGTGTTCTTTAATGTGCAAAATTGTGTGCAAAATATTTATTTTGTGTTTCTAGGTAAAAAGTATTAAATTTATTTATTTTAAGTACGTATGAGTGGAAGCTAAAACACTACTTTACCTACAAAGCCATAAAATTTCAAATTTATATATAATACAATAAGCGCTATATACGAAATTGCATACGTGATCTTGAGCACAATAGAATATGCAAA
The DNA here is from genome assembly GCA_038994665.1 of Podotricha telesiphe. Taxonomy (NCBI): domain Eukaryota; kingdom Metazoa; phylum Arthropoda; class Insecta; order Lepidoptera; family Nymphalidae; genus Podotricha; species Podotricha telesiphe. The sequence continues at coordinate 196,381 of JAOYRR010000493.1, read as the reverse complement.
ATGTGTCAGAAAGGAAATTTTTGGAAAGAACACATAATATATAGTCCCGGATGTAATAAACACTGTCTAAGAAAATAACATTATACTCTTATAGGTACGATATTATTAAGGTACTTTGTTTAGTGCAACTGAATTAATATACAATACTAACTAAAACAGCCAGAAAGTTTTACTTTTGTTATATTTGTGTGCTATATGAAAAATATATATTTTTTTTGATTGTTTTAGCTTGGTTGGCAGAGATAATTTATGGTAACGGTACTGTGATCTCGACTTTCCGCTCGTATTTCCTGAGGCTTTGCGTGTTGAGAGGCGGACCTCTACGCCGCGCTTAACCCCGGGGCGGAGAAATGAAAATACTTTAAATATATGAGGGTTCAATCCCTACTTGGGGGAATGTATCATAACTATCTCATTTATGTATATACAGACGCCACGACGGCCTTAATAATAAATATTTTGTAAACTATATGTATGGACATATAATGCCAAAAATATATTTTATGTATTACACTTTCTTTTTGCTAAGCTTAACTTATAAGTGTGGCAAGGTTAATACTAAAACGGTTACTAATCAGGGTGTTTCTTAAAAACCAAAGTGCATACAGTACATTTATGAGTATCATCTTGTAAACTTATCTACTACTTCTCTACTACTAAACGAACGTATGAATATATAACATTTGGTGACTTTATAAATATAAAAAATGGTATCAATATCAAATCTACAGCCGTCATATTTCAACTACGCCATAATAACGTGAATAAATATATTTCACAAATTAGATCCTTTTAAAAATCTCTGTTAGCAAAAGTATAGCCTTTCTACTTTGTTTTGTACTGTGAATTCTTTGTGTTGAGGGTGAAAAGTGACGCAACATGAATTACGACTAGAAATGACGCGGTCGAGATGGGATTTGAAATCAGCGCTATAAATATCTAAACGTCAAATATCTTATATCTTGTTTGCGAATTGCACGAAATCGGTTTAGCTCAGCATTTTACATTTCGGTACGAAGAAAAAAAGGAAAAACGTTGAAAATTGCCTGTCGTTATTTCTTAAATTGAAGCAACAATATACACGTATTAAATCGTTTGACTTTTAATGTACACGTGACTAATAATGTACACGTTAAGGCTCTTCTAAGGATATTTCGTTTAAATTATTACATCAAGTAGTTTTGGAGTTATGAGGTAAGTAATGGGCATACATGTATGCATCCATACATGCAAATATATATACATACATATGTAGTCCGTTAACATCGTAACCAGCCTTTTGCATTCCCTAATAGGAGGTACAAAATTAAATCCAAAAATATATGAATTAGAGGCCATTGTGGCGTACAGTTCCGCCAATCAACAGGCAATGTCTCAAATTCGGCGGAAAACAGAGTTTCTTGACTCTGAATTCTCCGACTCATTTTGCTTATTAATATAGTATATACATAATACGTATAATTTCAAAATTATTTAAATATCGAATAAGGAAGTCAATAGTATCATTGTTATTATTTTACATACGATTCATGATTTTTTAAAATTTAGTATTACTTATTACATATGCAATATTTATTCATTTAAATATCTTTTAATTTGCAGACTATATAGAGACAATATAGTGAAAAATCAATCAATCACATCTTAAAACTTCTAACTAAACAATTATTTACAAAATTGTATATGAAGCTCACGCGAGTGGTGGGCAAGCAGCTAGTGTAATATTTATAAAAAGACAAACGTGTATAGAATTCTACTTTTTTGAAATTGGTTAGAAATTGGACCCTCACAAAATTAACTTTATGCGCCCAATCAAGGACCTAACAAGCTTTTTATAGATGCTCTTCAATGGAGTGTAATTTCTTTTCAACTTTTACGTATAAAAATTCAAAAAATACTTTCAAGTATTTATATATACATATACAATACTTATAAATTGTTAAGTATAATTTGAAAATCATCTTTTTAGAAAAAAGTATAAAAAAGTGGACGCAGCGGGATTCAAACTTGTGGGTTTGAGTCCCGTTGCGTCCAAATTATTATACGTTTTCTCAAAATATATTAACCAATTATTTAAGTGTTTGAATAACACTTTAAAATACTAAAAAATAAGTATAATATTGATTTAGAATAGATTGTTCATATATATTTGTACACAAGACCTATAGAAATTATTTAAGAATGTAATTCATAGCATTTTAACATCACGACTCAAACGTAATGATATTAAAACGAGACGGAAAAACTTAGCACCCGTTATTACAAAAATTAGAAATATGAAATGGTATAGTTGAATATTTTTAACATTTTTAAAGTGTTCCGTCCTTTTTAAAAAATGTATATGGAAAATAAATGCAGAAAGCCAGAAACCAGAAATCCGAAAGAAAGTTTTCATAAATGTATAAATTACATAAAGTATAATAATGCTTTAATGTAAATTAACATTCATACCTTCGATCAAGTGTCCACTAGATTAAAGGTTGCATACAAACACAAAAAGATGGCAGGAGTCAATATAAATATTACACACAGACTTATGACATACTTAATATTTTTTTTTAAATGAGAAAATCCGTTACGGATACCAGCCCGATTAGGGACAGCCCACTAAAACCTCACGGTGCTCCTCCTCGACCGCTTACCGAAATATTACTAAAGCAATGAAAATTATACTCGTCAACTAGGCTATTAATTAAATTTATTATAACATATATTTCTTATTTTCTAGTATAATTTTGAAATACAATTACTGGATCATTTTTGAAATACAAGAAAATACTATGAAAATATTTTTTGTAATAAATTTAGCAATTTACCTAATTTTACCATCGCAAAGTATGCATAATTAATGTAACATAATTATTTGATTTTCACACTCAGAGACACATTTCGCTTTCACGGTGCCTAATTTAACGCGAGAATCAAATAACAAATGTAATAATTTCCAAACGAAATTATTAAAAGAAATGGAGTTACAATAATTCGACAAAATTAATTAAGAACTAAATTCAATTGATTAGGTGAAATTGGTAAATAAATTTACATTATCTGTCCCATCTTGTGGAGTCTGGTTGCAGGCGTGCATATCCTTCCTAATGCCATAAGCGCATCTCATCTCCGGCCTTCCCCTTCATCTGGACCAGAGATGTTCAGATTCCTTGTAACATTCCCAATATATTCGCAGGCTACCGCGAACGTATTCTTGGCGTATCATATCGAGCTCGTTACTTCGCCCTTCCACCGAAGCATCTTCCTTTCGAGTTTAGAGTATGGACACATAGAGTATGTATATCTTCGTTAAGTAATATTAGTTATAGGACCATTTACAAAACGACATTAGGCTGTTTAAAAGTTTTAAAGTTTAGTTTAATTAAGGTAATTGTTTAATAAAAAAAAAATATCTATTTTTGTTTGGATATTTGGACAGGTAAGCCGCAAAATCTTTTGTTTATATCATTTCGACTGACTTTCCTACTGTTTTAAACATTGTGTATTGTATTAGACAGCGCAACATTAATTCGGCCGCGCCGCGACAGCGCCGTAATTAATTTAACCAGACTGCTGAAGCAAAAATATGAAATATACCTCGATTGGGAATAGAAGACGCAACCATCGCGTATAATTAAATAATTTTGCATAGCTACAATGATCTACCTTTACTTTACTTTACTTTTTCAGTGTTACTTTTAAATAATCATTCAAATTCAGAAATCATTTTAACGGTATTCTCGATATCGATTTCACTATTGTAGGTATACACCCAAAGTAGTTATAATCATCTAAATTCAGAAACAATTTTAATATTTATAGTATATTAAACAAATATTTTAACAAATATACATACGATATTCTCGATTGTAGGTTACCAGACTAGTTATATTATATATAAAACATATAAATGGGCGAAGTTAAATATACAAATGTTTCTCATTCTACCACATATTAGATTTCTTTAAATTGATGCAGACATTTTAAAGATTTAAATAGAAGTATATTTTTATAAATTATTATATCAGAAAGGTAATTAGTGAAAATATACACTACGTAAAAATGGGTCAAGCAGTTGTCGTGATGTTCGAGCGTATAATTTCTGAGCACTTTGACCACGTTTTCAAAATGAATTAATATATATTTTTTTTATTTTTCGTTTTAATAGAATTCGTAAAGTAGCTTTCTTTAGCTTATATTATAAAATATTTACAAATAACAACATTTTTAAAATAAATTTATACATTAAAAATGTATAATTAAAAAAATAATTATCTATTTATCTTACACATATTTTATATATTCACGCATCTACCGAATCATATAAGACTTCACTATAGAGACATACTTTTAATTCATCATTCCTTTGTTTAATTTACTTCTATTTTACAGTTGTCTGAAACAACTGAACGAGAAAAGGTAAATTTAAATATATAGATTATCTCAAATGAACTCAAATTCACATCCAATATCCAGATATCCTAACTGCGCCGCAATTGCGTTTTGCTTGCAAGTTAACAGTAATAGATTTTTAGTTCTAGATTCTAGTAATAGCTAATTTAAATAATCATGTGTATATGAATATTTGTACAAATATTTTTAAAGTGATATTTACACAGGAAGTTGAATAACATAATTGGAAAAGTATAAAAATTGAATGCAGCGGATTCGATCCCGCGCCTCTTGGAAACCGCTCAAGCGCTCTGACCACTAAGCCATGCGTACTACATCCGGCTATGTCAATAATTATTTTATACGTTTTATACGTTCCAAAAATGTTAAAATATTTATTATATGGCATTCTCTCTCGCCAAACGATTTTTAATCTTTGGGTAGCAGAAATTTGTAAAAACCTCTTTACAGATATGCTAACAACAAAAATAACTTGTAATAAGCGTATAAGAATTTCAACGTAGTTGGAAGTATGACGCATAACTTAGCAGTCAGAGAGCTTGTACGGTTTCCAAGAGGCGCGGGTATCTAACCCGTTGCGTTCAATTTTTTATACGTCTTCCAAAAATATTCATACAAATCTCTTGAAGGCGTTTATATAGGCATATAATAAATTCGTTAATACATATTATATGAGCATCCATTTACTAATTTCACGTTATCGTAATCAGTTGCTTAAAGTTTTACATATTTCCCCCATTCAGAGTAAACATTTAGTAAGAGAATCCTAACGGTATTAAAGATTTAGCGCGCTAATATGTGACTATTGCTTTGCCAAAGTTCCACTTTACATTGTGCTATTTTTGAAAAAAATATTTTTCATTTCTCCACTCTGGAGATTAAGAGCGGAGTTTATATCCACACAATACGGAGTGCCTTGATTTCGGTTGAAAAATGGAGAACGGTGTGTCTTGACACTAGATTCCCTCTCACTAACCTGCTCTTTATGGAAAAAAACGTGGAGCTGAAAAATAATTGTTACATGTGACACTTAAATGTTTGCGTAATACACGTGGAAATAATTAATTCTTTACTTTCTTAAAGTCTATTTTTTTCTTATGTTAATTATACTAAGTTTTTTTTTCTGTGACTTAAGGAATGTGTTCAATAAAGTATTTCTAAATTTCTGTATAGGTACCAAAATGTTGCTTTTAGATTAACTGGTTTATAACAAATATTTGATTTTATACCATATTTTGTACAAAAATATGATTGTGTAAACTCTAAATCAAATGTAGTACTCAGAAGTCTCAAAGCGTATATTTGTAAATATTTAAAGCTCTAGTCACATAAGTTAAATACGCAATCTCTTGCTTGTGCGAAAAGTATAGGAAACATTATGCAGTTTTTAAATTAGAATAACCTAACCTAACCCAAAGTGCAGTAAATGTACGGGGATGAAACTTGTATATTTATAGTTTTCTATTATGTTAGAATTAATAGTTTAATTAGTACTAAAAAAAAAATATCAGTACTAATGTAATGATTTTAAATTTAATATAAATATATGAACAGCTATACGGTGTTTATGGGATAGCAGGGCCTGCCTACCCAGATCCTAGTATAGTATCCATTGTATGAAAAAATGAACGAAAGAATAGTAAAGTTGCATTTAAGAATCGCAATGCTTCAAGATAAGCTTGGACAATGCATTTGATAGAACAAAGTGAACACGATTTAGTGGGAAGTTTATGCTACGTACTAAACTAAGCTTTAAAACGAGAAGTCGCAAGTATAGCATCTAAATTTGTCTTGAGTTTGAAATATATACATATCAGTTTTATTTTATAACGAATCGATTCGTTACCAGGATTTAAGTAGATTACATTAGTCTGTAATATGTAATGACAGAAAGTGGAGGAGAACTATAAAGTCTCTCATATCCAGTACAAATAATGAATAACTTCGAAAGATAAATTAGTAAAACAATTAATAGTTTCAAAATTACTTTGCTTTTAATTCATAAATTACCAAACTATATACAAAATTTTAAAGCACTATGTAGATACTAGAGTAATTTACATAAATTCATCAAAAATTTAATTTAGTGGTCAACATCCTTGATCCCAAAACAAACTTTAGAAATTGGATAACTCCATAACAAATCTAAATTCAGAAAGTGGAGACCTTCGTTTAATTAGACAATACGTTTACTTATATATTTTTGAGCCTTTACAATTTATATTTTCATTATTTTCTATTAAGTAAGTATCAATAGTGTAATTAGTACCAAAAAAAAAAGATTTATTAAAATCAAATCAATCAGCATGTTTCCAGCAAAGCAAGGATAAGATTTTGTATCTCTATTGTTTATGTACAATTACTATTATAAAATGTTCTCTTTATATTCCGATAAGAGAATTTAGTTTAATATATAATGCATATATGGACTAAATAGCTTATGCGTGCAGTAAGCTGGCGAAGCGGTTGACAAACAAGTACATAGAATTTACAAGAGCGTAAACTAGCAAATAATATACTAGCAAATGCCACTGGTCAAATTGTACATAATGAATCACGTCTTAGTGTACATTAATGTCATGTTTTACGAATGTAAGCTACAATGAAAGAATATTTAATGAACCACGAAGAAAACGACGTAAGACGTTACGTTCATCAATTAATTGATTTAGCAGAATATTAAGAAAGGACCCTTTACTTTCTTTTGCATAACAAAAAATATTTAACATAGGTATTTTCTGAATTGAGTAAAAAAAAAATCTGTTATATAGCCACCTAGCGTGTATCTTTCAAAATAAAAAAAATGGATAGGTGAATATATATAATAATTGCATGCAGTATATTTTATTTTGATAATATTATCATACATATAACATAAATTGGAAAAAATTATGAAAAAATCTGTATTTCAATTCATAACTGAAAATGACATTTAGCTAAAATGTTACTAACAACTGTTACCTCAATTAGTAATATTACCTTTTCCATTTCGAAAATAGACATACAAAATATTCACACAAAATTTGACTATAAACAAAGCTTGTTCCAAGCTTTAATGTATAACAGTGTTACAACGATTTATAACTTCAAAAACTCGACGAGAACATTCTGAATGCCACATGCCAGTCACAATACAAACGACAAACTAAATGCATCCCATTTATATTTTAGCCAATTGAACTACACTTTGTTAAACCAAATGTGGTGGTGTCGGTATCTCGTGATTTTCAGACGTTTATTTTATATATATATATATATATATATTACAAATAAAATAATATATATGAAATATTAACCTAAAAAAGGGTTTAAAATATCTGACTTATTTTTGCTAAATAATACGAAAACTGAAAAGAAAATTGAGTGTCTTATCTTAAGCTTTTTGTATACATTTGCTAAATATAAGAATATGTAAATATTTAAAAAAAATCGAATTTGTTTAAAAAAGAAGCTGAAAGCGGCTTAGTAATAATAACCAAAACAAGTATTAATAAATAGGTAACTGATAATTATACTAACAAAGATAACAAAAAAAATATTTCTCAACTTTCAGCTATAAAACCATATATTAAAGTATCCCGTAAATTACTCTTTTCAATAATATTTTCGTGAATTTTCACATATAATAATAATATTATAGCAATTGAAACATATTTAAGATATAAATTTACTTGTACTTACAACATCAGGGGATAATTAAATTAATAAACACCCTTTGGTAGTCTATAAAGATGGGATGGGTTCTGAAGTTAAATGGAATAAAACCGCATGACGCCCTCGCCTCGATTGTGTACCGATACGGTTTCAAGACAAAACTATTTGGAAAGGGCATAAAGTTGTAATTGTTATCTGCTTTTATATTAAAATATATATATTTAATCACACCTTGGTTCTAAGTAATCCAAGATCTTTAAAGATTCAGAGGTAACAGTGTTAAGAAATCGTGGCAGCATACTACACAATAAAAAAAAAAAATGTTAAGAAAGTTTATTTATAATATGTTAAATTAATATAATAAGCAGAAGCCATAATCAAAAGGTAACCATTCTCAATTACAAGGCAGGAAGGTAGCTTTTATATATTTTTTCCAGAAAGGTTTATAATAATTTACAGTACAATTTATATTCCGGTAAAATCACTCAAAGCTACCCCGGGGAAAAGCCCTAGGCATGTCGTATCTATCTGCCTCTTGTAACTATTCATGATAAAAGAAAATATATCCGAATAGCCCCGCCTTGCCGTGAATACCGACCGACCTGTGATGTTTTTATCATGGTTATAAACTCTCCAGAAATGGAACTGTCAGCGTATATTCAACTTACAATGGCTAAGCAATTATTAGTAAGCTGTTATATTTGTCTTTTATTAAAATTGTGTGTGATCTTAGGCACTTGTTACGCTTGCTTATATTAAAATTATATTAGGTTTGTGACTTGTGAAGGTGATTGATTTGTAAGAACCAGCGAATTCGATTATCAGTACAAATGTATAAACACTAGGCGGCCGATTATATAGGATGAGTCGATTGTCAAAACCTAAATTTAACGTCAGTCAAGTGCCACAAGTGTGAACAAATATCAGTAATAGATTTACCGAACACTGAGGGTCTAGTGTCACATTTAAAGTTCTGCCACCAAACAAGGCGCTAGATAGACAGACGGACACTACTACGTACTCCAGTATTTGAGACGAAATAGTATCCTCCTCCCATACACTCCTCATAAGGAGGCCACTTACACGTGTTCTGAGAATACATAGGACATAATAGCATCACATACCTATTATTAGGCCCACATAAAGGGTGTAGACCAAAATAAAAACAAGTTATATCGATTTTTAATGCGACGCAAGACATCATTAGTCATGATACAACAAACCAAAATCATTATAGTGGTTTTCTTAAACCAAACAGTTATCCCAATGATGGCAAAATACGTCAGGCCGTACCACTGACATAGGCTATTAATATTTATATATACTATACCTATAAGCTCATCGAACCCCGACAGTCAGTCACTTGTCACAAGTTACACCAATCTCCAAACAATTAGTATCGCACACATAACGCAAGACAGCACCAGCCGTGACATATAAAACCAACTGCCATAGCAGTTTACCTTAGCCGTTTTTAAGTAAGTAAGCCATAGTGACGCCAAGCAAGATTGGCTCACCGTGCATCATCGACATTAACCCTTAAATAATGACGTGAGATCTGGCAGGCCACCTATAGCCTTAATATGAATAGAAAATATATAATATAAATATAATAATGTTTCTATCTATTATTATGATATCTAGTCATTTTATAAGTAAAGCAACATTGTTGCTTAAACGTTGACTATTTACTATTATAAACACTTAAATATCAGCCTCAACTTCAAATATTAACAAATTTTCAATTCATGATTCATTGAATTCATCAATTCATGAATGAATTTTTTATTATTTAAATCGAAACGCTCTAAAAAAATATTATATAGATAATAACAAATTAATTAATTTAATTCCTAATTAAAATATAATATTTTTTTATTCACAGGACAACACGATCAATTTATAAACTACGGATCGAGGTCTGACGAAGTGCACCAAGTTTTTCTCGGTAAGTTATAATTATTATTTACAAAGACAAAATTATAAATATGTATAAACAATAAATACGTTTTCGATGGTTGGTTATTGAAAGTAACTTCACTTGGACAGTGCAGTTGGAAAATATATTGTGTCGAAAACTACACTTTAATTTATATATATTAATATAATAGTAATAGTAGTATTTAATTTACAAGAAAATAAGTATTTATTTGTCTAAGATTTTGAGCATTATATACAAATTAAAGTATGTTCTATCACGTCGAAACTTATTTTTTTTTTAAATCCGTATAATATTTTTTTTCCGGAATATTAACAAATGTATTCAATATGACTCGTTGTAAAGGTAAATGTTTACATATACTTATATCTGTCTGCTAATTCGAAATAAGAATTTTAAGAATCACAGTTTACGTTTTTAAGTAGTTTATGCAACACAAAAATTTCCCAAAGTTAAAAAAAGTTTACATAAAAAAAAATTACGAACAGTAAAAAAACATTATAATAAATATTATTCATAACTCGAATGTATGATATAACGAATCTTAATACACGAACTAATTCGATATCGTTGTTATTAATCATAATTTGTGTACCATCGTATAGAGGTTAACTTGGTTTGCTTTTCAAACAGCCGCGGGGCGTTCGAGATGTAGGCACAGCCATTAGCGTACTTCATGACCCGTGTTACGATCAATATAGGTCAAGTACTGTAAGAAAATAGTTTATTAGCTGTGCGTATACATACGCAAAATTGTGAATATTTAATAAAATATTCATGATATATAAGCTATAGCTTATACGGAACGACTAGGTTCGAATCTTAGTCGCGCGAAAGCTTTTTTTCAACATTCTAATATAAGTTCGTTATGTATGAATATAAGAATATCGTGGAAATCTATTTTGACGTATTTCTTGCTATATGATCAATATATAGTTCATATATACAAGATGTACAAGAAAATACAACAACGAGAAAATATTATAAACGCGTATTTTGTAGTTTCAAGAAATAGACTTTTATTTAATATAGCCGCCAACTAGTGCTTAATAGTAAATGTAGTAGTAGTAGTAATGATCTTTGAATGTTTTTTCCTGATTCTCTCTTTTATTCCCCTTTGCAGGTTAGTTAGAGTGAACCTCCGTTAAGACATACCGTTCTCCACTTTTCGCCCGAATTCGACATTTCGTGTCGAATAGCGGAACTGAACGCCGCGTTAGTAATAATACCACACGCTTCTACGGGTACTAGATCGAAGAAATGAAAAAAATAATAAATATATTGATTCCCCCGAAAGCAAATCGAACCCACAACCAATCGCGATTACAGTCACTGACGCCTGACGCTGCCCCACTGCACTGCGAAGGCCTATATGATGTTTATATAACACCATATTAAACTGTATTTGCAGAGGAAGTCAAGAAGTATATGCACTCCATTTCCTCTAAAGCTATAGGAAGTGACAACCTCAGCCTCATGATAATTCTTCCCGTCTCAAATGGCATTGCTCCAGTTACCTACATTATACAATTCTCACTATCTCATTTCCCTCACAGTGGAATAATGCTTTTCTCATCCCTTTACCTAAAACTGTCATTGAATCCTAACACTGATATCGTCCCATAAACATTCTTCCTTCTTGGATAGGAATCCAAAGTCCTTGGTACGATTGTTTATAATCAATTTTACACCTTTCTTTCCTCTAACCACCTACTATGTGCTTACCAGTCCGGTATCCGCCCTTCCCACAGCACAGTTACTGCGCTGCTGAATATTACAGAAGACATTTGGTTAACCTTGGACAATACCAAGGTAATTGCAATTAACTTTATTTTAACTGTGGAAGGGATGTTAAAATCCCTTCGACAGTTATACAATGGTTCCACTTTTATCTTTTCGGTCGCAGGCAATGTGTGAGAACCAACGATGATAAATTCCGTATCACGACAAAGTGAAGAATTTGGGTCTTATTTTCGACAGCAACATGACTACATTTCATTCATTCATCATTCCAGCCCACCTGTGGATTTGGATAAGAGCAGTATAAAATGGGAAGACCACTGTGCAAAAATAAAATACAATACAAAATTAAACATAATATAATCACATATACATATATATATATATAAATTAGATATGAAGCAAGGAAAATAGCTTAGGCTATGGAATATTAAACGACCTAGCATATGTAAGTTTCGGCCACATGATCTAACGATATATAATTTATGCATTCAATAGTTTGGCCGCTCTTTGATTTTTAGATTAATATTTATTGTGTTTCTAAGAAAATTTCTAAACGCGCTATACATATTTGACACTAAATATGTCATTTATTTTCTACAAATCTGCAACTATTTGGAAAATGACGCCGGGTTCCGGGATAGTTGTTTTCGTTAACAGTTGACATAAGTATATACCAGGTTGAGGTAGGCAGCAATCCCATAGAGTTTTTTAATTTAGTAGGATTCCTGGTCTTCTACTTATAATTTACAATTAAAAATAGGATCAGTTATCATGCTGTGCCACGTAAAATGAACCAACTTTGATTTTGCAATGAATTAACAAGACTGTGACAAAGCTAATGCCGTCTCGGCCACGATGATCGGGGGAAAATACAAAGAAGAGTATGTCTCAATCTCAACTCCAACGAAAAACCATTTAATTTAAAGCGTCTATAATTCCCCCTGTATTTGCTATGACGATAAACAACTTGCAAGGCCATCGTTAATAGTTTGTCGTATGTATGATCATCATAAATTAAAAATATTTTTTCGTAGAGAATCTCCTTGTGTACATTTTATTGTTGAATTTTTGTTAATTTTATTGAATTTTGGCACATTATTTAATTCCAATGCGGTACGGAGGTCGCCGACTCAGCTTGTTTAGAATGAAAACAACTAAAATTGAAATAATAGAAATACTCCAAAATATAAATGAACTAAAAGATGAATACATTGAAAGATAAATAAACGTATTTCCTGTTCTAGCTTCTAATTTTCTTAACACTCATTAGGTATTGAAAGATTTATAAACACAATGAAATTTCCACATTTAGCTTTGAAAGGAAACTTCCAGTAATATCCGGCAGTGCGCCACGTGGAAACGTTAATAAAGAAGTTATAATGAATAGTGCGGACAAGTTGTTTTTACTTATATTTACTTGGGGAATTCTATTATTTTGCTTCTTTTCTATGCTTTGCTTAGAAAATGCTGAGGTTTATTTTCTTTAAACTATTGTATTTTTTTTACTTGTACAATTACCTATATATTACACCTACACACATACACACACGTACCCACACACTCACACATATACACACACACCTACAATTACTATTCATTGTAGAAATATATATTAATAAATTGTACTTACTTAAAATTTTATATGTTGCGAAATAATAAATAGTAATAATGAGTGCACTGCAGCTTTGATTCTACAGACCACCCGTACTTGACCGTGTTCCACATTTCTCAATTATAACACACCTTTATAATATATTCTAAACGTTAATTAAATCAATTTGTTGTATAAATAAAATTAATAACGCGATTTTGTGGATTAAACGCCCACTCGGAGCATTTATTATATTTAAATTATTTCCGCCGTGATCCACACAATGTCCTGATTTCCGTCGGAAAGTTAAGAACGGAGAGTCTAGACTCCTTGACAAACCGGCCCTCTCTAAGCTAAAAAAAAAAATATTAATAATAAACATTGGGTATGTAAAATGTTTTCATAAATTAATTACATCTCATATTTATTTATGGTGCTTGAAAAATTTCAACTGAATTTGCTAAAACGAGATCGCCAAAAACACATTTTCAGCTCGCTCTTGGTTTGGTAACTTTCCACATTAATTAAAATCTTTGGAGTATCTGAATTATACGTCCACTTATGTACCATTAAATGTCACCTTTCACATATTTTATTCCATATTATTTCTTATGTATGTATGTGTGTGCTAGAAAATATATATATATTTTTGTAATGATATGCCTCTTTCCTCGAATATGTCCTTTTGAATATTATCTAAGTCAATTTAGAAAATGTTTATTTTTACGTTTCTTGAAGCACCGCGTATTCAATTTAGCTGCAATATATTTATATGTCAGATACAGGAAGCCGAGGTAGTTGTTATCTTTACTTTGTGACGTCATATGTGGGCGCAACGTGGGTACTTGTGCACTTGAAAGACAATATAATTACATTTTATGAAAATATTTGCATCACCGTCGCTTTGACTTTCGAAGTGTTGACTTGTTGGCCTTCGCAAGTAACACTCGCGACTCGTCAAATCAGCTCCCATATTCCTGGCACTTTTGAGGTAAAGCAAAAAATTTGTACCCAATTACACTGAAATTACGGATGCGGACGGAGAAATATGAAATTTTACACAGTTACAGTTTATTTAAAGAAAGCTTATATATCTTTTTTTAAAATAATATATAAAAAATACATTAAATTAATGAAATTGATGTAATACACACTACTATGAGCTCGACATACACGTTGTTAAGGCATTGCGTTGTTTACGCGTCAACGGGACATCTAGTAAATCTTATTATACAAACATTTGCAATTTTTATTTTATAAAAAACTAACTGAATACAACGGATATAGCACAGGAATTGTAGCATTATGATGCCATACACTATGGTTACAGAGCGTATCTATATTTAAATTACCCACACTTATTTCCGGTGTAGAACGTTGTATATTCTCTCTGCCTAAGAGGGTGATGCTTGAAAATCCAATATACATTAATAAATGAGCACAACTATCAAAAGGCATGTATACAGAAATAAAATGTTGTGTATTGCATCAAAGAGAACATTAGTGTTAAATCTAATAATAATTCCAGCTGGGACACTCGTACATACTTTAATTACTTAATGGGTTATAAATTGTTATTACCGCTTAGTTGTATTTTCCTTGCTAACTTAACTATGTATTAGTCGCCTATTATTGTGTTAATACGCACACACAAAGTAGTCAAATCGAGCCTAGTGTCAATACACTCCGTTCTGTATTTGAGACATTGCGTATTGAGTCGTCGACATCAACGCCGCGTTTCCTTTTGTTTACCAGAGCGGAGAAATGAAAACAATATTAATATAATCATTTCTTCAAGTGCGATTGAACCCACGACCAATCGCATTTGCTGTGTTTCCACTGTGCCACGATGGCCGAAATAGAGGTATACATTGAATATTTTTATAGAGACAATTATCAAAGGTTAAATTGGGTATATACATAATTATTTAAGTGATTAAACCAATTGGAAATTCGTTATATATTATTGTACATTCCTATTAGTTGGCAGTTCGACGTTTCAAAACATATACATATATAGTGTTTGATTGATCACAAAATTAATTTAAATTCCTTAGTTATTTGCCTTTCAATCAAAAAACACATTATCTCTAGAAAACAATTCCGTCATTCCTTTTACTAGATCATATTAATCTTTCCACCAGCTATATTGAAATACTTTGAAAAGTTCGAGCACAATCCTTTATAAGCAACTGTAATCTGCATTGATAACAATACGTTCGAAAGTTGTGATGAAACCACAAAGCTTCATATTGAAATCGGTTCGAAGAAAATACGTAAACTATTCTTGTTGTCATAAATTCTGATTAACTGAAATATTAATAATGAATTTATAGTCTGTATGTTTATAATACGATATATTATATAGCCAGTGAAACGCGGTTTTACCTGCGTAAACTACACAACTAAACTATTATGTTTTTTCGCCCGCCCACGCCCGCAAAATTAAGAATTTAAATGATAACTAATTAACTAAATTTAAATGGTAACTTTTTTGTTTATGAACCGATTGAAATGAAATAAACACTAATTGTTAAGGAAGCTTACTACAATATCCGAGTCCAAGTCAAATCACATTTACACCAGTTTAGCCGTTTCTGATATTAGTGTGCACAAATGAACAGATAAACAGATATATAGAAAGTTAATTAAAAATCATTGTTTTAGGTTTGGTTATTATATTGATAAAGGCGCCTAATAATTATTTTAATCATATATATTCAATGTACAGATAGCGATCAGTTATATTTTTATTATATGTATAGATTTTTATACAATGAAAATATATACTCGAAACGTTTTTCAACTATTTTCTCGTGTCACGACACTCCGTTCTCCACTTACCACCCGTAATCGACAGGTTGATGTTGAATGGCGGAACTCAACCAGAGTGAAGAATAGTTTTTTTTTTTAATATAATCATTCCCCCGAGTGGGAATTGAACCCACAACCAAACGCGTTTACAGTCGGTCGCTGTCTTAAAGCGCAACGATGGCCTGTATAAAGGCCTTAATATATTAAATATATTATGCAAGTAAATTAACATTACAACCTTTCAAAGTAAAATCCAAATTTATGAACTATTGTAATAGATTGAGACTGTTTCTCAATCTATTACAATAGTTCATTCATATTTGTTTCCAATAGGACAGACATGAATAAGTCAAGACATAAATCTTAAATAATTATTAATTTCATATTTGTACGACATACTACTTCCTTTATAAATACTAGCTGTGCCCGTGACTTTGTCCACTTGGAATTCAATAGTAAAAGTAGCCTCAGTTACTCCTTACTACATCAGCTATCTTCCAGTGAAAGTCCCGTCAAAGACAGTCAGAGGTTAGCCGTAACGTAACATACAGACAGACAGAAAAATTGTACAAAATGTTATTTTGATATATGTACCGCATATACATTATGTATTTAGTAAAAAGACACTCCAATTTTGTTTTTTTGTATAGATATCGTGCAATGTAATATAAAATAATATAAGTAAAAGATTTTATATTATAATTTCAATTGTGTTTACTTTCATATGCGAATCTAGTTCAATGTTTCGCTTGAGGACAGGAAGGAACTCAGAATGCATCCGCGACAAGGATTGCAGAGCTGAGGAATATTTTTTTGCAAAATTTATTTCATTCTAACAACAGTTGTGAAATGTCTTGTTTTAAACATACTTTCTTTTCACTTATAGAACTTTACGGATAATTAGATGTCTTTTGTGTATGAAGTAATAATATTGTTGCTTTTTATATTTTGTTTATATCAGGATATTTTTTTTTTTTTCAAATATTCTTTTAAAAATACTTTAGTTAACCTTCGTCGTCATCGTACGATCTTCAATTACCATGAAATGTCAGTATCGTCAGTCTATGTTTCCAGTTATGTTTAATTTGAGCGTAATAAAGTATTGTTTTTTTTTCTTTCGTTGATGGCTAGGTGGTAACTATTGTAGGTATCTTTTGCATTTAAGCAACGTGACGAAAGGAATTATAAAAAAAATTCTAATTAATTTATTTATTGAACCAATTTACTACAAATTATCTATAACATAATGTTTCCAATCAACTGTAAAATGAAAAATAGACTGATGTAACATTTGAAACAAAATATAATAAATATTTCGGTACACAGTTTCAATGAATATAAAAAAGAAAAAGTACCCTTTGTTGAGTACGAAATCAAATGAATAATGGAAGTTCATTAAAATGTGAAAAAGAGGATAAAAAACTATTCCTAACTTTTGTTTTAGCTTCACAAAATTCTAGTTACCAAATAATCAGAATTTTTTTTTTAGTTAATAAAAAAGTTTATCTGATTAATGAGTAATATTTTAGGCTACAATATTCACTAGCGTATATGAAATAATCGCCGTAATTGTATGAATATACATTTAATATGAAATACAAAAAAATTAAAATAGAAAGAGCTCTTAAGAGCGAAACAGAAAAGAAGTCAGGTAGCAACAATCGCTATATATAATATATATTTTTCCCATTTGCACTCGGGAGAGCGATTATTTTTAAGTTTTGAAATGAAACTATTTTTAACCGGATTAATCGCGTATAATATTGGTATTCGAAATACATTTTAGAACCCGACGTTTCGAACACTTTACAGTAGTCCGTAGTCACAGATAGACTCTCTGTATTTTCGAATACCAATATTATACGCGATTAATCCGGTTAAAAATTGTTTAATTTCAAAATGTGTAATAATCGTGAAAATCAAAGAACTTAATTATATTAAAGTTGTTTTCATTTCTCCGCTCTGGTGACAAGACCATGTGCGGCGTTCAGTTCGACACGCTGTGTCTCGGATTCGGGCAAAAAATGAGAGAGAAAGAACTAAGAAAAAGAGGTGTTTTGACATTAGGTTCTGGGTTCTGACTATCTATGCGGGAAAAAGCGAGGAAGTGAAAAAAAAATCAACGGAAAATGTCTATCTCGACGAACAATTTTAACGAAGGTGGCATTTCCTCATTTCTTATAGTTCAGCTAGACTTGTATGGTTCTCCAAGAGATATTCCAGAGATTAATTTTTATATGTCAAAGGATAATGATATTTTTCATCACGCTGAATAACTTTTGTTAAGGTTTTATTGCTCTATTTCTTATAGTTGTTTATGGTTCTACATCACGTTTTGCCACCCTTTGAAATCACTTATACACCAAGTCCTGCCCAAGCTTAAAAGTTAACACATAAACAGACAAAAATATTCAATTCAAATATACATATTCTTGATTTTCATTCGGCTAAATATTTTTTCCGTAAATGTGTTTAATGTACGGATAATATTTTTTCTGTTTTATTACAATAAAGATTAATTGATAGAAATACTTAATAATACAAATAAAATTTAATATATATATAATAATAGGAAAACTATTGTGTGGGACTGCAAAAAAGCTATTATATATAACATAGCAAATTAGATGTAGAATGTAGATACTCTATTCTTATTAGATTAATATACAGCAGATCATTCAATACAAATTGAAACAAAAAATATTTGAGTAGTACAAACATTTATAGGCAGCAAGGATTGATCTAGTATTATAATTTACATTTTAAATGTCGTTGAAATATTTTTTTTTCCTTTTCTGTACGAAATATAACAATTAATATAGCTTCACGCTTTTTTCCCCATAGTAGGGTAGTCAAAGAGAAAGTAGTGTCAAAACACTCGGTTCTTTTTTTTTAAAGTGTTAATCGTACACTAAGGAAATTGACAAAGACATATATAGAAAATTCTAATTTAGTTAAAATTTTGATACGTTTTCTAAATATGTACTTTTCTCTCCGTTGTTCTTTTACCCCCCGAAGTGGAGACATTGTGTGTATAGTGGTGGAATCTAATGTCACGCTTTATCTTAGGTATTGTAACCAATTGCGCAGTTATATTAATTTCATTTCTCCGGTGTGACATGGCAAAGTACGACGGGCGGTGATTTCGACTACTACCCTGCAATGCGGGAAAAAAATTACCAATAGTTAAATATTAATGTAAGCTTCGTTTACAAAGCGTCTATTAGATAAATAAAATATATGTAATTCGAAATTCAGCTTCGGCTCAACAGATTGTCCGCTCTAGACTAACTGTTTTTCTATTTTTATCAAGATTTTTTTGTGAATATTTTTCGTCACTGTTTGACGAAGCTAAGACCGTATATATATCTTCTTTTTTTTATGTAATATTGGCAATAAGGTTAAAGTGCCTAACTATATGAACCTGTAATGATAAATATAGGTAAACTACATTTTACGGATCATACATCAATGAAAAACATTTGTGTAATATGAGTGTTTATAGGAAAATATTTTCCAGTCATATTACCTATAACACCAATTTCAAATTACATTGAATATTAATTATGAAATTTAAATTATTAAATATAAATTTAAAATGTATGGTCATATTTATTTTTACTAGAAGCTTCCTTGACGAGTTAAACACGTGCTGCCTTGTATGCAACGTGTTTGCCAAACATAATGGTAGTGTGTTTATTTATTTTCACAATTTAATGTAATTAATGAATTATTATAAAAAAATATTGACTCACTGCACTTCCTCTCTATATAAACGTCATACTTCTCCGACCATACGTTTTCTATGAGGGTTTGTATAATGACTGTTTTTTATAACTTAGAGTTGAATAAATAAATAGCATTTTGATAGTTTTACAAAAACATACTTTATGTCGCATTTGCATTACAACCAATTAATAAATACCTGTTTCTTATAAAAAAATGCTTATTATAAGAATATCGTTTACATTCAAGATCAATTTGATCCCAATTAAGGTTATTGGAAATATTATTAATATAGTATAAATTAAAAATAATTGTTGAACATTTTGGTTAAAAACTCTATTAATCAATTCTGTACGCTCTTTTGTATCGATGAATTGAAGGAGTTTCATTTGAAGAATTTATTTTCCCTTGTGAACCTTTGTAAGGGTACAAACGCATTAGAGTTAGAGTACATGGTTTAAATTACAGAAACGTTAAGTGTATCTTTTTCTTTTATATGCTAGTAAATATTATATATAGTAAAAGTTAATGTATTTATTTATGTTTTAAAGTTTCTGTATATATGAAAAAAGTTAAGACATTAGTCTTAACTTAAATAAATACTTGTAAAAATTGTAAATAACTGTAAAAAGAATTATACAGCACTTATTAATATATGTGCTATAGCACACACACACATATATATATTAAGGCCATAGTGGTGCAGTGAACAGTATCTGATAATTTTTTACTTTCAATATTATATAACTTGCAAAATTAAAACTACTGCAGTCATGACATTTTATAAAATTGCACCTTCTATTATATAAATGGAGGCAAAAATAGAAAGAAAATACGTTTAATTTGGACTGTGGAATGTGTGGAAGTTTAATTAAGCGTTAAAAATTTGGTTGCCTAAAGAGTGGCAACTAGTGTTTCATATCAAAAAGAAGAGAGCGGAGAGAGCTTTCCCGAGATTAACTTAATCTATCTTTTTCGAAACTAACTGTATAGAAAAACTAAATAATGGATAATTTTAAATACATTTAGAAAAAAATACATAACTTATCGTACGTAACGTAGGAACAAGCTTGAGACTTAACTTGACTTTATAGCGAATGGCTTAAAATACACCCTCTATGATGCAGAGAACGTGTTACACTCTAGAGAATCCGGCCGCAATGTTATATGCAGCATATGCAGTATAGGCAGCATAGGCAACTTTATTTTTCAACTCCTAAAAGTTTGCAATAGGGGGTGAAAGTTTGTATGAAAAATCTTAACCGCTTGACCGATATCGGTGACTTTTCACAGGAAGATTGTTGATCATGCACGCTAGAGCAGGCAAAGCTGAAACACATACAAATTTAAGATACGGAACAGCTGATGAAGGATCATGATAGTCTTCTTAAGTGTTAGAAAATAGCAAATGTCCCCGTTACAAAAGCTGTTCAACGTGATAGGCGTTTTCCATTGTCATATAGCAATTAAAGAACTGGGAAATCTGACGTCTAACAAATGCAGCGGGACTGTAAACGCGAGTTATTATATTATTTTCTTCTCTCCGGTAATAAAAAGATGGGCATTGAATTTCAGCATTCAATTCGCACCATCTCAAATTGGATCGTCCCGGAAAGAGAGCCTAAAGTTGAAAAAAATATTAAAATCGTCTGAAGCATCTCATGTGTAAGTTTGAGAGGCAAGCAAATTACGACCTTTAAGGAAGTTATTACAATTTTTGGCACTACTTTCTATTTCAACAATATTTTCTTGTTTAAGTAGCTTTTTGTTGTATAGCTTTTAACCCTAAGCAGAACTAAGGGTATAATAAATTTCAACGAAAGGTAAACTAAATAAAAGGTTATAAGAAATAAGTAAAAGCCGCCTTAACTCAATTTGTTTGCTCTCTGTCAACATATAAAAATTAAAGATCCGGTGCAGCGGCTGAAAAAGAACCATAATGGTCCAATGGTTCAAACCGCTAAACCGATTATGATGAAACTTTATATAGAGATACTCAAGGGTCTAGGGATGAACATAGCCAACTTTTTTTATTTCATTGTTTTAGGAAAAGGCCGCTGAAAATGCAAAAAAACTATAGTTTACACGGGCAAAGTTGCAAGCGGGTCGCTAGTGTCATAATAAAATAGTCTTATATTATTAATCAATGTAGAGAAGAAGCAGTGTCTCGTATCACAATATGTAATTTGCTACAATGAAAAAATATTTAAAAGCGATTTTTAATATCTAAGAACATTGTCATTCCGGTGACATTTTGTGATGGTAGCTAAATTTTATTTCATCCGTGCGTAATAACGTGTACAGTATAGGCTGCAAATACGTTTTGTAATAAGATATTCGTAACATAAATGAGAAAAAGGATGGAGCTTTTATCTTTACTTAAATTTAGTTTTGTTGCGTGCTTTTGAAATTTATTCAATAATATGAAATAGAATCATGTACAAGAAAAGTAGCAGTCGTACTGTACATACCGGATATTAGCAGCTTCGAATCTCAACGAAGTTTAATTGGTGTTTTGATTTATTATTTTACATCATAATCAAAAGTATATACAAGTTATTTCTAATAAGTTATTATTGCCTATTTTCTACATTTCTACTTATTTGTTTATTTAAAATAGAGAACAGAGTGGCTTGATACTAATTTCTATCGGACTATGCACTATGTAGAAAAAAGCGGGAAGCTATTGTTTTTAACATTTTTTAAAGTGTTATTCGCACACTAAGGAAATTAAAAAAGACATATTTAGAAAACGTATAAAAATTTGAACGCTCAAATTTGAAAGCGTTCAGAACGCATTGAACGGTTTTCAAGAGGCGCGGGTTCAATTCCCGCTGCGTTCAAATTTTTATACGTTTTCTAAATATGTCTTATTCATGCGGGAAGCTGTTTTTAATTAATATTTCAATTTCACAATAAATATGATATATATATACAAGCTAGATCATTTTCAGGCTTATTCAATGGTAAAAGTGAACATTGAATCATGAAAGAAACAGCTACAGAGTATGTATTAAAATTTTGAAAAAATTATACATACTTAGGGTTTTGTGCAAATGAAAATTCAAGAATTAAATAGAATTCTGTATGGCGACGGCTTTGTAACTTAAACAGGTTGTTCAGCAATAGTAACGTTTGGCCTACATAAGGCGGATTTTTTGTGACGTTTGTAAATAATTTGTCGACACACCCGACTCTGTAAAAAAAAGTTTTTATTCATTTGACACGACCTAATTTGAAAACAAAATGCTATACAGTCGACTGTCCTCATTAGAATATCCTACTTTGAATCATATATTCATTCACTCTATCTCAAACCTATATATTTTTACAGGAAACAAATTTATAATATGTTTAATGAATAAAAAAAACTGTAACAATAAAACCAGTAATCCGCTTATACATATACATAGCTTAAGCTTAAATATTTCTCCAATATTCCTACCTAGAAATGTTTTGACCTGATAAAATTTTTAAATCCTATTGCAATTCACAACAAAGAACGTTCCACTTACCCGCAGTCAACAAGAGCTGGGGTAAAATATGGCTTGAAAACGGAAACCTTTACGGTGTTAGAGAGATAATACGCTGTAAACATTAACATCGATATACTTGCCAACTCCGCTCGCTGACGGTCTCATGCGCATTATGGATGAGTTCCTTTGTTAGCTACGACTACGAGTATTTGTACTGCAATGTAGCATAGAGCATCTAATGCAATTTATGATAGTAACAGGTTCAGATAAAAAAATGTTTTTGATTTATCTGAAGATGCTTTCCGTTCGTCATATCCCTCATCTAAAGCATGATGTCATCAAATAACTTTCCATTTGTTGTTTGCTGCTGCCTAATACACAGTGTGCACTTTGTTGAGTATACTATTAGATTATTATAGGATTTTATTAGATTATTACTTTGTAAGTACCAAGATAGGCAAATGGTCATAGTTTTCTATTTTATGTTTATTCTATATTTACAATTTTAACAAATTGATATTTGCTATATATATATACAAAATATGATTTTGTAAATCATCTGTAGACTCAGGCGAGCTCTCTTTACAATCATTCCATTAAAAAGATTTCGGTGCAAAAACGACCAAATTCTTTGTTTAAACAACGTGTTTGCCAACTTTCAAGATACTGGGCTAAAGTTTTTCAATTACCCACCTTAGAATTTCTTCTTTTCCTTTGTTTGGTCCGAATATTTTCAGCTTAGCTCCCGCTTGATATTCCTTATACTTGCCACTTATCATTCTTACTTGTAATTAAAATTATTTACTTAATTATTTCAAATATTTAGACGTTTAATATTCCAAATGTGTATTGGAAAATAGTTTGTAAGTTTTTTTAATGAATCAATACATCAACATACAAAATAACCTGTTAAATAACCTCTGCTACCGTTTTCCAAAAGTTCTAGGTTCCCTATACTACATTGCATTATTTTTAGTCAGATTGTTAGGAAAAGCCAGGGTTCATGGAAGATTGTAGTCCCCGTGGCCCTGGCCAGTGGCGGTGGAGGAGGAGCACCGTGAGGTTTTAGTGGGTAAACGGCCGGCCCAACATCTGCCGGTCCGGAGTCCCACATAACCGCGTCCGAGTCCCCAATCGGGGTATCCGTAAAGGATTTCCTCATGTAAAAAAAAAAAGAAAAGGTACTACTTGTATTTCTTTCTTGTGTGATTGATTAAGTCAAAATATAACTAGTTTTTCATGTCACACTATTCAAATCTCTTTTTTATACAAAAAATTTTTTTATACTAAGAAAACTCAAGCTACTATATTCCATTTTGAACACCTTGATGAATTCATAAATCATAAATTTACGCCTTTATTTACAACAGTGCCAGTACATTGTAATATATAAGACTTGCATAATTTGGAAACCCATCTCCGCAAATTTTTTTCGCCGTGCAAAAAACCCTTGAAATATACATTGAAAGGTATGGAGAGTTTAATTAAGATGCAGAGCTTTTGCTAAAATGCGGGGTCATGATTTACGAGCCGAACTGACGGACTCACCACAAAAATTATTTTTTCCTGTGGCGCAGTTGCGTCCGAAGGCATTAAAACATTTCCACGCTAATTTTGTTTGATATTGCTTTTGTGTGTTGAAATTTGCTAGAATTTTCATCTTACAAGGCAATTTTAAAATTAAAATGATCATTTAAACAACAAAAAATAGTAATCATTAATACTAATATATACAAATCCCCCGTTAAATTCCAAATTAAACAGATTTTGTACTATACTTATATAATTTTTGTTTATTTTTTCTGTAATGCATAAATACTTATAATACTATCCATCATGTGTAAATTGATACCTAACTGCGCAAAGATTATTGTGTAGACTATCATAATCACATAAACAACTGTTATGTGTTAATACAATATATCACTGTATTTAATAATTTTTTTATTTTTAATTTAAATGCAATTTATCATATATATTTAAATATATATGAAATGGCATCCTTAAATTGTAAAAACATATCAAAATTTCATACAAATTATGTATAAATCATCTCATCATAATTCTTTGCGCCTTTTCCATTAGGGAAGGCTACGTATACGTAACAAGCGACGTTGAACATGATTGATTAAAATGTAGACGCATTCGCTAGTATGATGTATTTGCAAGTTTAGTCTTTGACTACTATAAGGATGTATTTTAGAAATTGATTTTCTAAATACCTTTAAAATCTCCCAATTTAAACTAAGGTTGATTATTTGTATTTATCAAAATTTACATAATAAAGTTTTTTTTTATATTTTTACTATATTTTTAATGGAAATACATATAAAAACTAAATTCATTAAATTCCGATATGATAGGACAGCGGCTGAATTTGGTTGTGAATTTGATTACCACTCTGTCAAAAGATAATATTATAATATGTTCAGTTTGTTTTTTATTAAATTCAAACATAACGTTCCATTTTTAACAATAAAAATTGTAAAGACTGAATAGAAGTTTCAAAGTGCCAAATTGTAGATTCGCAAAAAGATGCCATTAATAGATTACTTTCCATTTCCGTTCATTTTAGAACTATTGCGTGCTGAGTATCGAAATTAGTAATTAACGCGTAAATTTCCTCTAATTCTTTCTCTGAACTATTGCGGCCAAGCGGGCTCATTCACATTGCAATACGACAACGTCATGTAGAGTATCAATAGCTCTATTAATTCTGCTATTATTATAATGAATATGTCAGTTGGGGTCATTCTAGGTTAATTATGAACATTCAATTTGAATATGTATAGCTTCGTCATTTGTTTCACTATAGGTTATTTTCCACAATATTGTCTATTATGTTACCCTATACATTTTTTTTATTTAAACTTTCCAGAAACCTTACACGAGTCATATAGTCGTTTTAGCATTACATATCTGATAATGCCACCAACCAAAATGTAGAAAGTAACTATACTTTCTGCATTTTTGTGTAGTTTGTTAGTACAGTAGTTGGAATAAATGGAGAATGGAGAATGGAGTAACTTGACACTATGCTCTCAAGGTAGCCACCTAGTTATGCTGTGAAAAGCGTGCAGCTGTAAAAAAATATTAATCCTAAAGACTGGAGATAAATTACTTTAAACGATTAACGGTTTAAAAGTTACATCAAATTTCATGCAGGTACTTAATATTAAAAAACTGCACGGTGCCTCAAAAGATAGTTTATATTTAGTGGAGTAGTGGAAAAAATGTTTGGAAATTTATTTCTTAAAAATAATATTCTCCAAATGTAGAGCCTCGCGATTGTGACACTCATTTAATCGAAAAGTAAAATTACTTATTACAGGTGGACTCTCAGTCATAGCTGCCATTTCGTGACGGGTATTGCCTTTTAGATGCTCCAGGGAAGTCGGTTTATTGGCGTAAACTTTAGATTTCACATACCGCAATAGGAATAAGTCTAAATGGGTTAAATCGGGACTGCGTGGATACCAATTTATGACACCTCTCCTGAGATCGATTTGCCTGAGAAAATTTCACGAACTCATGGCAGAGACGTATTAGACGTGTTGCTTCGTTCTGCTCAAACCAATTTTTTTTTTTATAGTCAGGAAAGTTTTGCAGTTCAGGCAACAAGAAGTCGGCTAACATCTCCACATAACTAACTAGACGATTCTAAATTAACTGTGACTGCACGCCCCCCCTTTTTCTTTCAAAAAAGTACGATAATTCCTCGCAACTACATCGCATCCCATACCACTTCAGCCGAGAACCCCACCATAACTCAAACTACTAGGATTCCATTGCGGAGCCAAGCCACCTACCTCGGGGTGGGGTATTGCCAGGCGCCTACAAATGACCCCCCAGGTGAAGAAGGTGACACAAGCCACGAAGACAACCTTCCATAGCCTTCAATCACTATGACTATGTACCAAGGTCACGCTATTTAAGCCGTTCATCAGGTCTCATCTGACATACACAGTGCCGTCCTGGTACGCCCTGACGAGCCGCACATTAATGTTCGAAACTCTAGGTCGTGCAGAATACCTCTCTTTGCTGGATTATCCAAACTCCCAGATACGTGCGCAACGCCACCGAGATCTCTAGATCGAGAGCTTGAGAGACAACACCCAGAGACTTACATGGCATTACCGACCGCCGGACAAAAGATGCCTCGCCAGGGATCTCCTCCCACCTCAGACAGGTGTCTAAGGTGGGAGCTCAGATGAGCTGCTGTCACGATCGCCGATGGCTTTAGCTGGGCCTCCCTCGAGGAAGCGAGGGTCTCAACTGGCTGGTCTGATCGTCCGGGCAGCATTAGCTCATTCTACCCCCCTTCCATCCCCACCTTCCCACGAACAAGGCCGGCCGGCCTCTACCCAGTGACCCATCAGTATCAGCAGGTGGAGTAGATTCTTTAAATGAGCTATTCACAATTATAAGAGTAACAATTTAAAATAATAACAAAATATAGAACGTTGCAAATAACGGTACAAATTTGTGTGCGCTTTATAAGCAAATACGATAAGCGGCAATGGCTTAATCCCCTTAAAACGTAAATTAAACGTTCGCATTGACGACAGATAATTAATTCAATTACAGAAAATTATTTCTGTATGTAGAATACACGGATATCCAAAGTTTAACTGCTTTATATTACAAACATATATTAATATGTTGGAGTGGAAAAACGAGAAGGGAAATTATTATGACTACTAAATATTTTTATCAGGAAAAGCGGTAAAGGGAAAAATCACCAAAGTCGTTATTCGTTCGTAAGTTCGTCAGTGTTTTACTCACACTGTATGTTTTTGAAATTTATCAATCATTTCATTAACAAAACTACTTAAAGAAAACAAGAATGAAATAGATTTATTATTAAACTTTTAATAAGATTTATTAAAAAATGAATTATAGTATCTATTGCTTAATATTTAAAAACTGTAACTCAATTTCGTCGTTCACTTTTAAATATAATATACGAATACATTTTTACCTACTGCTACAACAAAACTTTTAAAACGGAATTTCAATAAATTATAAAAAATACATTACTCTTTTCTGCTTTCATTCGTTAAGCGTTACATTCAAAGTGAATTAATGATAGGTCAACAGAGGTATTGGTTATAAATGACATGACTGCATGTAGCAGTTTTACAAGCTTGCTACGCGTAATTGCTGTTGTTCTCATTCAATTATACCATTTTAACAATTATTAGCTTGGAAATACTCTTGGGTTCATATACAATGTGATCTATCACAATTAAGACGCACTTGAACAAATCTAACGATTTGGTATTCAAATCCCATTTGACAAAATCTATATTATTAAAATATCTGGAGAAGGCGTTTTAGTGCGTAAAGTTTTTGAAACGACTGGAATATAAAGAACAAGAAACACCACTTTTTTCTAACTAAAAGAGGTGATATTTAAGACTTAATATATGTAAGACAAATAAATTATTAAGAATATAAACTTGATTAAAATGAACCCTTTCAAATGATTTATATAAAAACATTCCTGAAATACAGCTACAATCACTTTGTAATGTAATTTATTTATCATTTCTTAATCACACTAAATAGAAATAGTATATAAATGTAACCCAAGTCTAAATGTAGATTGAAAACTTAAATGTATTTCTCTACTCCCGCGTATAATATACATATATGTGAAAAATTAAAAGCAAATATCAAAATTTACATTTCATCTAACTTTGAACAGCGAGTAGAGTTAGTATCTGTCACTGTTTGTATTATACATATATAATACTGGCATACATTATATAACACTTGTATTTGGCTAGCAGCTGAACGTCAATCTGAGGGCGGGCTTCCTGCGACGCCGCGACGACGCCACTATAACGTATGAAGTACATTTATTTAGAAGACGCAAATTAATAGCGTGCCATTGGTGCCATTCTTATGGCTCCATCATCGCTACGACTAATAACTGCTAATGTTCTGTTTTTACTTATATAAGTGTGATAAAATAGTTTTTAATTTAAGATTATTAATATTGTAGAATTGCTTTATTTTGACCATTTTGTCTGTATGTTTGTAAGGGAATTGAGAATTGAAATATTGTTACGACACAATGACAAGTTATTCATGCGACTGATTTTAATCACACTTATATAATTAATCTATGTTGTAATAAAACAATAAAAAAGTTGTGTTTGTACATTGACTATATTCATGAAAAGTCAATTTCCGGGGATGTAAGCCCAGTAATAGAAATTGAATCTACGATTTTTTTAAATATTGTCTGTCTGTTTGTACGCGCACATCTTCGTAGTTACTGGACCGATTTGAATGAAACTTTTTTCGTTGGTATACTTTTAACTTCCTGACCAGGTAGGACTTAGGACATAATTGCTTTCGAAAAGTGGATCACCTGATGTAGAATTATATTAGACCTGCTAAACTATAAGGAATAAAGCAATTAATGTTTAACAAATGATGCTCAGCGTGATGAATTCATTTCGCTGATACATTCAATTAAAGATCTGGAACATCTGACGAAGACCCATATAAGCCTAGCTAAACTATTAGAATAAAACAAATGCCCACTTAACAAAAACTGTTTATCATGATAAGCATTTCCCATTGTCATATAACAATTGATGTTCTGGACTGACTTTGAACCATGATATACCAGCTAAATTACAAACAAATAAGTCAATGTCGCATTATTAAAAATTATTCAATTTGGCGGGCAGTTTTCGATAACAAATAAAAATCATTAAACTTTGCAGCCATCGTTTCACTGTGTGTTAACGACAGTAAGCACGGTGGGTGTGAGTTCACTTACCACTTCAGAAAATGGATATATTTGTATTGGTTTCATTTATTCTCTCTGGGTTGGCAGAGATGGGCGTTAAGCCCAAAAAAGAGAGATTTTGGCATTCAATATGCAACGTGTCGAACGTAGTGTCACTAGGTGCTTTAAGCTTTAAGCTGAAAAAGAATTACAATTGTCTGATATAGAAGACGCAGACACAATAAAATTACCACTATAATAAAAATCATTATAATTTTGGCTCAGTTTCTATGCCAACATACAGTAAATGGATGTAATCCATTCTAATATTATAAATGCGAAAATAGCTCTGTATTTCTGTCTGCGACGTCATGACTGCCAAACAGCGGAACCGATTGTGATGAAATTTTATATAGAGATATTTATGGGTCTTGGGATGAACATAGGCTACTTATTTCTCCATTTCTTTAAGTTTTTCTTGGAAAATCATTGTTTTACAAAAAGGACGCCGAAAATATAAAACAACTATAGTTCACAGGGTGAAGCTGGAGCGAGTCGTTAGTAGTAG
Source organism: Podotricha telesiphe (assembly GCA_038994665.1). Lineage (NCBI taxonomy): Eukaryota > Metazoa > Arthropoda > Insecta > Lepidoptera > Nymphalidae > Podotricha > Podotricha telesiphe. Next base: position 165,721 of record JAOYRR010000493.1, on the reverse strand, counting down.
AATACATTAATAAGACTCTACAGAATTTTACAGCAAGATAAAATATTTATATGAAATATGTCAATAGAAATAGGTAGATAGTTAATAGAAATGGTAATTATGTAATGGATCCAAACATTTAACCTATCGCTAAGTACTGTAGTCAATTTCACGAAAACAGAGCCGTGAGTGAAATCAGATATTCAAAGCTAAATGTATTTCATGTATGATATAGATTTCACCATCTTGATATCTCCGTTAACAATGTACAGACGCAATAGCAACTTACTTTAAAATAGTCCTTTCCTGTACATGCTATTTTACGATTTTTGTTGTATATATCAATGCAAGGAGATCCCAGTGTTGAATTCTTCGTTACCTATTTTACTGACGATTATAAAATAGTAGTGAATTTAATTTGCTCCGCACACAAGAAGTGCACTTTATCTTATAAGAGCGGAGAAGCAATCTAAATAGCATAATTTTTCAGAATGTGATTCAAACCCGCATCACGATTACAGTAAAGTACTGTCACACTGAGCCGAGATAAAACATTGCCATAAAGCTACATGTATTCAAAAGACATCTGAAAGCAAAGGCCTGAAAACTTAACACCGACACAATAGTAAATTTTTATTTCCCCCATACTTATTCATTTCAAGCTCAGCCGCTTGAATAAGAACTTTTCTTTTTAACGTTTAAAAGGAGTATGAATACTTCATTCTCAATTGCAAACAACAGAGGTGTTGGGAAAAATAAAATTCCAGGTGGTTTCACATAGAGGAAATACTTTTGTACTTTAATTTTTTTAGAAAAGCTGAAAAATCACCAAGTTTTATCTATTTGATACTTTATATGTATATGATAACTCTATCAATTGACCTTTCACATTGATTTTATATATAATTAGCAACTAAATATTAAAAATAAAAAAATAAAAATTATTAATTCATTTCGTTTATTTCTCATGTAATTTATTTTTATTACATACAAAGATAAAAATTCACTAAGAAACAAAAAAAAATTACATCAAACGTAAAAAACATATTATGTATAAGTATAAGTAATATACTTATACATAATATGTATGTAATATATAATATGTATAAATAACTTCACAACTGGCAGATATTTGTTGTATAAATGAAGACACGCGGCAGCGTGTCAAGCCAAGTAATAATACTAATACATTGTAAGAGATGAAATACTAATTGAATAGGAAAAAGCTATAACATAAGCCCAATATATATTTACTTTTATTTTGTATACACATTTTATTTGTTGGGTAATTGAAAAATAGCTTTTATATAATATACTAGCGACCCACTCGCGGCGTTCGCGGCTTTCGCACAAATAAAGTTTTCGGCCAATTTAATAAAGCAGTTATTTTAAAGCAATTTGATAAAATAAACAAAAATTTTGTTATTTTTTTATTTATTAACAGACTAAAAGAAAACAAACACTATATAAGGGAATTTTACCAAAATACAACATTACAATAATCCAAAATGCATTTAAATCGCTTGAGCGGTTTCTGAGATTAGCGTGCACAAACGTCAAACAAAAGAAAGAGGGTTCTATTATATAGATAAATGTGCCCAATAACTTTTTATGCTTAATTTTTAGTTATTTATTATTTATTTTACATTTTCATATTTTTCTCTTTTATGTACAGACAGCGGTCAGTTACAATTCTTTGTATATGTAGTAGAGATTTCATATATCAATATTATTTTATAATTCTTTTCCAAATTTCAGGTACCGTATATATGCAGTTACTATAAAGTTAGTACGAGCGTTTGCTAAACCTATAATTAATAATAAACTCATGTGGTTCAGAGCTAAGTGAACATTGTACAGTTCAATCATAATATGGCTGCAGTTCATTGCTTTGACAGTTAGGAAAATAATGTTAGCTGTACCTATATAAAGTTTAATCTAAAGTATTTATTTCATACACGAATATAGATTTAGGTTATGAGAACTATATTTTAAAAAATAAATACTCAATTGATCAATTTTAAGACAAATATATGTACATACATTAAATATAGGTTTAATGAAAGTTATTTCAATCATTTATGTTGACGTATACACTTGATTATTTATAACTACGATGGCTCTCATACAGTTGTAGCTAACTATCAGACCCTTTGTGGCGCAGCAGCGCAGCAGTTTGATGGGAAACTAGATTGGTTATGGGTTCGACTTTCACTCAGGGCAATGATTATATTTGAAAAGGTATTTTTGTATTTCCTCTCTGGTATATAAAACAAAGCGTGGCGTTGAGATCCACCTCTCAACTCACAACGTCTTAATTTTGGGTGGAAAGTGGAGAACGGAGTTAGTAGTTAGTAGTTAGTACCTGACACAAGGTACTACTTTGCTATGCCGGACAAAGCTGTCAAAAACCTGTATCAATGTATCCATCGATCAATGTAAGACATCTAGCAACGCTATATGCAGCCGCGTCCGCGTTCCGCTATAATAATAAACGTATAGCATACAGAACATTTTTTGAAAACTAAGTTGCCAAGCCATGCAAAAATTGGTTATAATAAGGAATATAAGGCTTAGCGGCCAGAGCGCTTGGACTGGTTTTGTTCTTGGCGTCCAAGAGGCGTGGGTTCGAGCCACACTGTTATTTTTCAAACTAATTTGTTTATGGGAGAGTATTCATTAAGTGAGATATACTTAACATGACATCAGGTACACGACTATAATACCTATTTTGTATTGCGTTGTCGCTTAAATCACATATATTTTATCGAATTATATAAAAACTGGGTGCAGAGTAAGGCCAGTCACATTTGTTTAATTGGATTCAAAGGATTGTGATATTATCACAAAATATGAAATCTTCTCTATTATACAAATAATTAATTAGAATAATTTGTATGCGTATGCATGCAAGGTATACCTTTGGGAATAAATTATCTCAATACCAGTAAAAACTGCACCAAAATTCGTCGCGTGGTTTAAAGTAGAAAGTTCTGGAACAGACAGAGGGCGACTTTATTTTATATAGTGATGATTATGAAAATAACTAATCATCCTACTAAGATAAATTATAAATGTCGCTTAGGGTATCAGTATAAAAAACATGCTCGGTCTAATTACATCGATTACTAAATTATAAATGAAGCAAGTTTTTTTACAATATGAAAACAATAATACTACCGGTACCTAAATATTTATTATTACAGATTTTTATATACACTTCTTAATTGCATATCAATTTGAAAAGATACGGAAATGGCGCAATACCTGATTTATTTAAGTAAAATTGCACATAACAGTACTTTGTGATTACATAATATATAACAAAATTGTCTCCGCTGTGTGTGCTTAGATCTTTCAATTACGAAACGGTTTTTATTGTGGTTTTTATTAATCGATAGTAAATAATGAGAAAAAATATATACATAGAACAAACATGTTTTAGTAGAGTAAGATTGTCGATGTACGAAAATATACTAATAGGATAATAAAAAAGACTGAAATTATAGTTCCAAATAAATATTAAAAACCATAGGAAGGTATTGTTTTTGTATGTAAAATTTAATTAAATATTTGGTTAATCCTAGGTATCGATTATATGTATACCAAAATTCATTTGAATTGGTGCGGCGATTAAAACTTTAATCGATTTTTGAAAAACAAAAAGTATGCCTATGTTGCACCTTAGATCTATAACTATTTTTATTCTAAATTCCATTCTAATCGGGCTGGTGGTTTAGCCGTGAACGCGTCACAGACATACAGACAGACTTTCGCATTTATAATATTAGTATGGATATTAAAAGGAATATCTTAGAAGTTATTACAAGTTTGACATAAACGTACCGATTGAACGTCGCGTCGTGTTACATATGTTTAAAACGTCGCGAATGGCAGCAAAGAAGAGCGGGAAGCTAAAAAGAATTCTTTGCCTTAAATGTATAAAAAGCTGAAAGTAGTGACTCGTACCTGCGCCTCTAGGTAATTTCACAAGAGGCGCGGGTCCAGCTGTGTTAAAATTTTTATACGTTTTCTGAAATGTGTTTTTCTTATTCTAAATGTATGAAAAATATGTAAATATTTTTCAAGTGTTTAAAAAATATGCAATATTACTTTATTTGTTCCAGAGTCAGTTATAAATATGTTCAGTCAGGTAATTTTCATACAAAAAAAAATAATCCATTAATCTTCTTCATCCTCGAATCCGAAAAAACTAAATAGCTATTAGTCGCGTAGTGTGCGCAGGCAAAGCCGCGAGCGGGTCGCTAGTTAGGTAACAAAGTTTAACACACAAACGCCTTTTAATAACTTTTTAAAATTGTGATATAGAGCATTTTCGGACAGCAAAATGTTTTCATATGAACCTAATCGCATGTGACCCAATACGCATGAACCTAATGAATGTGCCTTACCGGGACAACTAGGATGACGAGATAAATAATAATAAATCTTATTTGTAATAATTATACTAGTTATTACATTCAATTTTTAGAAAATGTATAAAAAATGCAATGTAGCAAAATTAGAAACCACACCTTTTTTAAAATGTCCAAGTGCTCTAGCCAGTAAGCCATACGTTCTACATCCAGCTACGTCGTTATGCTTATACGCTTATTATAACTTTTGTTGTTAGCTTTTCTGCTGTAATAAGCTAAGTTAAAATTTCAAAGAAGCCGGATGTAGCTTAGAGCATATGGCTTATTGGCACAAGCGTTTGGACGGTTTGCAAGAGGCGCGTGTTCGGACCCCGCTTCGTTAAAACAAAAGTATACGTTTTTAAATTTGTTTTTCATATCTTAAATGTAGTAACACCTTAAAAATGTAAAAAAATAGTATAAATTCCATTAATATCGATCGACATATTCTTTTTTACGTACGTTTTAGAGCGTAAGTACTTAGGTTCGAAAAAAAACTTACTTCAAAATTTATATAAAAACAGACCAGGAACCCTTCACAATCCTATCGCAAGATGATTTCCTTACATCAAATGTGACCTGATTTGCAATATATAATAAATAAAATGGTAATCGAAATTATTATTGCATAAATTTAAAATTGAATATGTATACGGTATTTTACCAAAATAAGTGACACTTAATATCGCACGCCTATCGTATTGTGTATGAAAATACATGAAATAAATTTTATATAAACATATAGTTAAATAAATGTTATTATTTTAGTCTGTACCAACGAGGTAAACCAATATTACAAATAATATTGCAAAAATTTTACTTTGTAGCAAAAAATAAATGAATTGTTAACATTGAATTTAATTTATTTATATTTTATCAAATTAAAATTATACTACTCATACAAGTGTATGTTTTTGAAATGAAAGTTAGATTATGCAAGTTTCTTCCCTTTCATATTCAGAATATGATCGTTCTAGCAAGATATTCGTATGACGCTCGTCACACACTCGGTCATAATGAATGCAATGGTGTTCGTAACATTTCTATACAAAACTGTATGTAACTTCGGATACATTATACTCCGCTATTGTCATCTTAACTTACACATATAACTCATCTCTTTATTTTCCAGATTTAATTTCGTATTTGCTTGAATCATGATTGATTCATTATATACATATATATTTTGGTTAGGTAAATACTTGAACTGTAACTTTATATGTAATTATACAAGACTGTATAATAAATAGTACTATAGACTGCCCATACCAACTGTCTTCAAGAACCAAGACCGATTTCACGTACTCTCCGAGTAGGTACATTAAAGCATTGCTTCAACATGTGATCATATAATCTGAACTGTGACCTCTGCAAAGGTCGGATTGTCTGGGAATAGACTAGAATTTAACTTATTTTATACTGTTAGTCTCATAGAGCTTTAAAGCAAAAAAAAAACTTTAATTGTTTTTAAAAATGAATAGCCGATAGATACTGCCATTCCAAACATAGACATGATTAAAACTGCAAAAATATTTTTGAATATAATGAGGCCGTATATCCACGAGTGGGATTCGCTCGTAAATATAAAAATTTTTTATAATTCTCCACTGTGATAAGACCAACCGTGGCCTTGAGTTCCAGTAAGAGTACTAACTAGGGTCTACCTACCTATGCTATGCAGAAAAACGTGTGAAGCTCAAAAATAAATATTCAAAAAACATAATTACTGGTAGTATTAGAATAAAAACGTAAGTTCACGATTTTATTTTTATATATGTTCCGTGCTTTAGAATAAAGCCGATATTCATTTCTATTTCATTGTAATAGAATATTTACATGTTCATTAGCGCAATCTAATGCAACGTCTGAATAGAAATCATTCATTCAAATAAGAAGCCTAAAAATTATGCTAAGATAAGATCCAACAGCATCTCAACAAATAAAGTAGACTTATATTCTTTGTTTTTTTTTCTTCAAATTAAGAATGATTCTATTATCTGATATTTTCCCTCTCTTAAGAAAGTAAGTGCAAAAATGCTCCAAGTCAATCCAATCTAGGTCCTGAGGGTGTATTTAAGGTCCGTCGAGGATATAATGAATAAGTATTGATTTAACTATCTGATTAATCTGTTTCAAATGTAAATAAAACAGGATAAAATAATTATTATATATTAAAACAGATATAACAAAATATATTTTAAACTAGCTGTGCCTGCGGCTACATCCGCATGGAATTCTAAAATAAAAGTGGCATAAGTTACTCCTTATCACATCAGCTATCTGTCAGTGAAAGTTCCATTATCCCGTATAAATATACATAGAACATTTTATTAAATAATGTAATAAATGCACAAAAGCGACTATGATCTATGAGTAATATTTTCTATATATATATATATATATATATATATATATATATATTACTAATAATATTTTATTATAAAAAAAAAAAACTCTTTTTTGTTTCGGTTTTTTACGTCATTTTTAAAGGAAAAAGGGCTTCAATTGGAGATATTACTAGGTTTCATCTCATAAAAATACTTTCATTTCAAATATACTTACTTAATTTTTATTATATACCCATATACATACATATTAGGGAAAATTTCTTATTAATACAAACTCACTTAAGAAATAATAGCATATACTATAATATAACTTATATAATATTGTTACAGCATATTACAGTATAATTTTAGGAAGCTCTACATCGTGCGTAGAAGGTGTGCCATGGCCCATGAGTCTTCGGATTTATAGACTTATCAATCAAAAGTTTGCCCATTGTTTCTTCCAAGTTATAACTCGAATTACCGTACTGGACTATTATGGGAAATGAATTGAGAAGTTCTAGTTTTGATCACCGTTATTATATTATATAAACAATATAGATTACCAGATATTGTTATTTTATGCATAAAATGCTTTCTATATATATATAGCTTTTTAAAAATATAATGTAAAAATGCTAGCTTTTCATTTTATTTACTTGTCTTATCAGACAGAAAAAGTAAAAACTATTTTGAATTCCGTTAAGTGAGAATCGGACCTCGTCAATTATGGTTTTGTTTGGTATTAGTTTTTGGTAGAAATATGCAAAAATAAAACATTTTTTCCGTAAAATCAACACTTTAATCATAGCATTATAAATAAAAAGAACTTTCAAAGAATTTGTTATGACATAATTTTATTATGATCCAAAAAAATGTACTAAAAGCCCAGTTTTAACGTCAACATACTCAATGTCGACTTGCCTTTTATATCTAAGCCGATGCTCAAGACGCTCTCATTTAATGCTTCCCTAAGGAATCGACTGAAAATTCGTAAGACTTTGTCGCTATATACTAATCCCCCAGCTGACATTAAGTAAACAGGGATACTTCTATCGTTGACACCTTTAATTTAACAAATGGTATATTATCAAGTTATTATATATACATTTTGTTACATTTTTTAAGGCATTCGTTATTTAACTTTTATAAATCAAAATGTTTTTAAATATGGGTTGTTACTCTACCTTCTGGCCCTATAATCATAATATAAAATTTTGCAAAGTTGAGTGCATTTTTTTCCATATAGCAGGTTAGTCAGAGAGAACCTAGTATCAAGAAATTTGTTCTGCACTTCCCGCCCAATATGGAGACATTGCGTATCGATTAAGTGGCGGAACTGAACGGAAACCGAACCCTACCATCACGTTTACAGCCAGACACTGTACCACTGTGCCACAACGCCCTCAACCAAGTGTCTCCAATTCAAGCGGAAATTGAAACTAAACGAAACTACAATGCACGAAATACAAAATTAAATGCAACATCCAATTCTATAGTACAATACATTTGTTCGCTAAATAAATAAAAATGTAAGAATGGTTATATACAAGCACATTATAAAGTTTCCTACAAAATCGAAAACGAAATAAAGGGTAATCAATTTGCGTTAACGAGGTTTATGTGACGAGCGATGATATATGAATATATGTATGTACGTAGGAGTTATTATCACGCGTGTGAGTGGGTTAATATTTTTATATAGAATCTATATTAAAGACCACACTCGTTTCCGCGTAAAATAAACATTGCCTTAGCAACGTATATGTCATTTTATACATTTGTATATCAATAAATTCTGATAAAATATCTGATTGTTAAGCCGGAGCGCTTGGACGACTTTCAAGAAGCGCAGGTTCTAATCCCGCTGTTCTCAAATTTTTATACGTTTTCTAAATATGGTTTTCAATTTCCTAAGTGTGTGATTAACACTTTAAAATGTTAAAAATATCAAAATACACGTATCCTTATGAAAAACATTACCATTCTACACTTAATTCATATAAAGCATTAAAAGCTTTGTACACAATGATTCTCTTTCGTAGTAAGAATAACATATCTGAAGTGAATTATTATTCCAAGAAAACTAAACTAAAGAAACCAATATCCCACCATAAATATAGAAACATAATGAAAGAACTAATAGAATAAATACTATTGATTTTACAACTTAATAAAGGAATAACCTATTGTGCGAGTATGTAATTCTAATTAAAAATTGCAATTTAATCTCGATATGCGTCAGGTATGACTCTAAGACGTAGGTAAGGTCTGAGGAGAGAAGAATATGTGACAAAACGACAAGTGACAAAACGTATAAATATTCGAACGCACTCCGACTCAGAACGTCCAAGCACTCTGACCGCGAAGCCGCCATGCTTTCTACATCTGGCTACGTTGAAATTCTTATACGCTTATTACAACTTATTCATGTCAGAGCGCTTGGACTTGGCTTGGTTTTTTATAAACGCGCGGGTTCGAATTCTACTGTGTTGAAATTTTTATACGTTTACTTTAAGTATTTTTTTAATTTCCTAAGTGTGTAAATAATACTTTGTACTATTATAGATGGCGCTAAACTAAGTATCAACTAACTAAAAGCTAAAAATGCACTGACAAATTCTAACATAAATATAATAGTATAATTAAATTTATCTTATGTTCCTTAATATTTTGTTTTTAATAGATTATAATATGGCAAGCAAAGGTGGAAGTGATGACTTCATCAGTTCAGTTCTAACTTGAGAATATATTTCAAATTGTAAAATATTGTTTTAATATGAGGCAAGGTACGAATCTTTAGATTGAACTAGAGTAAGTTGACAAGGTGTTTACCAATTTGCGATTTTTATATGAAGCTAAAAGTTATAAATTAGATTCATACAATTAATTTCCAATCTTAGATTAGCTGTCAGAACAAGGTGTCGTCTTTTTCATTAAGGACCAACATAATCGGATGTAGAGTAGTACCTCGTGACATTTGAAAACAGGCGCGGATTACGACTAAAGTAACCCAAGGCATTAGAGACATCTGTCGTCTTGGACGTGAAAAATAAGGAAACTTCTCGACACCCCCAACCCCCCTCCAACTCCTTATACGTTACAATAAAATGTGAGGCACACAATAAAAATACAGATTTTTGGTTGTTAGCAAACTTGTAGAAGATTTTTTTAATTTACTATATTATTTCTTATTATGTTAGCTTAAGGATTAATGTTAAATACTTGTCATCTTGTGTTAACTATACAATTAAATTTGGCTTTATAGAACTACGCTTTATATAGTAAAATGTTGAAATTTACATATTTACGTGGACACGGTTCGACGAAACGTTAAGATATATATTATATATCAAAAAACATATGTAGTCCTAAAAAGATATAATTAGAAAAAGTATAAAAAATTTAACGCACCGGCATTTGAACCCGCGCCTCTTGAAAACCGTTCAAGAGGCGCGGATTCAAATCCCTAAATATATATAAAAATTAAATACGTTTATAAAATATGTAGTTCTTTCTGTAGTCAAAATGAATTGAGTATATCACTTCAATAAGTTAAGTTAAGTTAGAGATATTGCGTGCTGTAAAATGCTGCATACATATGCGGCTCTTTATAAACGAACCTGAGTTCCTCTTTCACTTTTGCGTTACTATAATTTGAATATAAGGATTTTTGTATAGGGGCTATCGTGGCGCAGCGTGGGACAGAGTCGGACTGCAAGCGCAGTGATTGTGGGATCAATACCCACTAGAGGAAATGTGTATATTTAAATTATTTTCATTTTCCTGCAATGGTATTACGAAGTGCCTGCGTTGAGGTTCGCCACTATACACGCAATATCTTGAATTCAGGCGGAAAAACGAGATACACAGTTTTTTCTGTCTATCCAGCTATACATGTGAAATTGAAACCTTTTTTGCATGCTCGGACTATCATGAACTTGGCCAACCCTGGTACAGGGTGTTTTCAGCAATGTAATGGTGTCGTCATAAGATATTCTTAATTACCTTTTATTAATTTTGTATTACACATGGCGCAATACTGCGCAGAAGACGTTTGCTAAATTACACGTGATAGTTCAAATTCTACTTGCGAGAATTCAAATCCACCACCATCAGTCGTTACAGGGCAACACCGAAATTAAGTAAGGTCACTTTAAAAAACTGACGTCCGCAATCTATCTGCCAGTGGCTTGAAAATAGACAGAGATAAAGATAAAAGATAAAGATTTTATTGATGTTCATATCAAAAAAAAAATACTATAAAACACTTATTCAAAACATGTGTCATCTATTCCTCAAATAAAAGCCAGAACAGGCCGTCAGTTCTCAAGCGGAATGACGTGCTAAAAAGGTCTTTCTTTATATATTTAATATTTCATTGTTTCCCAATTACCTCAGGGTCCCGCTTTATGTTTACTTTGTTGGGCCATTTCATAAAACACAGCCGAGTCCCTCTGACATGTAGGAAAAAGATTTCGTTTTGGTAATAAAATATCAACCTTTGTCCTAGCCGGATTGTTTGTAATTAATTTAATATTATGTGAACATAATATTCTGTAATATAATTAAAAACAAAAAGATTTTTTTACTTTAGTTCAACAAATGAGTGGAGCTCATTTATACTTAGTCTGAACACAAATACTGTTATAATTAAAAATAAACAAAATATTACTTCCAATTTGGAATCTGTAATTTTTATATGATTGTTCATTGTGTTTTCTTGATTTCGTGCCGTTCTTGATATATTCTGATTGCATTGCATAAAATAGATATTGTGCCAAATACAATTTTGAAAATCATCCATACGCTTGGTATGAAACCTCCTTTATTTGTGACAGAAAAAGATCTGGATAAAAAAGAATGGGGTAGTAAAATCAAAACAACTACTTAAGCGGTACGCAAAGCTTTGACACAGAAAAAAAATATTTACGGATGTGAACATTTTTATAATTGAACAATATTTTAACAAACAAAATGACTGTATTTATGCTAAAAGCTCTAAAGTAGCTTTTATGCGACTTCAGTGATAGTTTGGTGGGGTATCCATGAAGGAGGGACTGAGCCATATTTTTGTGAAAAAATATCAAACCTAACCTTATCAAGGATGGTCCTTTCTGCAAGACTCGGAGCCCGGTCATAAAGCTCGATCCACCCAATCTTGGTTAGAAACGTTCAGGAGGACGAATGCCAATAAAGATTTTTTCCTTGAAAAGAATGCGAGAGTTGAGTATTGATAACTGGCTTCAATGTTTAAAGGATACAAGGAATAAGCTTTACATATTTTTAATGGTTTTATAGCAATGTATTAAAGTATACTGAAATGGTAATAAATATTACATATAATAAAAAATATATATTTTTCTTTATAACAATGTTTAAGGCAAAACTAAGTATTTTAAGCTTATACTAGCGATCCAGTCGCGGCTTCGTCCACATGAACTACACGAGTTTCTAACTATTTTGTTTTATCGTCCACCTGCGGTCTCTTAAATCACAAACTTTGCTTAAATTTACATTTTGCCGAATTACGAAAATAATCATGTGTAAATTGATATGGGATGTACACACGCGTGTACCCTATATAATAAGCATAAGCTGAACCCTATGTAATTTAATCATATTACGTAGGGTTCAGCTCAACCAATCGGGTTCGATCAATCGATCGAATATAATTGAGGTACATTAACATTAATAATTACTTTTGTATAATTTATTATGGTTACAATATCTATACATTAAATTGATTAAAGTTTTAATTTTCGGCCCTACAATAAAACATTTTATAGCAAGTTTGTTAAATCAAATTTAAATTATTGTAACATTTTTGTGCCGATTTAAATAAAATAAACACTAAATGTTAAGTGACGCTGAAAATACAATAGTTAAAATTGTATTTAAATGGGTTAAGCCGTTTCTAAGATTAGGGTGCACAAAAGCACAGACATAGAAACAAACAAGCACATGTATGGTGTAAATTTTAGATATTTTTTACTATTACTTAAAAGTGCCTAAATTATGCCATAAAATCCAAATGCAATTTAAAAATAGTGATGTAATAAAATTTATAAAGTTTTTCTATGAGAGAAATAAATTGACTTTTAGTTAGAATAAATCTATTCTTGACTTAAGCGGATATTTTGGGAAGCTTTTTTATTGTCGCACCTTGCTTATGTTAATTATTTACGACAAACGGAGTAATCGTGAAGCATTGTCGAAAATTTACATTTTCACTCAGCTTTTAGTTCTCATTTATATTTTTATGAAGCAGTCGCGTTTTATTATGTGTTACGTTATTAAATTTTTATACATTATATTACAAGTACAAATTATATAAATATCGTACTTACTATAATTTTTCGAATATACAATTTCTATGTAATTTGTAAAAGGGTAAAGTTAGAAAGGACATATAATTCCTTTTGGAATTTTGTTGTTATATTATATTTTTTCGTGTTTTCTGTTGTCAGTTTATTCTACAGATATTGCGTTCTGAATAACAGGATCTAATATCACATTTGACATAAATAAAATAGAGAAACAAAAGAAATAGTATTATGGAAAAATTCTCACATTGAGATTCACTTCTTATATAAGTTTATATTATAATATTTAAATACCCCATATATATGCCTCGTTTAATTTGTAGTTATCTTGTTTTTATATTTGTTTGCCATATCTAAAAAACGGTACTTTCAAGTACTAGGAATTAGTCCAATTTACTACATAAGTATATAAAAATATATGTTAACTTAAGAAAATTCTATTACACATTAAGTATAAAACTACCACAAGTTTTAAGCTCGCCATTTTTCCACTGCGCTTTTAGTAAAATCTTCATGCAAATTCTTCACCGAGCGTACACGATGCATTGTATCGCATATAGAACTTTTATCTTGCGCTAAAAAAGGCTGTCAGTCTGTCTACTGAGAAATGTAAACAATATATAAAGATACAGGAATGTAAAGAAAAAATACGCAGATTTAATTTTACTAATTAGGTGACAAGGTTTTACCTATATAAATGAAATATATACAATGCATTTCGTAGATATCAATTAATATGGGCCCACCATAATACGCTAAAAAGAAATATTTTAAATGAAAGTTATGATATTTTTAAAGTATTAACCATTTGTACGTACATTCCATTATTTTCGGCTGAATTATGCAAGAGGCCGGCGGAGCCTGAAATCGCTTATACATGTTTTATTATATTTACATACTTACAGTATGGTCTTAAAATTATGTGCCTAATGTCAATATATTCAGAAGTTTCTTAATTTTGTAATATGCTAATGGATATGGTATGGAATCTTCACTGTTTTTTACTAAGAGCCATAAAAGATGTGTTAAAAGTTAGTAATTAAAATAATTGGATACTATAATGTGCAATAATTAAACAGGTCATGAAATATTGCATTACAAGTAAATATCGTTTCATATAAAATGTGTATATATATAGATATAAAATAATAATAAAATAACGACAAACAGTAAATTTTTAAGAAAAAATATTAAAAATAAATATTTTAGAACGACTTTTAACGAATTAAATACAAGAAGCAACGGCGAGGCGACACTGCGAATAAAGTAGAAGATTCAGATGCAACACTTTACAGCAATTTGCTATCATTCAAATTCAGCTTAGTTTGCATTATCCTATAAGTTATCTTTCTATTTCCTATGTAATAATTGTTCAGTGTCACTTCAAAAAGGAGGATTTGAGTCATACACTGATTTTGAAAGAAAATAAATTTTGTAGCCTCTGGTATTTTCTATATCCCGCATTTGCAGGTGAGCCAAAGAAAATTTAATGTCAAGATACTCTAATTTCTGGAAGGAAATTAGTTTGAAACCTTATATGTTGAGTAGCGGAACTTAGGGACGGTAAACAAAGTAATTTGAACAAAATTATTCCCCAGAATAGATATCGAATCCGCAACCTCCGCCGTGGACTGCACCACAAGTGAAAAAAGACTAGCGTTAACTGAGCATTTAACTGACGATGTTACTTTAGTAGAAAATAGCAAACATCTCTACTCTAAATATTTGTTTTTGAAACAGCGCGAAAACCGAAATGCGGCTTTCAGAAACCATTGAGCTTAAAACCACACTAGTCGAAACACATTCATATATGGGCTTGGAAATGATTTAGATTATTGTTTAATTTACTATTATTCCATTGTTGTTTTTTATTATATTAGAAAATAAACATTTATTAGATTTAATCTATTTTGTACTTAACCTATGAATAAATTAAAAGTCACTAAAAACAATCACAAATACAAAATATACGAATATCAGAATACAATAGACGAAATGTGCGAATTTGAGTTGTATATTCGTACATTATATTACAAATAGAATAATGAAAATAATTTACAATGCTAGACGTGAAATATCATTTGAAATTATTCTTATTAAACACCTGTTGAGTTGTTTTCACGAGAGCGCCGTTGAATCAAGTGTATGTACATTATGAAAGCATTGCTCAGATTCCCTACATTTGGTTTTATGATTAGTTTAAAGCAACAGGTTATACTAGTAATTGTATCTTAAACTGTAATTACTAAGAAATAACATTATTATATAAACATTTTTTGAAAGTGTTATTCACACACATTAGGAAATTGAAAACGTTTTTAGAAACTGTATAAAAATTAGAGCTCAGCGGGATTTGAAACCGCGCCTCTTGGTGTTTATACTTTTTTTAAAGCTGTTTTCAATTTCCTAATGTGTGTGAATAACACTTTTGAAAATGTTAAAATATTTAATACATTTGTAAAAATCTTTCTACAGAGATGCTAACAACAAAAATAAGTTGTAATAACGTGTAAGAATTTCGACGCAGCAGTTTATAGAACGCATAGGTTAGACGGTTTTCAAGATGTGCGGGTTTAAATCCCACTGCGTTCAAGAATCTACGTTTTCTAAAAATATTTTTTAATTATATTATTAATAACAAATAACAAAATGTTCTAATCAATAATATATGACAAAAATTGCAGGAAAATTCAACAAATTTTATTTAAAAAATAGTAAATCGTTTTTATCTATACATATAATAAAAAAGTAACTCATCGCTGTCTATACATGGGAGATATATGAAAAATAAATTTTATTGGGGGCATTTATTGATGTATTAACAAACTATGAACCCAAAAAAATGATTTTTCTTTTCTGTTTGTCTGTGTGTTTGTGCAAAGTTTGTGATTAAAGTGTAGTGTAGTCGTGGAGTTTATCAAAGCGAAGCCGCGAGCGGGTCGCTAGTTACTCATCAATCTCCAATACTTAAAAAACAACAATAATTTCAACAAAATGTCATTACATTTTGTTGAAATTAAGTTGTTATCCATATAATCCATAACTGTGTCTGTAAAAGACTAGACTAGTATCTATATGTTATTCCAAAAACTATACAATTTTGAAAAACAAAGTCACTATTTATTCTATTGCTTATTTGTTTATTATTAATAATATATATATTCTTCCTTCAAAGTATTATTATAACCACAGTTAATACAAGTATATTCCACCAATTTTAATAAATATTAGGTAAACTCATTATAATATTGCTTCACACTGGTGACCTTTGTTAATATTAATATCCAGGGTGCGTAACTGTTTCAGTTATCAAATTTATTAATCGTACCAATTTATCTAGCGTTTAAACCGCGTCGTGTATTGAAAATTAACTTTGAAATTTTATTAAAAACACACGTTGGACACACAACGGTGTGAAGAAGCCCATTATTTTTCATAATAATAGATTAGAAATCCAGAATAGGCGTAGAAATTGGGGCGTAAAACACGCGTTGCCTTAGGAACGTGTATGTCGCTTTATACAGATGTGTATTTCAAATATATAGTTGAGTGTATAATATTTATTTTATTAATTTAATATATTTCTGACTGTAACCGCCGTTGGTTGTGGGTTCAATTCCCTGTCGGAGGATGATTATATTTATTTTTTATATTTTATTTATATTTTCATTTCTTCGAACTGGTACTTAAGTGAAAGCGCGGCGTTGTGTTCCGGCACTCAACACGCAGTGTCTCGATTTCAGGTTCTATATACCATGCTATGCGGGGGATAGCGTGAAGCTGTAAAAAAAATATTGGCTCTCTGCATTCCTTTTCTATTCACATATCAATATAATAATATATATTTTTTCCATTAATTCACCTTCTTCCTCTAGCTCTATTAAAATTGTCATATGGGCGTAAGTTAATCGAAGACAGAATATATTCAACAGATGCTTGAACTTAAAAAGGTTACATTTAACATATTTAAAAATATACCGCCCACCCATCTAAGACAATGGCGTGTATTGCCTACGAATATTAGCACACGAAAATTTATTAATTAATTTAGATACAATATATATTATCTACATAATATGTACATGTCTGTTAGCTTCTCAGTGATCAAGTAATAGATGTTTGGGGTCTAATAACTTTGTGTGAATTTTCCAAAGCTATTAATTTTTATATACTAATAATAAGTTTCTTCTAATTTCACCCACAATCAAAAGTCGCATTTCGGGCGCAGAACATAAAATCGTTGAATCAATCAATAATAGTCCTGGTAGAATTTTATCCGTGATCACAGATATTGACTGGTCGAAATGTAGAATTTCAAAAATATATTTGTATTTTAAAATTATAACAGTAAATCCTTAAACTGACGTCATCGTAGCGCAATTAGGATGTGCCTGGTTATACAGACGATAAAACAGTAAATAAATCATAGATTGTAGGTCTACTCACAGAGGGCCTAACAACGTTTATAAAAAAAATCGTCGTCGTCGATAAGTCCTACTTAGACTGGTATAAGTGTAAAAGCACATTACAAGAAAGCGATTTAAAGGTTTCTAACGATGTACCGTTGCCATTTTTTAAAATAAACTATTAAATATCATTATAGGGAATAGATTCATAAATGCTAATAATTGAATGAATAACAAAATTACAACTTTAGTAACCTTCAAAGTACTCTCCTGTAAAGTTGTAACTTTGATTAGGATAAGTCGATGTGGTCTGGTTAGACAGCCTGGACACTTAGACAGCAGATTCCAACCGCTACTCCAATCTAATTATCTTTAAAAATAGACGGAATGTGGAATATATTTATATGTCTTCGATGAAAACATTTGAATTTTTAAAATATTTAAAACAAGAATATGTTAAAATTATATGTTTTTGTTACAGGCGTGATTTTCGATCAAAACACCGATGAAGTACAAGAGGCATTCAAGTTTGCTATGTCGCAATTGTCGATGAGTATTAACAGGACACACCTGGACTTTCAACTTTTTGTGGACGTGATCAACACTGCAGATGCTTTCAAGTTATCTCGGCTAAGTGAGTACAAATATTTTTTCAAAACTTTCAATTATTAGTTGAACGGTTTTCAAGAGGTGCTGGTTCAAATCCCGCTGCGTTCAAAGTTTTATACGTTTTCTAAATATGTTTTTTTCAATTTCCTTGGGCGAATAACACTTTAAAAAAATTTAAAAAATATATAAATATTATAAATATACGTATTGTACAATGTGATTTAAAATAACAGAAATCAAAAATCAGAACAACAAATAAGGCATCTCCCACGTAAAACAGTGGATCTTATATAATAAAAGTAGCATCATAAACGGCTAATTCTCTTCACATATTAAAAATATAAGATATAAGATATATTGCAATATATTGTTATTTTATGGCTCAAACCCTCAACACTAAAGTTACACAAGAAAGCAAGTAAAATTTAATTAAATTTACCGCAACACAAATTGTTTCCTAAAAATATGTCCCAGTCCGTGATTTGAAACCTATCTTCACTTGAAAATGTGTGACGACATAACGAACAATGCTTGCAAGTGGGTACAGTTTTTAAAATACGCCTTAGGTACAATACAGTACAGTACGAAGAGAACAAAGGATGGAAAATCAACAGCTCGCGATTATTTGCCCAGATAAAGAATATATATAGAACATGTATTTACTCAACGCTTCAATGTGAATTTAATAATAACGTTATATGGACATAAAACATTATTTGTTGTTTGTATTTTTAAAGTATCCGCATTTATATGGCTTAGGTAGAGACAAATTATCTAGTTTCTTCGCTCGTTTAACTGAGTTATTGATTTAAACTATAAATTTAATTTAAAAAATACTTTACAAGCACATTAGAAGGAATTGCCATAACTTGTACAACTTTCATGTGGATCATCTTGATACATCCCCGTCTTTTCAAGAGCAAAGCCAAATGTTTCGTAGAAGTTTGGACATTGGGGTCAACCAACAGCTGTCGTTTAGTCTAAACAAAAGATTATATCTTATAAAGGGATCTGTACGAAACTTATAACACAGCATTTGGAAATAATGCGAATTGTAAAGCAAAATTTAATGATGTTTATTGAATAATTTGCTAGCTTACTTACCAATTGTATTAAAATATATTTCACTTCTATTTCGAGGACGAGTTCATGTCCACTAGGAGTTAAAGTCAACGCTGTAAGTTTAGCTTTGAGAGTATATACATAAAATGTACTATCCATCATAATAAGACCATTGTTATGTTTATAATGATGGCTTAGTCACAAATGATGTAAGGCTAATTATAACTTCAGTTCTATTCTTAGTATGTATCTTAAGCTGTACACGAAACTAAAATTTGCAAATATAATAAAAAGAGTACGACTATGAAGCTGGTGTGACTTTGCTCTTGAGTGGACGGACTTCTGGTATATTTAGAGTGGAGCTTTTTTCATTATTATTAACATAATTTCCACTAAATGAAATCTGTGCCCAGCATCATATGACCTTAAAATAACCAACAAAACAATAATTAAGCTTAACATAAAGAAATGTGTTGAGATACCATAAATATAAAGTAATTAAAATTATAATTCATTTTAAATTACGCTCTGATATAATTTACAAACACCGTTCTGTTCAAAAACTGTACGTAGCTTTTGAGCCTCAACAGTAGTATTATTTGGATGAAACATAATACAAATGATTTTCAAGTGTAATTCACCTGCAATGGATAGTGTTGATTCATTTATTTATTACACTTAGCTTAATTATAAACCCAAACGTGATTTATAACGAACTTTGTGTACAAAACTCGATTAAAGGCTCTTTTAACGCAATTTACGTCAAAAACTTTAAATTATGGCATTAAATTTTGTTTTCGCTCATCAACTTTGAAGCAGAGAAAAGTAATTGATTTTATTTTAAAAAGTTAAATAATACCTTTTTTTATATTGATGAAACACTTTTTGTTTATTTCGTTTAAATAAATTGATATATGCTTGCGGGCTGTCAACTTATCTGGACAATATGTAATATGGAGATAAAAATAAAATGGCAAGATTTCAAGCTTCGCCAAGAGGTACACAAGTCTTGTATACCTCTTTCATTGTATTTATAGTTGTAAGATTTTCATATAGGGCCCTCTCGCGAGCTGTAATTTTAACTTTAAACATGACTTTCTTGCCGTACCTACAACCAGCACAAAAACACATATATTTCATAAGTTATTTTATATTTCCTCTTATTACTGATATTGTTATATTTTAATATATTAAATTGTGGTAAATGAATTAGTAAATCGTTTCTTATATTTCAATCTATGACCATCCGTTCGAATTAGGTATACCTACAACGAGACTTAGGTATATGAAAAATTACAAACTATGCAAAGTACGTCTAATCAAAATTCTTATAGAGGAAGGTAGTTTCTAATATGTTATATTACTATAATCCCAGTGTCGGATAACCACTTGGTTGGGGGACTGTGCAACGCAAATAATTTCACAATAACGACGTCAAAGGCGGCATTCCAATAACCATAATTCATCTGGCGTCTTTAGCAAATTGCTCTAATTAATCACATGCAATAAATAATACGTAATGCCAAAGGTTTCGTGAGTTTATATATATATATAATACCTTGTAATAATAAAAATATCTTGTGTAGGAAATAAATATTATATCTGTTAGTTTGCTTGCACGTTACATAAGCATTACTTCCTTTCAAGTCGAAATACAAAGGCGCAACTAAAAAAGTTTTTCATAAACGTATTTAACGTATTATATACAAATACATATTAAACACATATCTACTATCTATTTGTAAAATTATTTCCGTAGTATCTAGAGATGTTAATTTTAAACCATAAAAGTAACTAGTAACTAGTAAATGAACGCTGCATCAGATTTTCCTATTAAAATATAATATGTCATTGTTTATTATAGCAAAACTACATAAGTAATAGTGTTATGAAAAAGTAGAGTACGGCGTTGAGGCCTGCATCCTTACATTTAATCTCTTTACAGCGGACGAAACGTGAAAAAGAGGCAGGCTGTCTACAAAAGTTTAAATGAACGAATAAAAAACCGTTTATTTTAATTTATTTATAAAGTTTATTGAAAAGGGTTAAATTCCTGAGCAATTTATGGGAAGAGCTGTAAATAAATGTGATTGTGCCCTGTTTGGACCCATGATACGGATTACTATCTAAGTATGCCGCAGGCGTCCACCCATTGTCCCGTTCCATCCAATATCTTTAACAGAACATACAAATCGATACTAATAATAAAATCCCGGAGATAGGCCGCTTTGTAAAGACATTCCAATTATTTGCAACTCTTTATAAACATTTCGGATAACAGATTTAAAAAGAATTTCAATGTGGAGTGGTAAAATTGAAATTATACTGATTTATATTAAACATGCAAAGTCTTTGGATATTTAGCTGACTGGTGGAAATTATTTACCAAGGTAAATTATTTTAAGGTATAAGGGCATTAAATATTCACTTCACAAAATAAAAATTTTTGAGCAGATATAAAATTTTCATAAATGGAGTTATTTGGCAACCAAAATAACTATATAATTTTCTTCTACATTTGTAACTTTTTTTTTTACAAAAATATATTCTTATATAAATGATTAAGAGCTTTTTTATTGTCATCAGAATAAGCCATTATCTTTATGAAATGTATAATATATTTATGTATCCATTGTAATTGTTTCTTGGCAATTTTTCCATTTTTTAAATATGTCTTAAGGGGAATAGGAAAAATATTGAGGCTCATTTTCGTTCAAGCTAACAAAACTAGCTGGTTCAGACTATAGTTAATTCTATTGGAATAAAACAGAACCACAAATTGACCAACTTTAGAGATTTGTGAAAACGTCGCTTGGGACTTATTACTTTTTACTATGTTTACAGTTATAGCAAAGTTGGAATATATCCCAAGTAACTACTTGTGAAATATTCAAAATTCATAATGAAAATTTATCCGAGTGAAATGGCATTTAATATTTTAAATAGACTCTTGAGTAAATATTTGAGTGTACATCTTTCAAGTCGAATTAAGTCGGTATTTCGAGGCTATACTATACTCATTTGAATGCAAGACCTCGGTCTGTTTTTTATTTGCAAGTCACGGTGGGCTGATCAAAACACTTTTGAACGTTGAGAAAATTCTCCTGCCGTTCGTTTCAAGCATCTTTTCCGTCTCGACAAATGTTGAATTCACCGATGTCCATTTTCTGGGACTATTAGTTGATCGCCAATATTTTTCTCGGTGTTACATTTTATTTGATAGCTTTCAGAATACTTAAATTCTGGCTGGATATTTTTTTGTACAATATTTTACTTGGGACTTTAACTTTTATTATAATAATGTCATTTTTGTAATTATTATTTCTATTTCAACTGTATGGAATTTGTCAAAATATGTTAGTTACATTACAGAGCATATTTGTATTAAAGCTATCGTTTATAATAAAGCTCATTACATGCTTTTTATTTGATAATACATTTAAAATATAAAAATCAATTCTTCTTCTTCTTTACACCCTTATGATGTAAATAAAAATATATTAAGTACAGACCATGGCTAGGGGTTCAAATCTCGCTAAGAAGAATATGAAAGTGTGAGAAGAAATATCACGTATCTCTTCCATATAGCAGGAGAGATAGATAGAAGCTAGTTAAAGATACTCCGTTGTTAATTTTCGTGATTAATTTCACAACATTGCCATTGACCAGAGAAATTGGTCTTACCGGGGTAAACTAAATCCACAGCCATCGCATATGCAGTCAGGCTCTGTGCCACTGCGCCGATATGACGTCGTAAATTTAGATATATATATACTATAATATACTATAATGAAACACTAAACCTATCTTTGGAACTGCTGGACAGATTTGAGTGAAATCTTTTTTGTTGTATAGCTTTTAAGCCAGGGCAGGTCTATCGTATAAGGGGTTGTGTAGACTGGAACACTTGATGTAGAATCTTAATAAACCAGTTAAACAATAAATAAAAAGGAAATGGCACCTTAACAAACGTTTTTCAACGTGATAATAATTTTCCTTCAACGTATAAAAATTAGAGGTCTAGAAATTGTTATATGAAGAACTAAGAGATAAGAAAATGATGTCTTTTGTTTCTGAACAAAAAACTAACCTAAGATATGAGATGCACTATAGCAAATATGGAAATGGCGTCTTAGCAACGTTTTCCAGTGTGATAGACATTGTCTTAGTTCATAAAGTATATATGTAACATAAGTTCTATATGGTGATTTTTGGCCCAATTTTCGATGAATCGATTAATAAGTAGAATAAGTGTGAGAAGTTTCATTAAGACTACGCAAATGAAGTTGCAGGCATTAACTAGTAATGTAATAAAGTACATTAAATACGTTTACAACAAAAAAATATTGTAAAGTCTATAGTCTCACTTATGTCCTGCTTTCAGCTTGTATGATATTTCGCAGAACTTTTTCCAAGACATGCTAGTTGCTTCATGTTATTTTCTTCACCGCTGAGCATGAAATGAATTTAAAATTTAAGATTTTCACTTGAATTTCTTATTTAGAGTATACATTACTTAAAATATCCTTGAGTTTCTGACTGTAGGAGATAATTCATAAAAATATAATAGTATTTATTATAAAAAATAGTTAATATTACCAAAATTGTATAAATTACGTATAATTATAAGTTTATATATGATTTTTCAAATTTTTTTTTTCTAATATACGAATGGGTTTTCACAATTAATTGTCAAGCCATATAATACCACACAAGCACAAGCCATATATATAATTGACATTACTATGTCACTGCATTATAGAAGTCCAAAGCGATTACATATTAATTACATCTGACATAATATGTTAAATGAAATAGAACTTTTTTTTTAATTTTAAAATTTTGCGTAAGCTTAGCGATATTTGACCGTTATTTGCATACTTTTTAGCGCCGAACTTAAAAAAATAGTGAAACATCTCGTAACCAGTTGTACACGAGTTAATAATAGCTAATATAGCGACGCACAGCAGTTTACCTTATTCCAAGACTAATTAACAAATTACCCTCAAATCTCTATAATAACATTTTTAAAAGAAATATTAAAAATATATTAAAATAGTATTTCATAAACAATATTGTTTAATTTTTTATTTTGTTTTTTTGGTTTTTTAGATAATCTATATTGTATTGAACATCCACTTTTTATATGATAACAATACATTACAACCTTAAAGACGCAATTATTCGTCGATTATTTCTGTTTCAAATCTGCTAGTCAATCGAAACGGATTTAAGGGATTCGTATTAACCTTAAATAATGTGTTGCTAATAGAGATTATACATGAACGTTTGGATTTATAGGATTATCTAGAATCGATTATCACGATAATTTGTTATTTTCTATCGCATATTATTAATTTAAAACATTGAACAAACATATATATTTTTATATACATATAATATTTGTAATATTTGTATGTAAATAGCAATAAGCTTAAAAGTTATTAAGTTCAATAAATATATTTGAGTTTTACGGTTATTTGAAATATTCAAAATACACGTAAAATTTATTTTCAATATAAAATATACATCTATCAAAAACAAATTGCAAGTACTATCTAGCCCTAT
Organism: Podotricha telesiphe; assembly: GCA_038994665.1. NCBI lineage: Eukaryota > Metazoa > Arthropoda > Insecta > Lepidoptera > Nymphalidae > Podotricha > Podotricha telesiphe. The sequence continues at coordinate 141,029 of JAOYRR010000493.1, read as the reverse complement.
ATTAATACGTGAAACAAGTTTCACCAAAAGGGGGTACCCCTTTTTATGGAAAATACGCGGATGTAGGAGTATGAAATATGGCACAGTTTGTAGTTTATACCGATTATGTTTATAATTTAAATGTCAATATTTTTAAATTAATTTAATTAATGTTGTCTATTTAAAATTAACGTCAGAAAATAAGTTTTTAACAATAAATTAAATCTCAGTCAATTAATAAGTTTAAATTCAGAGGTACGCATTTATTGAACATCTAGGCTTAGCATTAGTTTACTTCAGAAAAACGATTTTATTTCCATATTTGGGATTGAGAAAAAATAAAATTGCTAGTAACCTTGAAGTTCGATAAAACTACTCGTATTTATATATCTTTTAATGTTTTATTCACACACTTAGAAGATTAAAAAGCAGTTTTTTAGAAAACGTATGAAAATTTGAACGGCTTCCAAGAAGCGAGGGTCCTAGTCCCACTGCCTCACATTTGATGTTTTCTAAAAAAAATATTTTACTGGTATTTATTCTTTTGTGCAAAGCAAGTAGATAAAATTAGTAAAGTAAAGTGGGCAAATTAATATATATATATATATATATATACATATGTATTAATGATATGCCGATTGTTTTCGAGTTATTGAAGTCAGACTATTTATGTATAATATAATTTTGACTTTTGGAGAAACTCAAAATCATACTTCTTTTTTAACTTATATATATTTTGTTAGTTAGGCATAACAAATAGTATTTATACGACACTTTCTTTTTTCTTGCAATTGTGAGTGTGTAAAGAAACATGTTAATGTGTAAAACACGACTTAGCAACATGTATGTTCCTTCATATAAAATTGTATGACAAACACATGGTAGTGTGTAATATTTAATTTACTTTATTTAATTTGAGATTATATTTCTCCCCTACATAAACTTCAAGTATGTCAAATTCCATACAAGCAGAAATGTCAACATAACATCCATGAAAAGATTTCTAATCAACTCGTAATTTAAATATTGACTTGTTGCTTAATTCGCATAAATAATGAAACTGGATCGTAAAATCCTACATCACACTGGATATAAATGAACATTACTTAGAACATTAACATTGAGTACAAAAAATTTCAACACCCGTGCCTTCGGCGAGCAGTTGAAAGACACTGCATACGCCATAGTTATTCTATTCGATTGCCACTAATAATTGTTAATATTTCAAATATTATGGCATTGTCGTTAAGTCTTGGCACTCGTTCCAGTTTTTCAGCAATGCCTAAAAAAGTAAGTAGAACGAAATATTTTAATACTAGGTCTTATAATACGACGCTAAATTTGGAATATACATTATGAGAAAATAAAAAGGTTCTAAAAGTAATTGTGAGATGATCACATAATTATAATGCCGAAACTTTGCCTGCATCGTTATTGTATAAAAAATGAACGCCTATAAAATTGAATTTACCAATAATTTTAAGCTTTAAGCTTAGTTCACTTCAGGATAATCTTGTTTCATAATAGTAAAACTATTTTTAACTTCATTTTTATCTTTTCTTATATTCTTTTTCAACAGATTACTGACTAAATTTCTTTAGATTAACTGTCATTATATTAAAAAATACGAATCCAAGCAAATTTACTTGTGCAAACGCTTTAAAATTTTACCTAGGTTAGAACTTTTAGAAAAGCTTTAGAAATGTGTGTAATTGATTACAAAATTTTTTTGGCGACAACATTTCAGCTTCAGCATATATTCAACCTGATATATTAGTCAGAGAGAACTTAGTGTCAAGTGTGGAAATTTCAAAACAGAGTGTCTGTTTTAAAATTTCCACCCAAATTCGAAGAATTTCGTGTTGGACTGCAAATTTAAATGCCGCGCTTTGTCTTGAATACCTTAACTTGGTGCGGAGACATAAAACTAATTTAAATACAATCCTCGAGCGTGAATCAAACCCACAACCAATCGAGCTTACATTCACTATCCCATTACGAGCTATCCCACTGCGCTACGATGACCTCAATGCAATTACAAATTATGGTGCTAATAAACCACCTTATTTTATTTTGCACTGGATCACTTTGGTTTCTCCACGGATACATATAGAACTCTTCTATACAATTTGTGACTTAGAAAACCGTCAGTCTGGTAACGTCATTTCAAGTAGCTATTAAAATTAATAAAAAAAATTGGTTATTTTTTTGGTAGTGGAGAATAGCTATGATATCATATAGATATAGAGATATTAGAGATATCATAGATAGATAGAAATCCAATATAATTTAAACATACTTACTAAGAATATTCTCTGTATAACCTGCAAATGTCATTGTATACTTTTATATTCATATTTTTCAGCAAAACCCCGAATAATCCATTGTTTAATTTTCCTCTGAATACGGCTATAGGTTTCCAATACGCTTTTTACGGACTTCCCGCAAATGGCATTCCCAAATCTGAAGCCAACCTAAGCTTAGTAAAAAAATCTGACCAAATATTTTGAAAGTCGTGTTTTCTGCGAATATATTCCAACTATTGGGCGTACTTTCAAAAAATATTTGTTATTTCCTTATAAATTGCTGTAATTTTGCAAATTGCACGGCTATGTATATTATTAATATTAGTACCTGTATATAGTGGTGCAGTCTTACTGTAAACGCGATTGGTCGTGGATTCGATTTCCACTCGAGTAAATGTTAAAAAATTATATTTAAAAAAATATTTTTTATTTCTCCCACTCAATACGCAATGTCTCGATTTTCGGGCGTAAAAGAGGAGAATACACTCCTAATATATAACCATAATTAGAATATAACCTAGTATAAAGACACTCCTCTTTATACAAGGTTCTGTATGGAATTGAGGTAATTTATACACTTGTTGTAATAAAGAAATTGCGTTGCGTCTTATATTTAATAATTTGACTAGCCACTTTCAAGTTTTCATTTTTCCTGTAAACCTGAACAAATGTTAAATGGCAAAAACAAACGCCGTAGTGTAGTAAACTGGTTGACTTATTTGTATAACTAAAAAAATATATCTTATTTCCTTGAAAAACATAACCCTGAGTGGTTGTCCAGCTCGTTTTTCAGCCTAGCGACGACCACTGCTGGACATAGGCATCCCCCAAGAATCTCACGACGATCGTTCCTGCGCTTTCCGTATCCAGCTGCATCCGGTGACCTTGACCAGATCGTCGGTCCACCTTGTAGGGGGCCTGCCCACTGAGATTCGTCCGGTTCGTGGTCGCTACTCGAGAACCTTACTGGCCGAAGGGCATCGTTTGTCCTGGCTATGTGTCCCACCTACTGTCACTTCAGCCATGCAATGTCGGTTATATTTGTTCACCTTGTTGGCGAGCTCATAAACATAAAATTTACAGTCACACCTTGCCTAACTTGATTAGTAAATAAAATAAATGAGGCGTGTAATAAATATAGTACTCATAAATCAAATATGGTATGATGTTTTACCTCGTTATTATTAATTCCATAATACTAATATACAATAAAAATATTATATTGTTTCTACCCACCTAAAGGTTTTATCGTGAAATTAAAAGGAAAATTAAAGGCGCTTTAAGAGAACGCCGCCGTATTACAAATTCCAAGGGCATTTCATGTATAAAAGTTACTTTCGGTCTGCCCTCTAGGGAAGCCGCTGAATTAGATTCGTATCACATTTAGATAGGAAAAGTATAGAAGATATATATTCTAAAATAAAAAGACGTATTTTTATATTAAACAAATAGGAAGGGTGTAATAACACTAGGTTTATATAAATTTATATATTTATATGTATTATAGGAATTTTGTGAAACGTAGTTTGTAAAAACGCTAAGCTCGTATAGTTTTCTGTTAACAGTAATAATTTTTTTAGCAAAAAAGTCTAGTTCAAATGTTTTTTTTTATATTTTCGATTACTTATTAATACATATAATAATGTACAAGTCTAAATTATTCCTGCACATGTACTTTACATCATGTTTACAATAGTAAAAGGTTACTTCACTTACTTTGTTTCCGGTTTGTCTTATCACCTAGGCGGAGAAATTAAAATAATTTAAATGTAATGATTGCCCTGGTTGGTATTCAACTCACATCCATGGCGTATATAATCAGACGCAATCACACTGTGCCACAATGAGCTCTAAGATACGTTACTTTATTTTCCCATTTTCAATTTCCTGCAATATGTATTGATAATAACAATATGTCAGTATATTCTAATTTTGTGTGACCAAATGCAAAACTATTTAACTTATTTATATTTAAATAGTTATCCGAATGTGAAAAATAATTTAAAATTCTTAACAAGATGATAATGGGATGCTTAGTTTCGACTTAATATAAACATATGACTTTATGAGTTTCTAAGACTTGCGCATAATAAAGAAAAATCGACTGCTATACATACATACATAATCAGTACACACAGCAAATACGTAGTAAAATGTAAGCAACATAGTCAGCATAAGTAAAAGCAAAAGTATGACCGAATGTAATTTTACGAGGAAAGAGTTCATGAATATTAAAACAATATAACATGTACTTGTATCGAAATACAGAACGAAGTTACTTTTATTTTACTTGATTTGAGAGAATTTTATGTTTATTCCCTTAAATATTAGATCATATTATACATTTAGACTGTTTATAAATTTTATATTCTATCATTTATGGAAATACTGTGTATGTATATATATATATATATGTATAAAAAAAATTAATGTATAATTATAACTTCAATACCAGAAATTTTATCCTATTTAATCCAGGTATTTTCACTTATAATAACTTAGTTAAACTATAATAAAATATAACGGAATTGTATAACCAAACCAAATTAGACAAATAGTTTGAACGTTACGGATGTCCTATTGAAGCTATTACCTACCAGTGATGTATTCCGCCAGACGACCATTTTCTATCTATCCCTATTTCTATTCAAATTCGAAAACTCATATCCCTAAAATCTGCACATAGGCTACATTTTATGCTCATTCAATGTTTCCGAAGCAGTGTGAAAAAGCACTAGTATATATACAATTTTTAAATCCATTGAAATCTCTAAAATAGTAAACATAAAATGTTTCCAGGTATAAAATGCGCTACATATATGTATGTGATATACTACTAAACGGAAATACCAATTTCATTCAACGCTACAGCAGAGTTGGGCCTAAATTAACTACAAGTACAAAATTAGCTGAGTGTCGAATACATTTCGTTTCATGGGTCTTTTATATTTTTGTAGTGTGATAATGGTTCAGTAATAGATTTAGATTTTAGTTGAAATATTTATAATATATGGATGCTTCACAATCTAGTATGATAGAGAGCTCAGTGGAATTCCATTACTTATCAAGCAATGGGCAGAAAGAAAGTAAGTATTAAATAAATGCGCAGTTAGACTAAACAAAACGATAAACTACTAGCTTAGCGCACAATGGATCAAATAAAATCGGAAATCTTCGTATTTTTTAAAATATTTTCACGAAATATTTACATTTAGTCTTAATATGTATGTGTGTTTAAAAAGAATTTAAAATAAAAATATATTCTTTTTTATTAATGGAAGTTCATATTTGATATGAAAATGGAAACATGTCTGCAATATCTGAACGTTTTTGACTTAATGGAAGAAGTAAGTGCGAAATTTTGATGGGTGAATAAACAGTGACACAAAGGTCAGGAAGTACTATAAAAAATCGCGAGCTGTCATTAGCCCGCGACGTGTTTTGATCAAGGAATGGATCCCTTTTATCTTAGAGTCGCAATTTCGAATGAGGCTCAGAAAAATTCCACCCCTCAACTCGATTTTAAATTTACATTCTTGGGATCGACTGAAGAAATGCTAATTTTGTTTATTTCCGTTCATGTGCCTTGTACGATTTTTATATTTTATTTATTTTATTTTATATGTTTTGTTATATTTAACCATAGTTTGAGCTAATATTTCAATAAAGAAACTGATTGCTGAAGGAAGTGCAGGTTTTCTATTGAAAAAATATATATATATATATAATTCATACTTTCAACATATATCCATCGATATTCATGGCACAGTTGAAAATTGGTTGACTGTAATATCTTGGTTGTTGTGAGGTGATGGTAGATATTTTAAAATTATTTATAGTTCATTTTATATAGAGATGAAATAAATATAAGATATAGAGATGAAAATTATTCAAAATATTCTTTTGAACATTTTTGATTTTATACATATATTATGCGGCAAAGAGATCGCGCCTGTGCTTCAAATTTTGTTTGGTATTAAATATATAATAAAAATGGGTGAGACGAAATAAATTCTAATTTTTATTGGAATGTTAATTTTTTTAACGTATTTTATATTATTGTCAAATAAGTTTGACGTTTTTATTAAATCCAAAAAAAATAATTAAGTTAACATCAGAATAGCACCACTCTTATTGTGGTTATTTTTTGAACGATATCCCACGATATTCCACAATCATTGCAAGCATTGCATCGTAATGCTGAATTGGGTGTATTTCAAAATATAAAAGCTATTGTGGATAAGCCGGTCAATCATAGTGAAATAGTAAGTGTACCGCAGTATCAACAAGTCTCAAAGGAGTCGTTAGTACTTCTAAGCGCATTGTGTGTCAGATCGAAAGTCAAACAAGCATAGCAATTAGTGAAGGCGATATAAATTTATCATTCCATATAAGCTTTCAAAAGAGATTTATTAAGTTTAAGAAATAATTCAAATGTTTACATGTATTAAGATAATGTGAAACAGAAGTATATAGCTAAATACGAGATGCTTGTTGGTTCGATGCTCCTTCAAGAGTTACATCAAATCTTGAAATTTGTTTAGACATTAACTATTATTTAAACATTAATTATTATTATTAGTTAAACTGAAAGGTATATTTTAACTCACTACTCTACTTGTTGTGGTAAGGATATCAGGCCCCGAAAATGTTACATTATCGTAGGCACCGGAAGCGTGTTGAATATTCACAGTATATTATTTATTCAAAAAGTGGGGTAAAAGGCCGTTGTAATTTTTTTTTACTTTTATAGAAATATAGATTTGATTGATGAAAATGAAGTGGAAGAAATAGGGCTTATATATTTTCTATTTTGGAGTTTGTATAAACCAAGCTAGTACTCCCAACACTCACTTTATTTTTTTTCCGAAATATAAACAATGAGAATGATGTGGGAACGGAAAGAAAAATAATCCAATATTTGACAGTAATAATATTTAAGTAGAAACTTTGTTGACTTTTCTACCATTAAGAGTATGCAAATCTTTATTATAGTACAAGACTGAGTTCGAGTCCAATATAATTATGAATCAGGTTACATACTACTACATTTCTTTTTACTATCAGCAGCCCGCACAACATTATGTTGGAACTAGGATTCAAACTTGTCTATTTCTAACAAACTAATGCAAGCAATTTTATAAGGTTATAATTAAGCATTTGAGCTCATAACTATTTATTATACGAGGAAACCGAAAATTATTGTACCATTGAGCTTGTACTATTTAATTTTTATTAGCTTTTACTTTATATAAACTTTCCGATATCATGATCATCGACATGACGATATCGACGAAACATTTAGGATTCCTTTTATATTTTTCAATGAGAATTCGATTTCTTTAAAAAATCAAAAATTAACAAAAGTGTTCAGAAAGACATTGAATTCCTCCAACCGTAAGCGAACTTTGATCGGCCAAACAAGATACAACTTGTCTATACAGTTTGAAATGTGACGGATTTCTGGGTAAAAAAAGCAAGTCAATTTTATCCATTGCATCTGTTTCTTACTTTTCAACATAATATAGTAATGGATCCCAAAACGTTTTTAACAAGACTGAAAAACCTAATTATAAAGATTCCCCTAAATAGTAACATGAACTTGACTTTATACGCTACCGCGTGTTTAGATCGCACCCACAACCTTCACGTATATAAACAGACTTTTCACAATTTAACCACAATGGTGATATAGAGTGGTATATACTCGTACATAATTTTAAAAATAAAATACTGTTAAAAGTGATTTTATGTAGCACATCTAGTAACAATGAAATAAATAGTATTATGTATAATATAATTATAATATATCATTATACATAATCGTCTTACGCCATCACATTTTTCATATTCACGGCCATGTAAAATCGAAAACGTGTATTTCCTTTTATCTCGTCATTTTACACTTCACTAAAAACCGTACTAGTAACATATAGTGAAAGTCAAATCTAGTACGCTCAATTTGGTCCACTTTCGAGTGTCCGATGGAGGAGAGAAATGTACCTTTAGCGCTGATGCAAATGCATATCATTATTATTGTTAATATAAAATGTGCGCCACAATAAAATGGCGGATTACACATTTGCGTCCAACCTACCCAATATAAGTACCAAACTTGCTTAACTTGTGTAATATAGTATAATATGAAAAAGAAATCAAGAGTTCGTTTTAAAAATAGTATTTTTATTAATATTATAACTATTATAAACATCAATATACTCGCATTTAAAACAGTTTCATTACTCACTGTCATCATCTCGTTTTCTCACACCCTTTCGGAAATTCTCAAGCTTAGTGCTCCCCTACACTCCCTAAGGAACCTGCATGCTATAATTCAACGGCAAGTAATCTCGGCTGCTTATTTTGTCTGTTAGTCTCTCAGTTACTAGAATAACTTTATATACACTTCTCTATTGATCTTTTCAGTCATATGCAGATTTTATACAGACACACATATATTTAGGTATCGAATTCATCACCTGTAACTTTTAAACGAATAAGGGTATATTAAATTATATAAAATATTTGATAAGTGTAAAAGTTTTAGATAAAATGATGACACGCCATTAACTTGTCATCCTTTCGACTTTTTATGTTGCGTACAAAATAACATTTCAGCTATTTGGGAATTGTTTGAATAAATAAGTAGCTTAGATATAAAATAGTGTTATTATCGTATTTTTACAGTATCGTGTTATTGTGAGCTAAAATAACAAGTACTAAAATTATTTCAGTAAGTAATTTCGTCTTTTTTTTAATACATTCATCTCTCATCGGGGAGGTTTAAGTTTACGATAAGTCCTTTCTCCACCCACAGCTTCCTTAAAGACATTTTTCGATGAAAGCAGACGAGTGCTTGGACAGTTTTGACGAATCCTAATTCTATAACATAGATGCTAAGCAAGACTATACCCAATTAGGTAGTCTACGTTTTTGACATTTGGCGTGACACCGTTGGAACACGTATTTAGAATTTGATCAGACACTTTATTTGTACGTTAAAATCTTAAAGGTTAACTTAACGCACTCTTATCTTGTTCACAAATAAATGAGATATATGAAAAAAAAAGTAATTTAAAAACATATTTACAAGAAAATATATATATATATATATATATATATATATATATACATAAACACTATCTTGAAATTTACATTATATTGTAAAATATATATTTAATTGCCAAACTTTATTACGATCTATTCAGTATCCGAAATATTGAAATCTATTTTGCTATGAATTACTACGTTACGCTACGTTAATTAGACTCGTTAACAACTGTACGAATTCATGCGATTTAGAGTAAACCAACGAATTGGTGGCTCTGACTAATACAAAACTATTGCAAATATCTATTCTACTACTATTGTAATACATTGTAAGCATGGATGTATGTTTGTTTTGCTGGAAACCTATTAAAATGTTCGCAGTATGCTATTGTGAATGAGCGACGATCATACCATACGTGCGGCTCAAATTAGGTGTTTGGGTTGAATATGCAAATAATTTGCATAGGAAACGAAATTAATTCAATTGCCTACATTATGGTTCATGACGAGTTAAAATATATTGATGTGCTTAAATAGTTCTGATAATGATTAATGATGTTGCCTCATTTTGAAGGCAGCGGGCTAACAGTCCCATACTAGACTACTGTCTTCGCTGTTATTTAGATAAATTATTATATGCTTCGCTGTTTTCTTTGCTAGATGAATAGAAATATATGCTATGTTATGTATAATTATATGGAATATAAAGTATTTTATTAAGTACTCTCTATTACTATCTATTAAACAAACTAGTAAAATTCTCCTTTTACATTGTTTCTTATTCATTGCAAGTCTTATGAAAATAGTATAGTCAAGCAACATTTTACTTGGTATATTGAATTCAAATATAGAAGCTGCACATTAATTCAAAATTATTTCAAACAATTGTCAAATATGGCCTTTATATGTAAATATTAGCCAGACTTATGCATAAATGTCTTATACATACATAAAGTATATAAAATAAGCATATAATATTTCGTAATTTCGCTACCTTGTATTTGGCAAGTTGCCCAATTCAATTTAATCTTTGTACCGCGGGCTGTGGTCAACTATATACCATTTTCGCGCATTTCATCTCGACTGTGGAGTTCTAGTGAAATTTAACCCTATACAGTTAAAGATCAGGTCTTTGTTAGTACAAGTGCTAGGTAAATGAAATAAATATTGTTTCTATTTTGTTATTTCTTTAAACGCGTTTTTTGCGTAAACAATAATCTTGGAGTTCACATCATTGTCTCCGAACACTTTCCATGAGCCGTACAGGTGAGGTATTGTGTGACATTAACTGCATGTGAATGCATATTAAGGAATTATACATATTACACAAATGTGTATATATGTATGTATCTACTAGATCATCTGTATCAGATGTTACTTGTACATAGTATTTAAGTACCTGTATTTAGTTGTAGCTTTAAGCTTTTCCCCGTATACGGGTACGTATACGGGTAGTCAAAGAGAGCTTAATGGCACTCCGTTCTCCACTACCCGCCTGAAACGAAGATGTTGCGTATTAAAATGAAAATAGAATTTCAATAAAATCATTCGTCTGAGTAGGGATCGCACCCACAATCACCGTGTTCACAGGCAGACGTTGTTCCACTGCGCCACGATAGCCACCAACGAAACACCTGTTTAATTCAAAACATTCTATTACAAGACTAGATTTTCGAAAGGACAATACTAACAGCCACCTGTGTACTTGAGATATCTCGTGATAAAATGCAGCAGATATATCTATTGAAAAGGGATTATGTTTTAAAGGGTTTTATAAAAAAAAACATACTATGCATAAATATACAACAATATGTAGATATACCTTTAATACATAAATTTTAAATAAAAGTATAAAATACCTAAAATTTAATTCGATTATGTTAAATAAAATAAAAAGATATCAATATTTGTAGTTTTGCACTAGAAATACTGGCTGAATGGGCTACTGGCAGTTAATATAGTTTATGAATTAAAAAAAAAACAAAATTTGAGTTAGCGGGAGCCGTGATCTGAAAAAGCGCGATCGAAAATTTGTTGATAGGATTGATTTTGATATTTTTGATAGGATACGATTTGTTGATATAGTTGTTTAAATATTAGTTGATTAAAATGTGTAAAAGTAAATTCAATTTGAAATATAATGGTTCTAGTGGTTTTCATGGTTGTAAAATATGAAGAATTTGTTGGTTCTTATTAAATAATTATAATAATAAAATCTTGTATATTTTAAATATTTTTTTTATGAAAAATATGTAAATTATATGATAATTATATATTGAGCGTTTAACTACTACTAATAAAATATTAATATATGATGTGTTATAATCCAAAATATTTGATACGATCTCACACTAATGTCTGAACTAATATATATATATATATATATATATATATATATTTTTTTTTTTTTTTTTTTTTTTTTTTTTTTTTTTTTTTTTTTTTTTTTTTTTTTTTTTTTTTTTTTTTTTTTTTTTTTTTTTTTTTTTTTTTTTTTTTTTTTTTTTTTTTTTTTTTTTTTTTTTTTTTTTTTTTTTTTTTTTTTTTTTTTTTTTTTTTTTTTTTTTTTTTTTTTTTTTTTTTTTTTTTTTTTTTTTTTTTTTTTTTTTTTTTTTTTTTTTTTTTTTTTTTTTTTTTTTTTTTTTTTTTTTTTTTTTTTTTTTTTTTTTTTTTTTTTTTTTTTTTTTTTTTTTTTTTTTTTTTTTTTTTTTTTTTTTTTTTTTTTTTTTTTTTTTTTTTTTTTTTTTTTTTTTTTTTTTTTTTTTTTTTTTTTTTTTTTTTTTTTTTTTTTTTTTTTTTTTTAGTTTGGTCATAAATACTATTATAATTAAAATGAACAAAACATTACTTTTGAATTTGGAATCTGTCATTTCTATATGATTGTTAATTGTGTTATCTTATGTTCGCGCCAATATATTGTAAAATATTTTGTGATATTACAACAGAGTGGGGTGATAAAGAGAACGGAATCGCTGTGATTGCATTACATAAAGCAGGTATGGTGCCAAATACAATTATTAAAATCCTCCATACGTTTTATATTAGTCAAATATTTGTGTACCGGGCTATTGATAGGTACAATGAAACCTCCTTTATTTGTGACAGAAAAAGATCTGGCCCTCCACGTAGTGTTCGTACGAAAAGGCAATAAAGCCGTAAGGGAAAGAATTCGAAGTAATCCTGCCTGAAAGCAAAAGTTTTTATCTCGGGAGATGAAGATAGCACCTAGAACCATGTCGCGTATTTTAAAAGACGACTTAGTACTTGCAGCCTATAAGAGACGCACTAGTCATTATTTAACTGATATTTTAAAAATAAGGCCAAACAAAATTTTTGATTTTACAAATGTTAAATTTTATTTTTAGGCTACTTTCGAATAATAAGTAAATTGCTGTTTCAGCGTTTGTGGATTTCACGTGGGTGAAGACGGTAGCGGCTATATACTTATACTAAAAACACAAGTGATAAGTATTTCAAATCTAGTGTTATAAATACTTATTACTTCTGTTTCTATTTATTGTTAGCAAATGTAATGTAGTGTAATAAACAGTCAAACTATAGGACAGTTATCATACTATAGTTAAAAGTTTAACTTTGAACTCTGCATTAATATAATTTCCATCAGTGTTTACTATCACAGCTCCATCAATGTGAAACTTAATTTTCAACTCCTATTAGCTAGGTAAGGCACTAAGGTAGTAAATTACTCATACACAATGAAGCAATAGACACAAACTTGAAGCAAATTGAAAATTAAGTTTATATTCAGACAGCAATTTTTAAGTTTATGGTTCTACAGGGAAGCCTTAGTTCATATAGACTAAGCACAAAAGCATTTTATTTTTACTTGAATTTTTTTTTTTTTATTTTCTAATTCATCATGTTAGTGAAAAATATAAAAAACAAGCGGCCTGCTCGCGGCTTTGACCGTGTGAACTATAGCTGTTTAGTTTTTCGGTGGCTTTTTCGTAAAACAATGAAACTCCTGGAAAAAATCAAAGAAATGGAATATTCTGTGTTCATAAAAAATACATATTTAGAAAATGTATAAATATATCAACGCAGCGGGATTTAAACCCTCGCCTTGTGAAAACCGTTCAAGCGCTATGACCGCTAAGCCATGCGTTGTACGTCTAGCTGCGTCGAAATTCTTATACACTTATTACAACTTATATTTGTTCTTAGCATCTCTGTAGAGAGATTTTTACAAATTTCTGCTACCCAAAGATTATTTCCGAACAATCGTTTGGCAAGAGAGAATGCTACTTATTAAATAAATATTTTTTAACATTTTTTTTTAAGTGTTTAGTTTAATAATTGGATTTTTATACGTTTTCTAAATATGTCTTTTTCAATTTCCTAAGAGTGTGAATAACACTTTAAAAAAATGTTAAAAAATAACCTATATTCATCCCAAGACCCATAATTTGCTGTTATAGTTTACAAGAAAACAAAGATGATAATTTTCAAAAACAAATTATATAAATAGATATAAACAGAAACACGAGTATGTATGCACATGCGTTATAAAAAAATAGTATTACATATTCTCTTGTAAAGCTTTAGGCATAACAAAAAAAGTAGATTTCAATATAAGTATATCAGTATTATTAAAGTCACCATGGCCCAGTAGATAAGTGCCTGACTATACAAGCAATGGTTGTGGATTTATTCACTCTCGGGGGATTGTGTTTACAATCATTTTGTTTTACCGAGTCTGGTAAGGCAAGTTAGATTCCATCGGAAAGGAAGCAGGGAAATAAATAATGTATATTATACTAATATAATTGAGCAATTGTATTTAAATCTCGACATTCAACTTTAAATCTGATGAATTATAACATAAGTTCATTAATTCAAATAGCTGTGACCTTTGTATTGTAGTATACAAATGTTTTATTTTACGAATCTTCATATATTCATTGACGCATTCACGCTTCCATATGAATCAAAAATGAGACAAGTCTTTTTGTTAATTAGTTATAAAAAACACATTTTTAAATAAGAATATGAGGAGAGTGATTAAAAAAAAAAAATTAAGTACACAGTTAAAAGATATAACTTAACAAATAGTTCTAATAACATAACCTTCACCATATATCGGGTGCACAGTTTTAACTTAAATAAGTTTTTACATAACTTAGTTTTTTACAGTAATATAACGTCGTACAACACATTATCTTAATATCATAGCGCTAATATCCATAGAAGCAAAAAGTTGTCGATTTCCGCCCGTCATTTCACACAATGCTTAGCGAAGTTGGGAGCTCGGGCATGCATGCCCAAGAGCGGGTGACAAATACTAATTTGCGTCGCAAACTTCCAATCTTGCTAAACTACGCAATAATTGTCAACTTCAAACTGTCATTTAGATACTCGTGACTTTGGGCAGATGGTGCAAGTGCTAAACAAATTATGCCTGATAATGCTTCACCAGTTACATGGACTAACATACTAATATGAAAACGCCATTAAGGTTGCCTGAGAAATGACACGTAAAACGATTAATATTTAATTTAGAATGCTTATGGTGCTAAAATTTTGATCCTGTCATTTTGAAAACGATATTTAAATAACATCTTAGTTGTATAAAATAGTGAACTGGAAAATATGACGACTGATTCTATATGAATAAATAGATTGATTAACATACAATAACTATATAGTTATTGTACTTAATAAGAAAAAATATATAAATGATTTTTCGTAAATATTCAACTCTTTACACATATTTTATAATTTATATTACTCTTTGACTAATAATATAAGCAGACGAGGCTATCGCAGCGAAGCTATAGTATAGCGTCTGTATGTCTACGCAATTGGTAGTGGGTTTGATCCCTCCGCGGGAGAATGGTAATATTCAAATTATTTGCATTCCCCCTCTCCGGTAAAGCAAAGTGTGCTATTGTCAGTCAGTCAGTCAGTGTCTTGATACTATGTTCTCTCAGACTCGTTTGCGTAAAAAAGTGTAGCTGAACTGACGTTGAAAATAAACGTTGCGTTTGAAAAAACAATCTCACTGTTATATGCAAAAAATAATTACAAAATTTTAAACAGCTCGCAAAATATTGATGATTTCATTAATTTGAATAAAGGCGTATGAATAAACAGTATTCAGTGTGTTTTGTTTTGATATGCATTTTGCAAGCCGTTTCGTTTTACATTGTATGCAGAACAATTGATGCCCGAATGCTTTAAATGAACTTTATTGAATTGTACAGTATGCAAATATTTCAAGTCTCACTATTATATTGAGAACAATAAATTGAAGGAAAACATGTACTCGTTCTGTTATAAAATTATACTCGTAATCTTGCATATGTTACTAGCTTTTTCTTGTAAAATCATCTTTATTTTTGTATTGAAAACTTTTTAAATATCGTTCGAATCGAGCTTCATGTAATTGACGAAGCGCATGACAATTGTTTGTAACTACGTATATATATATATTTATTAATATCTTGAAATTTTGACGTTTGATAAAATGCGATGCTAGTGACAATTATCAAATATATATGTATACTATTTAAACTGTATATAGTAATACCATTCATAAAGCGCATCTATTTTGGCCTTAAAGGCCGGCAGCATCCCTATAGCTCTTCTGATGTTACACGGGGTCGTGGGCGGCGGTGATGACTTACCATCAGGTGACCCGAACGCTCGTTTGCCTTGTCTATGGAATAAATAAAAATAGTAATAAAAAGTACCAATTAATTGTAAAAACTCTGCACAAAGGGTAAAAAGAGCAAAGGTTGTATTGAACAATTCATATGTCATGTGCCATTACAAATTTGTAATCAATACCGTAACATAAAAATATGTAGAAAAATCTGAAAATGGGAATTGTGTTAATATATATTTTATAAATTTATTTGTCTTAATTGGACATAATTTTGAAGTAAATTACTTGTAAACTTGAACGATGATCCCTCTGCATTTATTTAAATGTTGTATGTGAAATTGCTAGTAGGGTTTGGAAAGCAAAATGAAAATTCCAATAAAATATACTTTTTGTGTAAAACGAAATAAAGAACATTAAGTAGGGTGCAGAACGGAATGTTTTTACACTAGGTTCTCTGCTGAATGCAGATGCGGATGTACAAAATACATATATTGTCTATTAAAATCTTTTTCTTAACTTTAATCAAAATATATATTTCTACAATATATTTACATTATATCATAAACATTAAATTAAAAATATCGTCGTACCACACCCTCTACTTAGAGCACGTAAACTTATCATACGTAATCCGTCTCTTATATCACATCTCTTCAAATTTTATATTAAAGATTAGATACTAATACAAGAAGATATCCTACATAAGTATACAATTATGAAGCTCGATTGTTGATAAAGATTGCTTGTTATTACAGTACAGTGGTTTTTTTAATGGAAATACTTTACATACTTTAAGCGATAAATTTTCGACTCAAGTAATAACTAATTGTTGTATTTATACCAACAGACATATTTAGGACTGTAAGTCATTAATGTTAAATATTTATATATATACACTGTAATGTACAGACAGAACTAGGTTCTGTCTGTACACACTGCGATACGGGACCTTTTCTCGTGACGCTGTTTTAATACTTAACTATTTTATAAATCCTGTGAGTATTTTGTTAACAATATCATCATCTATCTATACAATATTAAAACGGTAAAAAAGTTGCATGTGTACATTGAGTATATTTACGATAAAATAATTTATGGGGATGCAAATACAAAAATATAACATTTTTTATCTGTCTGTCCGTAGTTACTGGATGGATTTGAGTGATACATTTTTGTTGTAAACCTTCTAAGCCTGGTCGGGACTTAGAAAACCTGATGTAGAAGTACAATAAACTTGATAAAATATCAGGAATAAATCAATAAAATCTTAACAAAAGTTGTTCAACGTGATGAACATAATAATTTGACATATAAAAATGAAAGATCTGGAACATCTGATGAAAAATAAGTCTAGCTAAACTATGATTAATACCTTGTATTTACCTTGTACTTTGGCAAAAACTGGTTATCGTGATTAAAAATTGACATAAAATTCATGATATGGAACAACTGATAAAGAACCACGATAGTCTAGCAGAACTATTAAAAATTAACAAATGCCCTCGTAACAAAAACTGTTCAATGTGATAGGCATATTTCCATTGTCATATAACAATTAAGGATCTGGAAAATCTGACGAAGAACCATGATAGATCAGCTAAACTGTAAGAAATAAGTAAATACCGCATTAATTAAAGTCGTTCATGTATGTGGTGGGCAGTTTTCATTAACAAATAAAATCCATTAAACTTTGCGGTCTTCGCACCGCAGTAGGGTAGCGTGTGACTGTTATCGCGGCAGTTGTGGGTTTGATTCCCACTTAAATGAGTGGTTATATTTATATTGTTTTCACTTTTTCTCTCCGGTATGTCTTAAGCGGAATGTTGAGATTTTAGGCTCAAATTTGGTATATGGAAGTAGTGCGTCATAAAGTTTACCAAGACGTAGTTAAGGGCATCTACTAGTTTGATAAATAAAATTTTATAATATTTAAAGTATTATTAGTCTGCTATTCAGACTACATCATAAAATATGACAAAGAGTCCTCTCAGAGGCGAAACTAAAGCGTCAATTTTATTATATTTTAAGCCTCTTGTAGGGGTAAATACTACAAGTTAGAAACAATCTAGAGCCAAGAGTTCCGTAGAACGATTAGCATCACAATGAAGTTCATTTTTCCTTACGAGTCACTTGTTTGAGAAAATCTTTGCTGATTTTTAGAAAAATTGTTTTTGAAATTGTGTTTGACCTTGTACTTTACAAACAATGGCGTACTTGCCTTTCTTTTAAGTTTTCTCATTTCGTCTTTAAACCCATGGATTTTAAACATCACACGTATTATATGCATATATATAAATATATATACATGTTTACATTATGTAAAGGTTTTATTTGGAACCTTCTTCCATCGAAACAGTACTTTTTATATATTTGTAATGCATTTGATTGTAGCTGATTGTCTTTAAATCAGTGGAGTAATGTGATATGACGGGAATTGGTAAATGTTCTCTACTAGTATTATTAATTGTATTTTGCCGCTTCGTGTATTTTGAATCTTAATTTGACTCTTTATTGTTTATGTTTATTTTTCAAATATATAATTACAATAATAGTTGTCTAGTTAAATTATATCACATATCTAAATATTGTTAATAAGTACCATTTTATTTGTATTTTCTTAAAGCTACGAGTTCAAAGCAATCAACTTAGATCTTGAAAGTCTTGCGTGGGAGGACAAGTCCAAGATATAGAGGCCATTTAAGAGATCATAAGTATACCTCATGAGACACATATTCCTTTCGTATATTAATAACTAGAAACCCGCTCCTGGCTTCACCTGCGTACAATAGACGACTAATAGCTATTTAATTTTTTTGCCCCCTCGCGTTTTCACTTGAATCACAAACTTTGTCCAAATTCATTATATTGTTAAATTATGAAAATAATTAAATAATAATTGTGTGAATTGATATAATCAAACATATGCTTAAATAGTGGAAGTCCACTTTGTTTTTAATTTCTTAATTCTACTACCGAACTAAAAATTGATTGCATTCTAAATTAGTTAGTTTATACTAACAAATTCGTCGTTAAGAAATTAGAATTTAATTATCTCATTATAAATTTTCTGTTTTATGTCTAATTGACCAAGCTGCATATATTTATAAGTGACTCCCCAGCCACGCCTTTTGGACAATTACAAAGAGGCGTTCGAGTCACAATTTTCATTTCTTATATATTTTCAGACAAGGTTGTCTTTTTAAGCTTCCCGATGCTACCATTCGCGATTAAATATATTTAATACGACGCGATGGCCACTCTGCACGCTTATGTTGAACTTCTAACATCTTCTAAGATATTCATTTTAATATAGTGCCATAAAAGATAATATTGATTATTTTAAATAAATTACATTAAATAAACAACGTTTGTAACATATTTAATGGGACAAAATCGATACTATACTGCGTAATATTTTGTAATTGTATGGGAAATAACGTATTATTTTTTGGAACAAGTAAAAGATAAAAATGGTTACTGTAGACCATCCTTAAAACCTAACAAAAATATGTTTTATCTTTGTAATTTCGGTTTTACTCTACTAAAATATATATTTTTTGATAAATCACACTATCTATTAATAAAAACCTCATTAAAATCCGTTTCATAGTTCGTAAATCTAAACGTACATAGCAGAGACAATTTTGTTACTAAGTAACACAACAATGTAATGTAATGTTAAATTTGCCTTAAATTTTTGACGGAATTTGGTCCAGTTTATACTGATATTGAGACAATTTATTACCAATGGTATACAAAACATTATGCTTGAGTCCATATTTTGTGACGCAGAGAAGTTAAAAAATATATTTTTCGAGCCCTTGTAGTACATACATCAAAATAATATACAACGGAAATGTATATCTTCTTTGGATACGCAGAAAGTACCTAGTGCTAATATCCTCAAATCTTCATATTAAGTATAATTTATTTCAAGTTTTCTCGTTTGCATTCAAAAGTAGAAGTATAAATTATGTAATACAAGATTTTACAATCAAACAATCCTAAAGAACCGAGGTCAAAAAGTTAACACATCTTACACTGCTGGAGTTAACTAACTAAAAAGTTTTGAATTAAATCTTCAAATGATACGTCTATTTTATACATTTTATTTTTTTAATATGTCTAGCCGACAGCTTTTACCTGTTTATGTGCAGCCAAATTATCAAATTTTGAATCCATTATGGTGGCAGTGTGACATCGTCCGACTGTAAATGCGTTGGTTGTGGGTGCGATTCCCACACGGGGGAGTGATTATATTCAAATATTTCATTTCTCCACTCTGATATCTAAAACAAAGCACGGCATTGAGTTATGCGGGAAAAAACGTGACAATTTAGAATACTTTGAATACAATTTTCCTATACATTTAATAATAAAAATAGCAAAATACAAATTTAAATAAAATTTTAACTTTAATATATGTTACAAAGGGAATATTTTAATCAAAATTTCACTTATAATAATATTCTCTGTATCATGTTATATCGTATAAGATTAAAATTCTGTATGGCTTCCTACTTTGATTACAGTATCGGTTTAATATAATGGTTCGATGTTCTTTATTCTACCGTTACATGGTACGAATAAAATTAAATTTGAATATGAGCATTATATAAAAGTGAGGGTTTGATGAAACCAGTGTTACTAAATTAGTATTTACCAATATCAGCGTGTACTTAACAAATTGTACTCAACGCCTTTGTGGCGCAATTGAGACATGCCTGACAATGAGTCTGGTTTCAAATACCACTCGGCTGATCGTTTAAACTAATCTATAGTTTGTTGTATTAAACATGGTTACGCGAAAAGAGTCTTTGGATTCCATGGGATTTCATTGGATTTACTTTGTCTACTAGGTCGGATATCTCCCACCTATTAGTAACAATTTTTACAAATCTATGTCGTGGTATGTGTAAGGTTTCTCATTTTCTGTGTACACGTGGAATTCTATTATATATTTCAAATATCGACATTATTTTGATATTTTACACTGTTTTATATTATTATAAGTGTTTCGCTAGTAGACTAATGATACGAGTATATCTTTTGAAAATGTCAAAAAGGATAGATTTTTAAATAAGATTTATTTATCATAGTACTCATATGAGTAAGGTATCTGATAAAAATCTTTACACTATTATTATATTACTATTAATAAAACACTCCACATCCTTGTCATAAAGATAACATAACTATTTAAAAGACAAAGCTTTGATAAATTAAAAGAGTTTATTTAAGTGTAATATCTAAAAACGAAAATGAAACATGCATAGGGAATTTGCAAGAGCGTCGTCGCGGGAGCAAATTATCCGGACGCACTTTGTTGCACGTACGAATACTGTACTCGAGCACGCCACAGAATAAACTCAGCTGTGTCGTTTGTTTTTATATATATATAAATCAAGTTATTGAAAATAATTTAAGCCCTCGTAGTGCAATGAAACAGTGTGTTACTGTAAACGCAATGCAATGAAACAGTGCACTTAGAAAATGAAAAAATGTTTTTAATGATTTATAATGAATATTAAATTCTTCCAATCTGGTGAGTTTAATATTTCTGATTAGGGTGGAAATTAAAATAATGAGTGGCTAGACGCTAAGCTCTTATTGCCCACCCTGCTAAGCTGTTGTTAAAAAGTATGAAGTGACAACAACCTTATAAATTGTATCAAAATTTTCATGATGTAATTTAAAGTGTTATTAGGAAGTTAGAAGTTACATATCCAAACTTTTTATTTACAAACTTGCTGCACTTTGATGAGCATAGATATTTGAGGTGTGGGCTTAAATCCTGGTTCATTTTTTTACACAGAATATTAATAGTAGTAATATTTATATTTATAGTAAGTAAAACTCTTCCTCCGTAAATGTTAATATATCTCAAAATTGATGTTATAAGCAGTTACTAAATTTTACAATAAATTCTACTAGTATTAAATTAGTACCTAAAATTAGTATGAAGATACCGGGTGAACGTTTCATTAACATAAACATAACACCAAGTGCTGTTTGAATCTATATAGCCCATTTCCTAACTAAACCACGACGCCTTCATGATTGACTAGATAATAAATGGTTTATCTCCGCTCTAATATAAGCACAATAGACCACTTATGTAAATGGGGAAGCTGACTTATCCCCTGATTGTGTCCTAAGGCGGAAGCATAAAGGACCTACCATATACGGTGACTGCATGTAACCGTGGCACCGCGGTAATCTCCTGCACTTTTGTGCCAGTGTAATCTGAAATCGATAAGTACTCGCTTGTGCGGTTTGCTCACCATTCTCAAAGTATTTAACCTTATTGTGTGGATAGCAGGTAAAAGACAGAATTTTTGACGTCAAAATTAGTAATGCTTCCCTTTTTGCTTTTTATTTCAAATATAAGAATTCTCAGCAACTTTCTAAATTACACGATTCAGTTTAATAAATTTTCTAAATGACATCAATACAAAATAATATTAACATAAGTTACATTTTAAATTTTGAAAATCCGTACAACAAACAAATATGAACATTAAAATGAACTTTTGTATAAATAAAAGTCAACAAGAATCGTCAAAAAAAGTACATCACGCCATAACACTGAAGAGAATTACGTTTAAAAGAATATCTCAGCATAGTAAATATTTGTTGAACTCGCCGCCGGAAAATAGGTGTTCCCTAGACTGTAATGAGGAAAGTTTGACGGTAAATATGGAACACTTAACATGTTTGAAAAGAAATAACAAAGATAAACAAAAAAGGCAACGATTTCAAGTTTTTTTTTCATGTTCTGGCTTATGTTTCAAAGCGTTGTTACGCTTTTTAAGCTTTTAAATTGATAAAAGGGAATTTGAATTATTATGATTCGCTTTTATATATATAAATTAATTAGTTAGTCTAGTGCTAAAACTCGACAAAAAAATCGCAAAATCAATCGTTGGAAGTGTGTGGAACCAACTTTCCCTGTTCTGTCCCAACCAATCACTTACCTACATGACAATTATATTTTTTCTTAGAGAATATCCTAGCGTATTTTAGTTTTGGTATTTTTTTTTTTATTTTGACACATTGTTTAATTCTAAGGCCATTATAATGTAAATCAGGCATTTCTTTTGTTTAAAAGTTGTTCGCAACACATTATAATTTATTTTTTCATGGAACTTGTATTATTTTTCCTCTACTAAACTCATGTTTATTATAACAAATACAAATAAAGTGTTTATGAAATCTAATAGAACTCACATTGCGACGGCAGTTGTGGGAAAAAAAGATTTTAAATGATTATGTACTAAATGTAACTTAAGATTTATCTATATATCTATACAAATTAATAAAATTGTATGTTTGAGTGTATATTTGTAATATTAAAATAACCGCTTTTTATTAAATGCATATGTATGTATATATACCAAAATAACATTTTTCACAATTTTTGTCTATCTGTCTGTTTGTTCCGGCTAATCTCTGGAATGAAGTAATAAGTTCAAATCCCGAACTAGATAACTACTTGGCCATGTGGCCTGATCTGTCTCGGCTCGAATGAGATTGTAGTCCCATTAATTTATTAATCAAAGAAATAGCAAGCATTATATATATACTCTGGACCCATAAGATTT
Source organism: Podotricha telesiphe (assembly GCA_038994665.1). Classification (NCBI taxonomy): domain Eukaryota; kingdom Metazoa; phylum Arthropoda; class Insecta; order Lepidoptera; family Nymphalidae; genus Podotricha; species Podotricha telesiphe. Next base: position 117,465 of record JAOYRR010000493.1, on the reverse strand, counting down.
ACTATCTTGAGAAAGTTGAAACGTGCCTGACCTCGTGCTATGGTATGTGAGCTCAATTACCAATGACTTAATAGCAACAAGTAACCATTGCATTGGATGGAAAACTCGGAAGGAATATCCAGTTGCCTATCTCAAAAATCATTGAAGTACGTATGTACAAATTACAAATACATCGCCAAAACCATTTGCTTTTTCCAAAATATGTCATATTCCAAAATATTCGGAGTGTTTACGTACTAATTTTACACAACATAGAAAGTTAAGGCCAAAAATACATATAAAATTAGTCTTTGGCAGGAAGTTTTATAATAATTTTTGATAATAACTTTTTTATAGAAATATCTCTTTTCGAAAAGTATATCATATATTAATTAAAAAATTTACATTTGGTGACTGAATTATGAAATGTTAGGAAATAACATTTTTTTTTAATACTTTGTGACTGTATATACTCGTATAATACCTACAATAACTGACTTTGACTTTGAAATATTATCTAAGTAAATACTTTCTATAATTGCGAGCAATTCTTTGCTATTGTTACTTATTTAATTTTGTCAGACATTTATATTTCACGTTATACCTAAGGAATATTCATTCTTGTTCCTTAAGAAGTTTCTTTATAAATAATGATATTTATGTTATTTTCTTTACATAAAATGGGGAAAATAGCGCTTCAAAGCTTCATAGAGGATCGTGAAAGCTCTCAAATGTGTTTGCTCTAAATACTGTAACCAGTGTATGTATTACAATATAGGTCAAAATATTTACGGCCAGGCAAATAAAAATAATTGTCAGATTATACAAATATCAAAAAGAAAGTTTGAATTATAACATTTTTATTATTCAAATTGCAATTTTTTTTTAATTAAATACTACTTTGAATAGTCATATATATTTGGATAGCAAGCACCTCTGTGATTGCAAAGTAATACCTTTTAAAAGAGAAATAAAGAATCCCTAACATTTAATTTATTTATTAGTTGTAGTTAGAACATTTTTTTGGAAGTCTGTTATATATATTTATAAGTACTGAAAAAGTTGTCTCTTTTCAAATAAAATAAATCACATGTCACATATGAAATCATATTTGCATTTGAAATATGTTAGGTCTAACCAAATTTAATGAGATAAATAATATTACGCTTTTTCCCGCATATCAAGCGGCTCCCGATTAGCGGGTAGTCAGAGAGAAACTAGTGTCAAAACACTATTCTCCACTATTTCCGCCGAAAATCGAGACATTTCGTGTTCGGATGGTCGTGTTCTAGAGGCGGACCTCAACGCCACGCTTTCTCTTAGAAACCTACAACCAATCGCACTTAAAGACAAATGCTGTCCCCCTGCGCCACCGATGACCTCCAATAATATAAATAAATTGTATTAACAAAATCATTTGTTTTAATATCTATATTGAAAATCTCGGAAACTTCTATCAATTTTTTTCATCTATTACAAATATTGCCATATTAAAATATAGCAATTAACTACAAACTGTAAGCAGCATACATCTAAGTGCAAGTGTACCAAAACAAAGTATACTATTACCGCACAATGTAACATTTATAAGCACTAACCGTTCGTAGTAGCCCGACGGTGGTCAGACGTGACTGTACTGCGGAACCACGACGGCTTTATTTGCTTTTTTTTTATTACCGCATCCATATTTCAGGGCTACCAACAATATGGCAGCTAACACTAAACGTGCGTGAAAGGAAAAATGATATGCTACTCAATATTCTTATCAAAACTTGATAAACCCAGTGAACGGCTAAAACAATGTCTTCTTTGCTTTTTAATTTGCCATTTTTATTATATTTTTTGGTAATAAGTTATCATCTACATACGTGTTGGCAGTCGTGACGCATTTGAAGTGATATGAGTGTGACTGATAGTTTCAAGTTGGAATCCATCTTGGGGAAATGTTTATTCCACCATTATGCCTCGTTTTCTCAGTTATAAACAGAGGTATCAGAGTTATATCCTTTAAAATTTGTAATTTATATAATATATAGGGAAAAAAACTGATCTTGGTCGTCCTGACATGGTGCGCCAATTTTCAAGCATATCTACCAATATATCTATCTAGGTACAAGTAAGTTACAATAGACACTGTCGCAAATCTTATAGTGTAATTACCTAATGGTGCAATTTACACGTCTTTTTAGCGCCCGGGTGAAGTTATTTAAAACACAGATAACAAAAGAAAATTATTGTTTAATACAAAACAATAAATACAGAAACGTATCACAATATATGCTATATGATATAAAATATATTGGCTATTAGAGAAATATATAAGTATCCACCAAGAGTTTCCACAACGATCGGTCCTGCACTTTCCGCTTTCCAGCTCTTTCCGGTAACCTTGACCAGATCGTCAGTCCACCTGGTAAGGGGTCTGCCCAATGAACGCCCCCCATTTTACAAATTTCTAATAAAAGTAAGGGAAATGAAAATAATTGTTTTCATCAGCGAGGCTGGCTTTGGATTCCACTACTTGACAGGATTTGTCTCTGAAATTAAACAAAATGCGGAGAACGGAATATCTAATTTATTTCTTAGAATATATCGCCAAATAAAAATATTCACGCGACAAAATTACGCAAGCGGCAGTCATTCGGTTCGGCCGTCCCGTCGCACCTTGAATAGGTACGTGGGGAAACTGGCCCAGGGAAATTCGAATTTTAAAATGTTTATTGCACCATCATGTTTATAAATATCAGATCTTATTATATATTGAACAGTAAGAAATATCTCTAGTGATACCCTCTTTAAAACAATCTAAACTGATAATATTATAAAGAGGAACAATAGACAGAAAAGATATTAATAGTATAAAGTAGCTTAACTAATTCCTAATAATGATTTTCTATGAATAAGCTATTTGGAGTATCCAGGCTCAGACTATATTGTTCGGCAGCACGGTTTAGAAAACAAAGTGGTCTACCACTATTTGAACTTCCCTTATCGATTCGCACATATTTAAATAACTCGATAAATTATACATTTGTGGAAAGTTCGTGATTTCAGCGAGAATGTGGGCCGACGAAAATAGGACTTAGCTATAGTTGTGTAAGTCAATGCGGGCGAAGACGCGAGCGGGTCGATAGCTAATGAATAAAATTAACGTTAAGAACGCTTATATATTAAAGGTCATTGCAATTTTCTTTTGCGATATTACAAATAGTTCTATACTTCTGTAATAAGAGTGGTATAGCAATCTAATGTGCTAGTACTTGAAGCAACACAAATTTTGACCCTTTGTGGGTAATTCGCTCCTTGTGATCTATAATATAGAAGCTAGAATTATTCAACAATTTAGCACCATTATCGTCCCGTATACCCAATGTGCATATCCAATTATAGAAAGTACTAAATTGTTATAACGAGATGATACATTTTGCGCTTTTTAAATAACGATCTTTATTTACATATAAATATATTTCGTAAACAATACTAACTTATTAGTAATTAATTAGTATACATTTCCGAAATATTATTCTTTATACATGACAATACTATGGTTTTTTTTATAAAATATTTTTTACTTACATATATATACGTTACAATACAAATGTGCAAACATTAGATATTGACAAAATCTTAAACATATTACACTTAATGATGCTTTTGGCGCCTTTGTAAGCTTATAGGATATTAATAAATATCTTAAATAGCTCATCACAAGTTATAATGTAGAATATACATAGTATAAACCAGAAAAAACATAAATACAATATTTTTTGCTATTAAATATCATTATTTTCTGGGGGTAGTATACAATACTATGGTAAAATTATGCACAAAATGGTTTTTTCTAAGTAAAGTAAGTAGATTTTAGATTTCCATTACCGGTAAAAAAAGAATATTTATGTGAGTGCATTTTCAGTTTTTATATAGAGACTAGTTGTCACATGAAACTGTTTTTTTGCGTGAATTTACAATTACAATTCTTGCCCTTATTATTTTAATTTATTTTCCGTTTTCATAAAAAAATGGGCCGCTAATTTTACCGCCTTCGCCGCGTGATACTTGAAGTATCTAAAAGGCCTTAAAATTATGCAATATGTTATACGCTAATTCTTAATAGCCATACAATAAAAAAAGATTACATTTTATTTCGTATTTTCGGAGTTTAGCTTATACAAACAGAGAAACCGACAAACAAGTAGACACTTTTATCACTTTAATTATTTTGTACGTATTTTTTAATTCAGACTGGACTGAATTAGGACCAATTGGTAGATTTAACTGTCTGTCGTGGAAATATTTATATTTGATGTTTCTTTAGTATTTATCGGCCAGCACACAATGGGTTCAAATAAACGAAAGGTAAAGATTTCATAAATTAATAAGAAATCTATTATTTTTGTCTGAATTCTAGAAATGCCACGAAATATGATTTGGCCGAATACTTGATATCGAATTTTCAGCTATGCTCTGGGCCGAGCGTTCGGCAATAGAAGAACGGCCGAATGTTCGGCAAAAGGCTATTTGCAAATTTCGATAAAAACATCAAATATCTGTTTTTTCGATAAAAACAACAAATATGTGTTTATTAAACATTATTTTAAAGTGTTATTCACACACTTAAAAAATTGAAAAACATATATTTAGAAAAGAACAAATATAATTTGTAATAAGCGTATAACAATTTTCACGTAACCGGATGTAGAATGCATTGCTAAGCGGTCAGAGCGCTTGAACGGTTTTCAAGAGGTGCAGGTTCAAATTTTTATACGTTTTCTAAATATATGTTTTTCAACAAATATCTGGCTGTCAGTTTTCTTGACCCCCAAATTAAACTATTTCCCCGAGATTATAAAGTCCAAAACATAATAAGCAAACCGAAAAAATCGTTTACACTGTTATAAATGAAATTATTAAATACACAATAGGTTTTTGGAACCGTTGTAATAAATCTCTTCAGGCAACTGATATTTCTTATTCGGCCCAATACTGCACGCAATTCTTCTAAATAAAATGACCGAATAAGCCGAATAAGTGACCGAATATTATTGCATCGAGCTTGATTATTTTCGATTATAGCTATATCGTATTTATTTTATATAATGCTTAAGCCAAATCAGATAAACGTACATACTGTTTTTATTAAACATAGCAACCGCACAAGAATGGAATCAATTAGGGGCAAGCAATATAGGACTCTCGTAATACGGCTGGTGTTGATTAACTTATAAACTATAGTAAGGCTAAATTTCCTTGCGTATAAACAATTATTTTTAATTTTTTGAGATACAAAGGTTTAATATGATAAAAATTAAAATTAGTGAAACCCAAAATTCTAATTATTTTGAAAATTAAGAACTTTTTTCTGAACTCAATGTAACGTAATAAGAAAAGCTAAGTTGTTGTTGTATTAAAAAAAATAAAGCTTTATCATATTACACGGCTTTATTAACTATCATACTTACATACATAATATAGAGATGGAAAGAGAGAGACTCCACCACACTACTCGCTTCTCTCTTTAAATTTTGCGCGAAAAGCTTAGAACGGAATGTCTTGACACTAGGTTCATTCTGCTACGCGGGAAAAGGCGTAGAGCTTACATCAAAATCTATATTATATTATACTATACATACATATGTATGTGTATTTAAAAAAACATAAAAATATATTACAATTACTTCTAGTAAATATACTACAATTCTTGTATAATTATTTGTAAATCTATAGTAGTTGTTTTCAAAACGCCTATACGCCGCGCTGGTGACTTGTATCGTGCCCAAAGGAAAACTTCTATTCAAGTGGTGACAACACTTTACGTCTATGTGACTACGACAAGTGTTATTTATTTATATCTCTAAATTTATACAATTATTTTAACTGTGGTAATGTGCATTCGTTGTCCACTTTGGGGGCATGATGATTATATTTATGTTTTTATTTTTCCATTCTGGTAAAACAAAGCGCGTTAGCTTCTGCCAGTAATACGCAATGCCTTAATTCTATTTAAATATTATGAAGTGTCAAAATTTTCATCTAAATAGTGACAAAGTAATAAGGGTCTACACTATAAACTATAAAAATATATGCAAACGACCAGAGAAATTCATGAAACATATACATTTTTACATTAGTTTAAATCCGTTGACAATATTATATTTTTATGACATGTACTTACCAGAATAACGACGAACACGATATTGTTGTGTGTAATGAGTATTTAGTTTCAATGAAATGTATAAGTCTGTATTATAGAATATAAATGTATTACTGTTATTTCATTTTTACTTCCTCGTTCAATTAATAAATAGTAATTATTTATTGATTATTTCATACTAAATGTTTATATATTAAAGCAAAAAAATGAGTTAATGCCTTATTTTTTTTTAAATTACTTGCTCGTTGTTTAATCGAAGTAAGTGAGTCCAGTCTGCTATAGGTAATAATATTTTGCAAAGGGTTTTTTCCACATTCATACATTGATTATATTTAATTAATTTTAATACGATATATGTTTTTAAAAATAATATTACATTTAACAAAAGACCTTTTAGGATTTCAATAATAGAAAATAAAATGTTATTTAATATCAGAGTAAATGCAGGAACAGGCATATTATTAATTTGTTAAAGAATAATTGTTAAAAATTACAACACTTGCTATTTCACAATCCACTAATATTTCGATAGAGAAATATACGAATTATCTGATAATAGAAATTTCTGCATTTTCCACCCAAAGAAGATTTCTCCATAAGGATCTTTAGTAAATGATATGCATTATTATAAATATTGTGCCTTGTTTAGGTACATACAAAGTATTAGAGGCCATTGTGGCACAGTGCGACAGCATACTCTACACGTGATTGGTGGTTCGTTCATTCCCACTCGAGGGAATGATTATATTTAAAGCTAGCTGACTCGGCAAACTTTGTTCACTCAATGAATGAGCTGATTCAGTATTTTCAAATGAATGCACTGCCAACTTTATTTTTTTATTAGAAAACAGAAATAATTTTTTAAGCGTGCTTACAAGATATTAGCTTTATACCTATATACCTGTAATAAAGTTCATAGACTGCTCTTAAGTGAAGTAACTTTTATATAAAAGTATATTTTTATTTTGTTGTCAAGCGCAAAGCAAAATAGAGATTATGCTACTTTTACATTTTTAAAATAAACAACATTTTAAAAATGTAAAAATACACATTCACTTATAATAAACTTATTGAAAACGTGTAATGCTCTCAAACACATGGTTTAGCGGTCAGAGCGCTTGGACGGTTTCCATTACGCGCGGGTTCGAATCCCGCTGCGTTTAAAAATTTATACGTTTCCTTAAAAGGTTGGTTTTCCAACTCGTTAACATGTTACGTATAATTGACCATGAGAAAAACATCAATTTTCTACATTCAGACCACAAACATTTAAAAATTGTCCTCGTGACTTAGTAATGATCATGGCGAATGCAAGAAAAATTGAAAATAGAAGTCGTTTTAACTCAAACGGCATATCCGTTGGGATAATTAGAATCCTCGGAATAAGAACTTTCTCACCAACTCAATTTCCTTTGAGTATCACACTGTCCATCAGTTTCCCAATAAGCAAATTAAAAATTTAATTGAATAGTTGACGGTTTCATCTTCATTTGTTACCCAGTAAAGATATTTGAAAGGACGCATTGAACCAATGATTTCAATTTGAATTATGGGGTTAAAATTATTCACAACTTTTATTATTAGCCGCCAAAATCCACTTAACCAATCGTTATTTTTGTGGTTAGCTATGATGTTTGGGAATGCTTAGTTAGTTTTTTAATGAGATAAAATTACAAAACTTAGTAAGAAATAATATCAAGTTTAAATTATTATACAGAATAGAAATAATGTCTGTATCTGACTTGGAGATGCTGAGGTAATTGCGTCAACGATTATTGTATCCCAGCGGTTCTCGTATTCTAGCAAATTGAGTTCTTGACATACAGTACAAAATGTGGGGCATGCGAACTAACTTAAAAACTTAAACGTACAACCGTTTTATTGTCAAAAATGAAGCAAAGATATCATTATATGAGCTGTCACTTGCGTTTTGCTACACCATTTATAAGAAATGAACGGTAGACCGATGTTTTATATTTATATCGGAAAACAGTATTTGGATTAAACTCTCCTTTTCCTAGGCTCTGCAGGTTTGTTAATGAGTACAGTGACCTACTAGATATTAACGCTGATTCGACATATAAAATTCGACTCTTATTAAATAATACACATTTTGGTTTGTTTAGTTTGTTTTACTGAAGCTCCCCTTAGGAGCTCATTATGTTTTTTCTTTCTTGCATGCTGTATCCGCCTGTAAGTGTTTGTTACATTTAGATTAAGTTCCGTTTTCTACGTTTCTTTTTGATGTATGTACTGTGTAAATACCAAATAAAAAAAATATAATGTATGTAATATTTCAATACTTATTATCCTATTGCGAATCAAGACAAATCCAAAAACACCAAAAATATAACAATTGGTATTGCGTTCTCGAGCTATGAATGGTGTTTCTTTCATATGTTAACATAGCTGTGCCGCGTGGAATTCTATAAAAAAATATATAGCCTAAATTACTCCTTATTACAATAGCTACCTCCCCACATTAGTAAAAGTTTAGTTAAAATCGATTTAGCCGTTCCAGAGATTAGCCTGAACAGACAGACAAAAATTATACAAAACGCTATTTTAGTATATGTACCGTGTACACAAATAAACACTCCAGTTTGTTTATTTGTATAGATATTGTCATTACTCTATGCTGGTCCTAAGACGAAGCGCGGCGTTGAGTTCTGCCACTCAACTCGCAAAATTTCAAATTCAGGTGAAAAGTGCTACCCTACCCTGCTAACCTGCTGCGGAAAAAAGCGTGAAGATTTTTATATATTTATATAAAATATAATTTTATCTTACAGTGTTAACATAATAAAAGTATATAGTAATAATAACAAAAAATGTGTCCTTTTAATATTTATTTTAAGAAAGCTTTATTGTGACTTTTAAATGTTTAATAATGGTTAGCCAATTGCGTTTAGGATATTAAAAAAATAATTAAATAATTATAAAAAAGATGAAGATAATGCATATCGTCGTACCACCAATTATTCTTCTGTATACATACATACAAATGTATGTCCAAAGAAATTATATATATATATATATATATATATAAAATGTATTTTTTAATTAAATTAACCAATTTTAAATATTGTTTCAGTTTGCAACCAGTTCTCCCGCGGCGTTGTCTCCATGCTAGGCGCTGTTGCTCCAAACTCATTCGAGACGTTGCACTCTTATACCAACACATTCCAAGTGCCCTTCGTTACTCCGTGGTTCCCTGCAAAGGTAATATTTTTTTTAGCTTTACACTCTTTCCCGCATAGCAGGGTATAAGAGAACCTAGTGTCAAAAGATTCCGAATTCCACTTTCTACCAGAGGGATTTGATAATAATAATATAAAGGGAGGGATGAAAATAATGTAAATATAATCATTACCCCGAGTGGGAATCGAACCACGACCATCGCGTATACAGTCAGACGCTGACTCCCTGAGCCTTGATGGCCTCCTGTATTTTTTTTATTTTTGTGATTTGCAAACTGATAAGATTATCTCTATATTTATACAAATTGTGTTTCAAGTTTGAAATATTTTCAATAAATTTAGTGTGACTAGCAATACCAATGAGAAATTTTTATTACACATATCAATAATATAGTCAAGGAAAAATATAGTTAAAGCATACAAAATTACATAAATACGGAAAGGCATTTTTTTATAATATTGCATTAGAAATATAATAAATAATACGCATACTATTACATTTGACTGCATTTTTATATATACACGTCGTTAAGAAAATGCGATGCGAATGCGACAATGCGTCGATAAGACTTGCCATAAAAAGATATCAACTGTATTCCGCCCAAAAAGAGTTATTTATTAAGTTGGATTACTGCGTAGTACAGTTGCAATGCAACATTATTTAAAACTAAAATATTTTTAAACAATCAGTAGTTACTTAATATATATAATGAGTAATTGTACTTAAAGCTTGAAGCTTTACACTAACAAGAAGCTTCTTGTTGAGTCTTCTTGTCTTCTTCTTTGAGGAGCTCTACTTTAAAGTTTTTTTTAAATGTTCTATAAACATTCATGGATTACCCCAAAATGTATTGAAGACGCCGATTGTCTACGCCCAGACACTCGCTATAATTAGTATAGTGTTTTCTGATAAATATTTAACGATGACTGATCTATATTTAACTTCAGATATGTCTCGAGTATAGCCAGATAGGGTAGACAGATAGAACCTGGGGTTACCGCTCTTTCCATTAAGTGTAAGCTAACGGAACCGAACGCCGTTTTATGTAATATCAGAATTAGGAAATAATTAAAATATAATCGTTTTCCCGATAATGGATCAAACCCACTATCATATTTTGTACAAGACTTCCAAGGCGCCATAATGGCCTCTACTACCTAATACGGTTAACTCAAGAGTAATATAAATCGCCATAATCCGTTTTGATGGAAATGTTGTTCAAACGTTAGACAATAGTGAATCAAACATTAGAGAGAAATGCATCTAGGCATGTTAAAACATGCTTAGATTGCGTATTGCTTAGGTGTGTATTGTATGAAATATGCAAATACTGTTTCCTTAAGTGCTATACTGCAATGAAATAATGTGTTTTATTAAAAGGATTGACAATTAAATTGGAATCGTGTTTGGGCTTATTGTTTTGGTACTAGTTTGTTTTTTTATGAACGGTACCTGTTTATAAAATTAATTCATACATAGCTTTTGTAGTTCATTTAAAAGTCATATTTTGGCATAGTTTAATAATATTTTCAATTTTAATGAAATCGTTTAGCTGTAATTGGGAGGTGTGTCTACATAAAATGGTTGTACCTCCTTAGTATAGTAATTTGAATTCCTCCTCATAGTGTGGACTACCATATGTTTCTAACCTCTGAATGATAGACATGACAGTTACCATTTTAAAATGTTTTCGATGTAATGCCACTAAGCCAAATGAATCGTAAATGTGGAAGCAAAATAACCTTTCAAATTACACGTAACCTAAAATGTTGCTTTAGGCATCTGCTAAACACTAAAACACTTCAACTTTCGCATGCTAACTTTATTACCGTAAAGTTCTCACAAAAGCCTACCTATATCATATATTTGATCCATCGCCGTGTATTCAAAAAGCTTAAAAGATCAAAGACGTTTCTGTCCTCTTCCTTAAAATTAAATTTCTTTGGGAGCCAGATAAATTGTGTCAAGAAGCCGGAAAGGTAAAAAGCCATAGTAAAATAAAGAGAAAGACATTTTTATAAATGACACGAGTATTAATTTCTGTGAATACTTTCTAACTTCTTTCTTTTCAAATGACATAATGTTATATATTAACTTGTCGCGTAACTAACATGTGCTGAAAATAAATTAAAATATAAAAAAAGAAACAAGTGTTCTTACCAATCACAATACAATGACTGTAATATAGAGGTAAAAAAATTATATTAAAATTAAATGCCAAGTGTTATGACATAAAAATGTTACATATTGCATCACAAAAGCCTTTTTTCATTATTAAATCAAAAATATTATTATGTTTAACACAAATGCTTAATATGCTGCTAAAACTGTAGCTGTAAAATACTTAACTGGCTACAGCAAAAGTTTAAACCACTCCACTCTAGCATATTTAAGCTCTAATATCCAGCTTTAATTACAAGTCATTATTTTACGGAAGACAAATTCAAATGAATATCCATCAAGTCTAATATGTCCCAATAATTAACGTAAAATTTAATGAACCAGTAATAGTTACATAAATATTAGGTGAAATGTGCATAAATTACACTAGCCGCAAATTAGTTTGGCCTTGCAATAGTATGAGACCGCAAACGGGCTGCACATGCCTTAAACTCCCATTTATGAGACACTAGTAACCCCCCACGGCTCCTTCCCAACTTCAAAACTATCGCTATAATTTGTACAATATGGCCGGAGTAAAACCAATTTACAACAAGATTATCTTTATCAGTGCCTCACCTGTTCACTCAGATATCTTGGAGCATTTTCACTTTCATTGTATAATATACTTATGCAGATTTTCAAGCGTCGTTTTATATGAAATAGGTATAAGTTTAAATGAAATAATCTTACCTTAAAATTAGGAGATATTTTTGATTAACAATTTTTTTTAAATATGTATTTTTAACAAACACCTTATAATATCGATTTATATAGTATTCCACACTACTAGTTGGCAGTGTATTTTATCAGTTCTGCCGTTGATTTTCTTGGAACGAGGCACAAATTTAAGAACAAAGTGTTTTAACACTATTATCTCTTCGCCTACCATAAAACAAACATCGAATCAAAAATCCTTAACGCAATTAAAATATATAACTTATAACTATTTCATAGCCTTCATATACTCGTAATATTGATTGTATATGAACAAAGGAAAAGCTATTTTCCGTCTTGAAGATTATCTCATCAAGGAAATTGTCACTTTGCGGTAAAATACTGACAATCATTATATGCAATTCTAAACGTTATGGAGCAATATTTTGTAAGAAGTAACACATTTTTCATCAAAATTTTCCTTGCAAAATTTAGCGGGAGCAACTCGCTCTTTGATTACCTATCATCAAACAATTTTGTCATGCCAAACACATTACTTTATATTAAAGGACGTTCGTTATAAAATTTTATGATTATTACTTTTTGAAGCTCTCTATCGTAGCAACTTAACAGGAGTTAATTAATGACAATATATTAATGAGGCAATAAGAATAATTGTCTGTTAAAAAAATTGTAAACAAACGTTTGCAGTTTGTGTTTTAAACGACACCGCTTATGATCTCATATTTCGATATATATAAACGAATTTTATGTTAAGTGTGGTAAAAAATTTCAAGAATTATTTTACTCTCCTTCGTTTCTCTTAAAAAGGTTAATCATAATTTAGGTTGGTTCCTTTTCTTTGAGACAATTCTAAGAAGATTTAATTTTTAATATTTTCTTATAAATGACAAAGCGTCTTAATTTGTCAAAAGGAACATCTCCAAACGGATATACCTAATTAAATTAAATTCGTTAACGAATTTTCAGCTATTTAATTAAAATGATCGTAGATGCAATTTAGTATAATATCTTCTAAAGGTATTCTAAAAGAACAGAATCTATGAGAATCAATTTAAAATTAAAATCAATTCATTGAACATCAATTTTATTTTGTCTTTTTTTACATTTAAGTTTCATACATCTCCCTTATTTACTAAGGTGGACCGAGAGAACACTAGCTTCTCTTCTCGCTCTAAAGCACTCCGTTCTCCGCCATCTCCACAATTCAAGCGAATTGCAGGTTGATTGGCGAAACTTAGAGCCACGCTTTGTTTTACCAGAGCGGGAAAAAAACACCCACAACCAAATGTTTTAAACCAGACGTCCCACTGCGCAACGATAGCCTTAGTCAATAGTAATAAGTATTATTCACAAATTGAATTTACATATATTACTTTAAGCTAAATATTTGCTATCTTCTACCTTCTTAGCGTACCTCAGCCCCTTAGATCTCATAGCATTTTGCTATGCATTGGCACTTTCGTTAAATTCTTTCCTGACTATATAAGAAAATAATGTTACCGTTTTACTGGAACAAAGTCCATATGGCAGACTCCACAAGACTTGTAAGTGGGAAGAAATTGTTACGCTTATATTGTACAATACAGTATAATTTCCGCCCTGTTATTTTACAATATTGAAATTGGTTTTGATTTTACCTTTATATTATGATTTTGTAAACTATAGTTTTTTTGTTTATTTTAACACTTTAGCTATAATATACATATTTGTATAACTGTAAACTGTAAGCCCTCTAAGCTTTAAGTTCCCAAAGTGGCCCAGGTGGTTAGGGTCCACGGAAGATTCGAGGGGGGTCCACGTTGTCGTGACAAAATATGAAAGCTAAAACGTGAGCAGAACAAGCTAAATTTTGAATTTGGTTTTTGAGAAAAAAATCCGGGGAACCTCTGCTTAAAACGAAACTTAAAATACAATAATTACATCAGGACTAAAATATTATCTGCATTTTTATATACACGTAGGTATATCGAAATTAAACAGTTTATAAAGCACTTGATTCTAATAGATTAGCTTCCGTGTACTCCAGAACTTTATAAAATAAACGAGTAAATACTTTTCTTCTTTTATTATGAACATATCATACTTTTATGCATTTTATTCATCAAATTAACTTGGGAAAAAATTATCCAAAAAATATATATATGTGCATTTATATATAAATACAGATATATAAAGACGAAACCTTATTTAGGTAATATAAGAACGGTTTAAATTTCAAGGCATCGCGAACTTTATATTTGTTCAGCTTGTTGCTGGGACCCTATGGCAATAGACGTAAAAGTTGTATTGAAAACTTTTCCCATTGAACATTTCTAAACACTCCTTTCTACTTTATCAACAGATCACATCAATTTTCTTACAGGTAGTTACAACTCAATATAATGCGATTTCAAATTACAAAAATATCATAAAATAAATAAAATTGATCTATTATATGTCTATGACTAAGTTAGGTAAAATAAAATAGCATTTAGCTTTTGCATATGTATGTATATAATGCAATTACTAGTATAATAGAACAACAATTAAAAATGTAATTTATACAACAGCATTTTTTACATTTTAAAGTGTTAATCACACACTTAGGAAATTGAAAAGCATATTTAGAAAACGTATAAAAAATTTAACGCAGCAGGATTCCAACCCGCGCCTCTTGGAAACCATCCAAGCGCTCTGACCGCTAAGCTATGCGTTCAAATACAACGCATGGCTTTGAATCCCACGGGTTCGAATCCCGCTGCGTTCAAACTTTTATACGTTTTCTAAATATGCTATACAACAGCATTTTAAAGCATTCATTATACAGTAACAATTTCAAAGAGATTATCGTGGCGCAGTGGTACAACGTCTGATTGTAACCGCGAATGATTGTTGGTTTGATTTCCACTAGGGGGAATGATTATATTTAAAATATTTTACTTTCTCAGCTAGGTATTAGACCCGAGACAAAGTGAGAACGTAGGTTCTCGGTTTCGGGTGGAAAGTGTAGAATAGAGTGTCTTGACACTAGATTCAATACTAACTATATTTTAAATTGCTAAATAAAAAAAACATCTTAACAAAAAAAAGCAATTTCCCGATATTTTTATTTCGCTGAATAGCTAAAATAATTTTACTACAACTTGTGCTAGTAACTTACCTTGCATTTCCAATAACTTTTACTTTGAGTATCTTTTTGAAATAATTTTATTTGTGTTCACCGTTCATTTGGAATATCAATATTAGTTTTCCTCTTATAATAACTATCCTTAAAGTTTATCTACATATGTTAGAAAATTAAACTTCGTTTAAAAATTGTTGCTCACTTAAAAAGTAATAGTAAATACCAACTAAAAATATTTATACAATTATATATGTTATTTATTAATTATAACATGAGACGAATATTACTTATTTATAATTAATTTCTTATAAGGCAAATGATTCTTTAACTTTCTCCATGCTTACGGACGTAGCGGTTGCTAATATGACAATTTGTACACCTGGGTATAATTACGGCTCGCCGCAGTTAAACTGTAATATTGGTGGTAAATATCCTATTATTGCCACAACTTGACATATAAACATTAATGATTATGGCAAGTAATATGGAATTTGATATTTTAAAGGGATCGTTGTCGGGCGCCACAGTGGCGGTATTGATCTATATCTATATATAATCAAAAGGTATGGTTATAGTACAAATCTCGCGTAAATCCTATCTATACAGTGTAAGTCAAGAAGAATGGGTAAAAAATACCTTTAAACTTGTTTAAAATTTTAAAATGTGCTTAAATTGGACAAAGGAATTTTTATTTCTTCAAAACTAATGTTAGAAAAGTCTATATTTTAATTGCATTGTAACAAACTTCGTTAGCCGCTGTAAACGCCATAGTTTAAGGTTCAATTCCCGTTTAGGAGAATATTTTTATTGTTATATTTTACGAAGAAAGGCTTTAAGTTTCGCCAATATGTCTTAAATTCCAGTGGAAATTAGCGACTTGTACTTTGGTACTTGTAATTAAGTGTACTTTGACACTGGCCTCTCCCTGACTATGATGTCTAGTAGAAAATTACTTTGCAGAAGCGATTTTTATTACTATTTTAATAATAATTATCTAAATTAAACAAATAGCAATAACGTCAAATAATGTTCATATTATTTCACATTCGACCATTTATTTGTATAAAACAATATAATGTATTTATTTTTAGGTGCTTCCCCCAACATCTGGCTTGATCGACTACGCGGTGAGCCTGCGCCCGGACTACCACAAGGCTGTTATTGACACCGTTACTTATTACGGCTGGACGAGCGTTATTTTCATCTACGATTCTCATGATGGTAAGTTCGTATATAATCCGACGATTTATGTTAGTGATTTCTCAGGAACTACCATTTATCTTTCTAAAAAATACTGTTTAATAAATTTAGCTTTGTTTGTATCTTATTGGCTCTATGTTATTGGCAAAAATATATTTTTACTTTTCAGAGGCTTTTGTAATGCAGTGAGACAACGTCTAAGTTATAATTAAATTATTTTAATTTATCCGCTCTGGTGACAAGACAAAGTGCCGCCTTGAGGTTCGCTACTCAATACATAATGTCTCAGATACGGGCACAAAGTGGAGAACGGAGTGTCTTGTCACTGAGTTCTCTCTGCCTACACTGCTATGCGGTAAAAGGCGTAATGCACTTTCCAATTAAGTCAGAATAGCGAGGATTGTGATCTCTACTAAATAAACAACTACAGTGCTGTTACTGCCATATAATTGAGAAACGTGAAAGAAGTAACCTTATTATTGTTAAATCATAAAAACTGTCGTACAAAAAAAATAATTAAACGCTATGGAAAAAGTGAAAAAGATGAATTTATCCAAACTACAACTACATTTAGCCTCGGCTAATTCGATAGAATTAATTAACAACGGTTAAGTATTCGCAAACATCTTCTACAGAAATTGAATTTATTCTTTTATTAAGAATTTTGCTTCTAATACAATATATATCCACGTATATCGCCAATGACTTGTAAAATAAGTTAGTTTTTATTAAGAATTTACTTAGCCATAAACAATTCTAAGAAAATAATGGTACATTTAGTGCAAACATAAAAAGTATTTTATTTAATGAGCTTAAGACACTATTTTAATATATTTTCTTAGATTTGTTTATCTCAGCTGTTTTTCTCTAAAATGTATTTTGTTTATAAGAATACTTATGAATAAACAACTAAATAGCGAAATTTAAAATAAACTGGAAAGCTGGAAAAGCCTTCCACATTCCACGTTCATTCCTCTGACTGCCGTTCTTGACCACTCGACTAGATTTCGTACGCCACCAATATCCTGGCAGAATTTATATATCTGTGAGAGGCCATTTTTAAATTGTGTTCAACCATATTTCCTTCGGATGATTCTTTTGGTCGTCGGATGAACGTACGTAACGTACTGCTTCTGGCCATGTATGTAGCAATCTGTTGTGTGTCTTTGTGTGACCGATATTTTACTTGCTGTTCAACTGAGTAGTGACTACTGACACGTATGTTGCAAGTGTTTGAGTCAATGAACGTAAAGACACCAACAGCTGTACTCTCGCGGCTCTCGTTGTAATGACGTGGTGCATGCCAGTGTGTTTGTCTGCTATTGTAAAACTATACCTGGTATAGGCTCACTGAATTTCATCCTCAGGATTTGAACCTGTTATATACCTGTGTTCTTTATTTAATCAGTTTACATATTAACAATATATATAGTAGATACCAAGTTTCTTAATAGTTTGTTAATTACCAAAGTACTGTAATTCCTGCTTACATCATAATGACACGTTCTCCGATTTACGGTAATAATGAACCTCTCTGTAACATTTACTTTGTCTTAGATATTTGATAGCCGGAGGCTACAAAGGACGGTTGAGACATACTAAGACCACTGTTTTAGTTATAACAGACAACAGATATATCATGTACATTCATACGAAAGCGTATTAATCTATTCGGATTATAAATTTTAAATGTTGGTACATTCGTAGTTTTTAAATTCGTACCTTATGGTTGAATGTTATTTAAATTGAAAATGACAAGACGTGAGCTGGTAGTCTAATTGACTAGTGCTTTTAATTAGAATAAAAGAAGCGTGAGTTTAAATCCTGTTGCATTTAAATTTAAAATTCATTACTTCATATAAAATCTATTAATTTTATATGAAGTAATAAAGTAGTGGCTAGTAATAAAAATATTGGTCGTTCTAACCTATTACCTAAAGAGCAATATATTTTGAACCAGCATATAAATCGATATTAAAGCTTACTTTGATAAAAAATCCGAAGTCACAAGATATATTTCTACGTAACGTTCGAAAGGGATGATTCCAACATAGAATATATAAATACTTATAGGTATTTAGTTAAGCTGTACTTAAACAAGCTAACGAAAATATTTTAAGTATTAACTTGAAAGAAATTCAACTGTATTTAGTATTTTAATAGATTCCTTAACGGCTGGATATATAAATAGATATGTAATATCATGAAACGCAACTCCTTAAATAGAAATTCATAATCTCATTGTTACTAAAGAAATTCCAAATTTATTTGCGAACTAAATAAGTCGAGTTCTTTAGTATAGCAGAATTTTAGAGGACACCAAAATTTATCCCAATAAACTTTGCAATATTGAAAATTTTTACATTTTTATCGACTATTAATCAAATGCTTGTTTCAATACGATGCTCGTTATGTTCGGTTGAAATATTGCGGTGCAGGTGACGCAAATAAAATCATACCATACATTGCGTGTAGAAAGTAATATCAGTCAATTTGTGAGGCCACAGCTCTGAAAAAATAAAAACTAACAAAAACTTTGATAGCTGGAACTTTTTTTGCAGAATTAAATAACTTACCCAGTTTTGAAACGTCAGTCGTAGGAAGTTCACACACGTGGAATTCTTATAAGCAAATATTTCGTAATACATACAGATATAAGAATTATATACATTGAAAGTATAGATCGATATTGCTTTATTCGACATTCAATTTAACTTTTAATAGAGACTACAGAATAAAGAAAAGCATACTATTTAAATGTTAATACGTTACCTTTTTATATGGGTAAATGGCGTGGTTGGTATTTATATAGATGTGCGTGGCCATAGTGGCGCAGTTAACAGCTTCTATCTGGACACGCGATGGTTGTGGGTTTAATTCTCACTCCGGGCAAATATTATATTTAAAATATTCTCATTTCTTCCATTCTCATTGATTCCATCGGAGAGTCCTGACACAAAGTTATCTCTGCCTACACTGCTATGCTGGAAAACTTCTAGATTTATATTTTTATACGTAATAATAACAGTTAAAAGTAATCCGTAACTCTCTGCTAATTATTTGAATAATAAAATAGCCACAATCATGACTTAGTCTAATAGAATATTTTTTACTTAAAATAATCATAAAGCTCTTCAAATTTTCCTTTCATTTAAACACTGAACCTTGCAGCCCACGTTCTGCATTGAAAGCTATCTAATTAAATTTAACTGAAAGGACTTCAATTTCCTTTAGAAATGCAGTTGGCTACTTAAAAACAGTATAACAATGGACGGGGGTTATAAAGATAGCCTAATATTTGAAATGTGTTCTATAAACTCTGATTTAATGGCGCCGTGTTCAATTCTAGTGACATATCTAGTGTTAAAATTCTAGTACTACTACTTTATATATAATAAAATTAGATTAATAACAACAGCTAATTCATTCTTCTGATTTTGAAAGTACTGTAAAATAAAGCTCCTTACAGTCTATATCATGTACTTAATAAGTAACATAAAAAGATTTTACATTTTTGTAATGTAATTGTTATTATTTTTGCACTATAATAAAACTAAACTAAACAAATATAAGCACGTGGACATGTAAAATTGTGACTGACCACTGTCTGTATATGGAAGATATATAAAAAAAATATTATTAGGGACATTTATCAATATAATTGAGCCCAAATAATGATTTTTAATTTTCTTTTCTGTTCGTTTGTGTGTTTGTGCACGCTAATTTCAGAAACGGCTTAACATGTTTAAATGCATATTAGACTATATTATTTTGGTAAGCCTTAATATTTAGTGTTTATTTGATATGACACAACAACAGTGAAATGTAATATATTTTCTGACAAAAAATATTTAAAATATTTCAGTAGTAATGATTGCAGTAGAAATATTAAAATCATAAATTCCAGAACTACACCTTACTTTTATTTTTTTATTTAGCAGCATCACACTTTTCTTTTTTACTTTTATTTCTATGTGAAAAAAACGTCAAAAAAATTCACCGTTCAAAAGAGCCAGAGTAAAGATTGTCAAGATACTCTGTTTCACACTTTCCGCCCAAAATCGAGACATTGCGTGTTGAATGGCGGAACTCAACGCCGCACTTTGCCTTAGGTACCAGAGCGGACCAAAGAAAATATTTTAAACATAATCGTTCCCCTGAGTGGGAATCGCGCACACAACCAACCCCAAAAAAAATACGTATACCTTACGCATTGACGTTACAAAATTGCTCCATCACATTGAAATTCCGTGAAACGAAACGCACCAGCAGCAATAAAAGGACAACAAAGTCATAACCGCGTTTGCTATAACTGTTGGTATTACGAGTGAAGGGTAATAAAAATGAAAAAGATATAAAAAGAAAGTGCGGATGTCATAGCAGGCGGTCCGGACGTTACGGATATGATGAAAGAGGTAGACAAAAGTAATATTAAGTTAGCTTGTCCAATAATGTTTTGGTGACCGCGGTCTTGTAATACCGTGATTTAATTTAGTTATTACTAAATTATTGATATGCTCTTGCTCTTGGGTCAGGTTCGTGACTGTAGTCAGGTGTGTGTAGGTTCGAATTCAATGTTTGGTATTGTTGATGTAAAACAGATATAAAAAATTACTTTGTTAATCAAACGAAGATTGTTGTTGAATGTTCAAAATTCATTCATAAAAAAAAAATCTATTTCATAATATATAGGTACATAAGGGCGCTTTTTTCGTATTTATTAATGACAAATTGAGTACTTATTTTCCTAACCTTGAAATGCACATTTAAATTTTCAAATCTTTTCCAATAACTTCACTACATTACTCTTCTCTCGGAGAATATCTAGCATTGCAGTGATAACTACTCAGACGGGCTGGAGAGCCGAGCCAGGGAGAACGTTCTATTGACCATGCTCTTGTGCAGAAATAGCACACTCTTTTCTTATGCCAATATCGTTAATTACGTAGTATGAAATGATTGTCTTGAAAATATTATGGTACAATTATCTATGAAATACTAGGAAAACTAGTTTTGTTAGTGTCTATACAACGCGAGAGTGGTATAATGGGGAATTGTTCGGTACGCAATAGTTTTAAACTCAATTCTCTCTTTGTTCACATTTAAAATCATTTAATTTAATATTAAAAAAAAAATTAATTCAAAAAGCGAAATATGATTTCACTACACACCGCATCTTATAAAGACGGAAATCGTATAAAGTGATAAAACAAGAAATAAATTTTTTTTTAAAGAAATTAAGAAACACTTTACTTGTTATCATATATTATAACAATGACATATTTGTCTTGAGACAGACTAAGGTAAATCTAAACATTTAACATAGATTAAGTCTTTGTCTGCCATTTGTCCTAACTAGTTTACGTTGCAATTTAATACATCGCTTGCGAAAGCTTAATGTGAAAGAGCAGGTAATAAGCTCTTCTAGACAATTTTGTGATAAGTTCATTGTTCTTAGCATATGCATACTTCGTGCTTAAGTAATTCATAGTTTACAATTGTAATGCAATTTATGGATTCGTAATTGATTTTTGATAGAATATTTTCTTTTAAACTTCACTTGTATCTTATAAAGACTTTTAATTTAATGCCAATAGCTTAATGGTATTTGAATAATAACGAGATAAAGAAAAGTAAAGTGTTCATAAATGTAATTTCGATAACGCTATCATATTTATTTCTAACATCATTTTTGATCATATAACTTTTGGTAATATTTCCATGAAAGTGTCTGTAAATGAAATGTTAAGAATAATCAATGATATGAATCAATCCATGTTTTGTGTGTGTATAGAGCGGTTCTGTTATTCATTGAGTGACTGACAGACAATTCACAGCCTTAACATAGAATGCTGAAACCTCGTCTGTAGGTCCCTTTGGGAGTGTGTAAGAAGGCACTAATAAAGAAGTTTTTCGAAATTCATACAGAATCCTTTATAAAAACAGAATTTACCTTTTCACAAAAACTACCGTCAAATGATCACATATAAATATTTCATAGTATTTTAATAGAACTAATATAAATTGTATAAGAAAAATAACGATTTAATATATAAATAAGAAAAATATAAAATTATTATATTAATTACCGCGCTCAAATAGACAAAACGCGTGGTTCATTTCCACAGCGTCTCAAATTGGATAGAAAAACGGAAAACAGAGCACACTATGTTATTTTTATCTACTCTGATATGTGGAATAAAGCATAAAAACACTGTTTTTTTACAAATAAAAGTAAATTCCACTACATTGTCGATCAGAATTTTTGATTTTCGATTAAAATAATTCTGTTTAAATAATCATTTCCTTAAGTGTAAAACATATATTTAGAAAACGTATAAAATTTTTAAAGCAGCGGGATTAGAACCATGTTATTCAATTTCCTATGTGTGTGAATAACACTTTAAAAATAATTATAAAAAAATCCTTAAGCGTAGAGTATACATAATAGAAGAGTTGTCAGACTGTGTAGTGTCAAGGCACTATATTGAACGCAGAAATTGAAACAATACGTGTTGATTGGCGGTACTCAACGCCGCGCTTTGTCTTTTAAAACGAAAAAAAATCACTTCACCTAGTGGATGTGGTGGAAAGCGTATAATAATATAATGGTACAACATCTACATATTTTAAGGTATAAAAAAAATATGTACTAAATACATATATGTATTTACCAAAAGTTGTAAAGCTTTTTAAGCTAATAAACGCTGATTTCAGTTTTGTTCTGATTGTAAATAAAAAGAAACATAACACCTTATACATTCTGAGCTGGATAAAGAAAGAACAAAGAAAAGGATTCGTTACGGTGACCTTAAAACCCAGTATTTGTGATAGTCTCCACTGTAGCAGCTATTTTCGACTGCGCCATATTATTATTTTTTACGAATAGTATTCATTTTTACAGTAAATCTTCATTCTTACTGAGACACAGTGTATATGTTAATTTAATGCCTTTCGTTAATTGCCTGATATTTTGGAAATTAACCATATATATGACAACTTACGACCAAGTATTCCAATTATATTTGACATTACGGAATGATGTGACAGACAGAAATCGTGTTATTTAGGAAATAGGATGATCCATGTATATATATATATATATATATATATATACATACATAAATGTATTCGTACATACATTTATTAAGACGATCGTTTTCAATCAACGACAAATATAAATTAATATAGTTTGAGTATGACGACATAACATTCGGATGTAAAATCTGAATGGACGTGATAATAGTACATTCGAAGCCCTCTATGAAAAAATATTATATTTATTCCTAACTTCGATTTCGATTGCGTGGACTTTATTACAGACACATTTTTTTTACTATTTTATTAAAGTATAGAAGATATGCAAATTTCCTTTTCTGATTAGTCAAAGCGAAACTTGAACATATGTTTTAACCATTTTTTAAGTTAAGACTTTAAATTTATAAAAAATTGAAAATTGCCGCAGATAAACATAAAGCGGTTTCAAGACATAAATAATTATTTTTTCAATTTGACAATAAGCGAACGAATACAATATTAAATTATCTTTATACTTCGGAAAACGTATAGAGTAAGAGTTTGTAATTAATTTAACACGTTATCAGATTGAATTCTATAATCTGGATTATCCTGGTCAATTTCAAAATTGATGAACATGCATTATTGAAAATATTAAAAATATATATTATGACATAGCTATCGTGATGATATTTTTTTAATAATATACTGACGCCTTACGCATTTAATATTTATATATTTATCTATATATAATGGTACTTAAGAAACTTTTACATAACAATCTAATACTTAGCTTTAATAACCTGTAGAAAATCGGAAAATTTATTCAACCAATCGCTATCTCACTAAAATTGTCATGTCAAAAATCCCTGTCTCTGACTTACATAAACAGATATAAAATTGTTTTCTAAATATAAAAATCAAAAAGGAAAAATAAATCATATATTTTAAATAAAACCCCATTGCAAATAAAAACCGCGTGCAAATAAACAAATACATGAAGCAATTGAAATCTATCTACAAATAATATCTGTACTTGGCTGTCATAAGCTTCACCATTTGAAATGTGATAGGGGTATGTTAAAGGCCTTTCTAGAATAACAACCTTTATGTAGAAGGCAATAAGGAATCGCACGGTGTCTTCAGAAGTCGTAAATTATTTCTGCTCTGCCGCGTGGCTCCAGTATGAACTAACGATAAAGTTGCGGACAGTCTTTTATACGACGCCAACTAGGAAATGAAACAATAAATATTTATTTCGCAACAATAGAAGAAGAATTGAAAAGTTTACGTAACCCGCTATTTGTAAGTGTTTATATAAAATTAATGCAAGTATTGTTCATCCTATAGAAAACTAATATTTATAAATATAGTGTTAAAAAATATAAAGACTAGCGAAAAATTTTATAAACTTTTCTTAGCTTTACAGTATTTATTCTATAGAATTATTTTTGTGTAATAAAAAATAAATTTTAATGTATATAATAACAGTGACTTTACCTATCAGTAGAAAGAGTGCAACGTCACTGAAAAACGAATTAAAGTTACTTAAATTGTAATTAAAATATCTGATTAGTAAAACAACAGCTCTTGAACGGTTTTCAAGAGGCACGGGTTCAAATCCCGTTGCGTTTAAATTTTTATACGTTTTCTAAATATTGTTTTTTCAATTTCCTAAGTGTGCGAATAACACACATGAATAAAAAATGTTATATAAATATCTGATTAAAAGAAAAATATCTGTGTATTTAAAAATGTTAAAATTAAAACGAATTATTTCACGACCACGATTAGGATTTTTCCATATCAAGTACACTGTTATTTTAACGTAATGGAATACAAACTACTTGAGTTCAGTCCACATACCTCTTCAATATCGTGCTCCATCAAGCCGCAGAATTATTAGTTACAGTACATTTTCCTTTAATTAACTAATACACCTATTATACGATAGGTTTCAAGTATAATAATTAAATATCACATTTATTCTTAGCATTAATATTATCGTAAACTAGAATTTTATTATTCTAGTTATATAATTTATCTTCCTTACAGGGTGAAATTGTTATTTAGAACCTGCAACTTTTTTTTTATTTATATGCTTTTTAAAGTGAAGATATCTTGTGAAACGCTGAATTATTTAGTAAATGCGTTTAAAGATGTGTTTTTAAAACTCTATATGAATTCTTAAGACTAGTTTATCAATACTTAATCGGGTAAATACAAGATGTGAGTTAAGAAAATAATAACAACTTCATATTTTTAAACTTGGAATCCATTGTTTATCTGCGGGACAGTGTCTTAGTACAAAAGATGTTAACTTGAGTTTAATTGCCACTTAGCGTTAGCTTATCATTATTTCTTTATTATTTTCATTTCCTCCGTTTGAAATTCGGACGTAAAAGGAAAACGGAGTGTCTTGACCCCAAGTGATATAAGACTAAAAGTATGGAGTTGCAAGAAATTAAGAAATATTACTATATAAATACACATAATATATTTATTATAAAATATATAAAGATCTCAGCACCCGTAAATACAATGCACTCAAAAAGTAATAAGGCCCTAGTGTCGTTGCTTCGCTTTTTTATAGTAGTCCATTGCATCTCTTTTACGGTAATAGCGTCTAGATCGCCTATTCATGCTTGAAGTAAATAACCTTCATATTTATTAGACGTATTATTATTAGGAATATTATACTGTGGAATGAGCTTGAACGATAAAAAATATTTTTTAGATTTTTAGAAAACAAAATAATTCGAACGCAGCGGGATTTGAACCCACGCCTCTTTTGAACCAAGCGCCAATCCATGCGTTCTACATCTAGCTACGTCAAAATTCTTATACGCTTATTAAAACTTACTTTTTCCTGCGACGGTACGCAGACGGGATATGCCTTTGGCGTGAAAGGTTGTGTGCCTCTTGTCTCCAAAACTACTGGTCCGAGTTTGATGCGGTTTTCAGAGTTCGGACTTAATTGACGCGTGTTCTTAGATATGTGTTACGGTGACGACTCAGCCGGGGGCGCTGCAGTAAACATTTGTGCAAAGCTATAACTACGAGCCCAAATTGTATGCGGTTTTCAGTGATAGATTCGAGTTTAATTGGTGCATGTTCTTTATATATGAGTGACGTCTCACCAGGGCGCGCCAAGAAACATTTATTAGTGCAAAACAAACTACTAGTCCGATGCGGCTTATTATATATTAATGTATTAAAATGTTTTGATATCGATTTTGTATAATGTATGGCACCTATGCTCTTTAAAAAAACATTTTATAAATAGCAAAAAACAATTAAAAACCCACTACGCGACAGTTAATATGTAAATAGAATATATGTATTCTAACCTCCTCAATTTTTCTGCCAGGGAATGTGATTTTGTTGGATAGCCGATTGTTTCAGTAGCACGAAAGACCCACTAGAACGTTTGCTGAAATTTGAAATAGTGATGGCAGCCTCCGAAGGATTTGTCCCTGTCGTATCGTTAAATCAATTCTTTTAGTCAGGACTTTTTCAATTATGTTATCTTTTTCAATTCTATTATATACGCCTTAGGTTTTTTAGAAGAAATAATTTTGCTTTTTTTGTTGTTAGCATCGCTGTATAGAGTTTTTTACCCAGTGATTTATTCTACGTACAATCGTTTGGTAAGAGAGAAAGCTATTTATCAAATATTTTTAACAATTACCTAAGTGTGTAATAAATACCACTTTTAAAAATGTGAATAATATTTTTTGCATAATCAATATTTACATATAACATTTTGAATATAAATTTAAAGACGTAAAACGAATAAAGTTTTATTTAAATAAAAAAAAATTATAAAAAGGAAAAAGATTTTTCGAAATACGCTTACATTTAACTGCAGTTTTTACGTACTATTGCTATTGGTTAGTAGCATTTATCATATAATAAATTGTACATTTAAGCAAAGTTTGTGATTTAAGTGAGAACGCGGGCAGGCAAAAAAATTAAATAGCTTAGTTGTGTAACTTGCGCAGACGAAGACGCGAGCGGGCCGCTAGTCTATAATAATACTGAAACGATCTGGAATAACACTTTACCGGGATATTGTGTGTATATTAAATTTTTATATTGTAATTATGTTTACTTTGGCGTCATATTACATAGATTACTTTAGCGTAAAGCTTTTTTGTATATTTTCTTATAAAATAAACGCACATCTACACTAATAAAGGTTAAGTTATAATATAAATAACTATTGTTACCTTGTTACCGTCTCACATTTAGTTTGGTTGACACAGAATCAGATGTTAAGGAGCCTGATCTCTTGTAAAGATTTTTTCAGCTTAACGCTTATTAGCAATTTTAACAGCAGTGTAGTCAAAGAAAACCTAGTATCAAGAGACTCCGTTCTCCATTTTCTGTCCGAATTTGCGACATTACGTGTCGAGTGCCGGAACTCGACACCGTGGTTGGTCTTAGGTGCAAATAATTTTAATATAATCATACGTGCAAGTTGGATTCTAACCCACAAACCGTCGCGTTTACAGTTACAAATTTATTTTCCTAAACTACTCTTTTGTAAATTTTATTATAATTCTAACATGATGAGCTTAATGTTACAAATTACATATTTGTAAGTAAAATACGTAATTAAATAAAAAAATCCAAATCAAGCAAATCATACGATCTGATTGAATTATCACTACTGAACTGAACCCGTTGAAACTATATACATGGATGAGTGTATTTTAATTTTGTTCAGTTAAAACTCATCAAAGAGTGTAATCGTATAGTAATGCCGAATCACGAAAATTATCCAAGTGTTCTTGTAACTTTTATTTGAAATTAAATAATAGGCTTATAAAAAAAGCTTCTGGACCTTTATATATTTATTTAAACTACATGCCCTTGCCCGTATAGCAAGGTTGTCAGAGAGAACATAGTTTCAAGACACTAAGACTAAGAGTGGTGGAACTCAACAACACACTTCATATTCAGGACAACCAGAGCGAAGAAATAAATATATTTTAAAAATAATCATTACTCCCAATGGGAATCGAACCCACGACCAATCGCGCTCGGAGTCAGACGATGTCCCACTGCGTCACCATGGCCTCAATGAATAAAATTTGTGGTTAGTATTATATACGTACTGTAACATAATATGAATCTGAAAGACGCTATATGGGTTCTTCACTCGGGGAAAATGTTATTAAATTATTGTGATATAATTTAGATTTTAATTATTTTCAACTTTTACATGTAAAATAACCACAGGTAGATTACCTTTGCTTGATGAGCTAAGCGCGGTAGATGCGTAAATATATTTAAAAATAAGTCTGTGAAAGTCGTAGCTATTAATTAGTTAGTTCACGCGTTTCCCGCTTAGTTACTTGTCAGAGAGAACCTAGTGTCGAGACACTCCGTTAATTATTTCATAATATTTTTTTGAGAAATATATTCAAATCTGTATATATTTAATCTTATTAATATCAGTTTAATGATCATCTGTGAGTAAAATGATGAAGCAAGGAGCTGTACAGGCGTGCAGGATTCGTATAATTTGGCCTCCCATATAGTGCACGAATTTAATATCTGGCCAAAAACGGAAGAGTGTATGTACTCGCTACAAAGTACTTACTAAATTTTAATAGTAGCTTAACATGTTCAGATTTAAAACTGTATAGAAGAGTAAAAGATATAGATTTACTTAAAAATACATATATTTAAAAACAAATAAAGTAATCATAAATTTTATATGCTAGTATTTATTTATTTTAAGTATGAAAATTCAAGGCTTGCTTAACTTCCACTTCATTCCTTCGGTTAAGATACTTGAAATATTCTGTCTGAGTGCATGCTCCGTTTTATCCCTTTATATGTCTATTTCAAGTCTTTCAACCCACGTGGTGTACTTTTATAGGATATAGAAAGCACGAAATTCAATTAAGAAATATTTTTATTTCCTCGTCTTTTGAAAGAATACAAAGAAGTTAATGAGAACCTATCGATATATCACTTTTTTTTAAGAATTTGGATGAAAAATTGACGTTACATCAACAATCACAGGATCAGTATACAATATTGATATTTGGTGTCCATAAGCTTTCCTTGTGCTAATTAAATGAAATGTCTTGAAAATAGGTTTTCTATGCTTACAGTACTAGTGGAAAATATATCTTTCACTGAAGCCAAATTTACAAAACTCTAACCCTCTTAATTATGATATAAACTAAAAATAGTGTTAGTTATAAAATTATTGTGTATTCAGCACATCGTTACACTTCTTATTGAAACTCCTAATCATCTTACTCGATACACTCGACAATGGAGTTGATCTCGCATTGTCGCTACAGAATGGGTGGGATTTACTAAGACCCTGAATAAAACAAGATGCCGTCTCGGCTGAACCGCGTAAATGCTTTTGTAATCGCAGCAAAAGCTCCACCGGAGGAAAGAAACTTTAGATTTCAGTGTGTAATTTGCAATTCATTTCGTTTGTTTTCTGTTTCTTGGTTGACATTTAATTTTAAATACATGTGTGAATTGCCAGTTAGTATTGATTTTTAAAGTATCGCAATCCGATATCCACTGCCTGCCGATTTAAAAACCTATCCGATCGACAAATGGCATTTGCTTAAAATAAGTGTTCTACGTGAAACGAAACTCCTGCTTAACGCTAGTTAAATGAAAAGAATAGGGCCCATAAATACGAGTACATGTTTTTCATATGCTATTCACCACTTCCCAAGTGTTCTTTTGTCATTAGACAAAAAAGTTGCCAGGCTCGCATTTGGTGGCAATACCCAGTGCAGCGTTTCAACAAACAAGGCCGGATTTTTTTTTAAATAATCCACTTTATATATTGAACCAGTAGCAGAACAGCTACTGCAGTCTATATAGTAAGACAAAATTTAGTGTAACAATTTTTTTTAAATATTCACTTTAAAATGATATTCAAATATTCTGCTACAAATAAACTCGGAGATCGGGAGAGATAAGTGATAAATGTCACGTCACATTGCCTTTTCAAAGACCGCCAATAGCAGCCAAACGACTTATTCATTCGGAATTTGTTACATGATTTTATAACTGCATTTCCTGCCATTTTAAGATTTTTATTCACGAATTTTAATAGTTTCTGTATTGCCTATTACAGTTTCAGTTAACTTTTTCCTGTAATTAATGTGTATACGTTAGTAGTACGTACAAAAATTATTATTACAGTACACAAAGAATAATAATAATAATAATTATTATTATATATTAATAATAATTATTACTATTTTTTTACTGCATTCATCTCCAGTCATATCCATCATCTACAGTAAATTAGCAGAATAGACAGAGAAAGTCTTTTATTTTATTTTGTTCTTTTTCAGATTTTCAGTTGGTTTGTAGAACACTTACGTAAAATATTTCAAATATTTACACTACAAATTTAAAATATTTTTACAAATTTCTGCTACCCAAAGATTATTTTTTTCTATGAAACAATAGCTTGACAATAGAGAAAGCTATTTATTTAATATTAAAACATTATTTTTTTAAAGTGTTATTCACACACATAGGAGATGATGTCTAAGAATCTCGACATAGGTAGAACTCATGGCTTAACAGCCAGGGTGATTGTATGATAATTCCAAGAGGCGCGGATTCGAAACCCACTGCGTTCAAATGTTTATACGTTTTCTAAAATGTTTTTCATATACTAACTTTAAAACAATGCCACATATATTTAAATATTCCCAATATATACAATTTTTTATAAATATTAAAGTTAGATTTGAACACTAAATAATCACCTTTAGTTAAAGTTGTACTAAAAGTAAGTCATTATTTTATAAGAAACAATATACAGCCTTAAAGTTACATAATTTTTGTTAAATCTTTTATACCAAATTTTGTTTTTGTTTTCTGGGAAATTCAATTTACACAGATCATCCGCGCGCAAGGCACATGTACATTACGAGTGGATTATACTGTGGGACTCATCTGTGAACCCAATACCGACTAAACCCCAGCGGAAACTCTCTCTCCCGTTAGGAGACGTCGCAGGAACGCTTGCGCATGCTACTACGACGCCTCGGTAGACAGGCCGCCTTTTGCGGACCATCGTCGCCTTCAGAGTTCCCCGGAGTTTCTTCTAGAGCACACGCAGCCTCGATGACTTGCAGGAAGATCACTACCCCGGGATGACTGTCCCGCAGTAGCTCCTCTAGGGTAGGGTCCCCCCTGGTCTTCGACGGCGGAGCGGGCCTGCATTTACACTGGAGTCGCGCATCCGCTCCACGGCCTTCAGTGCCATTACTGAATCGCAGAAGGAGACCTTTGCCCCCAGTACACTGGGGCAGTGAGTGGTCCCTACCCACTACAGCCATCAGAACATGGCGTTGCGGGGCCCAAGGGCTCAAGGGTATTCGGCCAATTTGTGTACTCTGGCGAGTACATCCGCCTTTAGCTTCCAAGGCGGGTCACCCGCAAAGAGCGTAGCCGCCGTCCAAGACACTGTTCAGTATCCCCTAATTACTCTCACCGCTATAACCGCTGCGCTTTCTGCCATTGGGTCCTGTAAATCTCATATACCATATACTAACGTATAATAAAATTGCCAATACCCAAACAATAAAAAAGTGCTAAAATTTTACTCCTTCCATTTTTTTCGAGCAAAATTCCAATTAAAAAAAATAATACTTAGTATAATCAGAACACAAACCAGACACATTACAATCGATGCGTAATAGGTACTAAGTATTGGTTTTTTTCGGTTAATAAAATTTTAAGCGGCGCCATTTGTTTACAGCCGTCAGATTTGGATTCTATACAGGAATGGTTTTATCGAGTTTCAACTTATTCAGAGTTTTATGTATAAATCGTCGTTTCCCCCTAAGCGTTCAGGGCTTCAGTGCTGTAACCGTAATGAATTTTATTGCTTTCACATTATACCGGTCCAAGAAGGTTTCGCTCACACCATTTAGCTTTGTGCAGATTCGTGAAAACTGTTTCCGACGTCCAAATATATTAGACCACTGCGTTATTAAATTTTGAACCTCATTCTATAATATATTACTACAACGCCACTGTTTTATCACCGCACTCTTTCAAAGATATTAGGTTTTTGAACATTCCAAAGTTAGCGTCTTCGAAAATTTAAATCTTTTGAGCGTTATAAAAATTCTCATAAAAATACCGACGCTTGTGGACTTATACTATTGAACTTTAGCAATCGGCATAAAGTGAAAGATATGAAGATCGAGTAAGGTTCTAGGCAGTTTATTTTAAAATCGTTTCATCACAAATTGTCATCTTATATATATATATACATAAGTAATGTTTTACTATTGACACCTAAATTATTTCTTTTTATTTTCATTTTTTATATCAATTGCCCCCACTCATTAATTACATTGCAGTGTTAAGTTCCGAAAAAAGAAATATACGTAGGTATATAATAATTTGGTATGCCGAGACTCTGCTACTTCGGTACATTTGTATACACTTCATATCTCGTCCTGAGACCTTCCAGAAAAAGGATATACAGTTTTCCCCTATCTCCGTCTGCTGCACCTTTTTTGATGTTGGACAGATGATAACTGAGTGACAGCTGGTGCAGTATGTTGCTTGCCTGATGTATCCGGGTAAATAGTCTACTGATGTATCCGGGTCCCTGGTTTTGTGCTTTATAAAAACTGTACATTAACTCCCTCTTTTCCTGAGGAGGAGGAGGATGGTCTCTCCAGAGGAGGAGAGGAGGGAGAGTGTTCAATGAGCGTTGAAGCCCCACTTCGCAAATCATCACCTGTTCTCTCCTTACCCCCTTGTTCGGCTGTGATCCCTTCGGGTCCCCCGACTCTTGCCCGTCTGTTCAGCAAAAAGCCACTGACGGTTTGCATAGTGCCACATCCAGCGTCAGCTTCAAACGTACCCTGGCAGTTACCCCCTGGAAGCGGCCCACAACGTGATTTCTTACATTAAGAAGGTTAAGAAGGTTGCTATTGCTCCGTTGGCCATCAACTAAGTCACCGTCTAGCACACAGGCTTCGATGTTCCACCCCTCACGTGGCATAGATGTTACAGCTGGACGTGGGACTACGCAGTGAGGGGCTAGGTATATAATATATTATAATAAAATTTATAATGGTATAAAATACTGTTTAATTTAATATTTTCTGACAACTAAAAAAAGCATTAAAATTTTATTGCATTCACCTATTTAAGCGTAGAGTTTGCAGGGCATTTGTAAAAATCATAACCGTTGACTATTTTTTATAAATTAAAAATCTTGTATCGTATATTATACGAATGTAATAATGTACATAATAAATAATAATTTTATTTTATGCTTAATATCTTTTTAAAGTGTTAATCACATACTTAGGAAATTGAAAAACATATTTTAAGAAAACGTATAAAAATTTGAACGCAGCGGGATTTGAACCTGCGCCTCTTGGAAACCACCCAAGCGCTTTGACCGCTAAGCCATGCGAATTTTGAAATTCTTATACGCTTATTACAACTTATTTTTGTAGTTACCATCTCTTTTATACGTTTTCAAAAAAAAAAGTTTTTTAACTAATACTTGATCATTACCTCAGGCATTGTAAGAATCATATACGTTCACTGTTTCGTTGTGTCTTGGAGGATTTAATGTTAGTAAGTCGGATCCGCCGATCTTTTAGAATTCACCGCATGTGGCGGAGAGGTTCCACTTGTTATTACTAACAGCAATATATAGGTATATCAGGGAAATAGATACGACGCTCTCTCGGCATTCTCGCGGACACGCTGAGGGTAATTTAGAGAAAAATAATAAATAAAATACAACAACTATTAATTCATCTGATGACTTTTATGTAAATTTAATATATTATACATTTACCTTTTCTTAACACTGTTTGTTACTTTTGAATATGTAAAAGATCTTGAGTGAGTTGAAGACCGCATGACATGAGCTCCTGAGCCCAACTATTATTTGGTAATGTATTTCTAAGGATTACGCACACATCAGTTACAGTTATATTATAATACCCATAGATATTTATTTTAAATTGAAATATAAAATGTAACTAAATAATAGCATCCGAAGCTATGGAAGCTAGTCGTAAGGTCAAGACAATTACAAAACCAAACAACGCCAGCCAGAGAAGACACTAAGAAAATATTTGCTACGCTTAACCACTTGTGGTTACTTCGCATACTCAAATTCGTTTACCTGTCTAATGTAAGTTATAACAGTATTTCAGGTCTGTTCATACTTGATGTGTTTATCTTAAATTATTCATTAATATATAAATTACTGTACGATAAAGTGCTTTTATTTTTTTACACTTGCATGATAACAGATTCTACTCAGTAATCGATCTGTCCTCTGAATCTAATAAACATTATGCCACTTGGCTTAAGCTAATGGAGAAATTATGTTCGGCCAGACCGATGAAACGTCTATATTTCATTTACATGTCGATGTGCGCTTTGGCCCTGTGCTAGTTTGGCATCAACACAAGTTTAATATTA
The DNA here is from genome assembly GCA_038994665.1 of Podotricha telesiphe. Taxonomy (NCBI): domain Eukaryota; kingdom Metazoa; phylum Arthropoda; class Insecta; order Lepidoptera; family Nymphalidae; genus Podotricha; species Podotricha telesiphe. Next base: position 82,489 of record JAOYRR010000493.1, on the reverse strand, counting down.
ATGATTTAACTAATTAAGCAATTGCTAGGATGTGATAATATAAAAATTATATTTTAATATTACTATATATGACGTCACGTTATTCCATAGTTGAATCTCAATGGCTATACTTTTAGTAAAAATAACCTACCTCTTTTATCATCAATGTAGACAACAGATATAAATTGGTATCAATTTTTAAATAAAATTCATAACATTGCGTACTTTTTGGACTAAGAATTATGTAGGAATTTCGTTCCACGTGCTACTTAACTGTGGAATGGTCTACCAGCGGCAGTGTTTCCAAGTTGATTCGACATGGGTACATTCAAAAAGCGCGTCTATTCCCACCTTAAAGGCCGGCAACATCCCGGTAGCTCGGTAGCTCTTCTGGTGTTACACGAGGTCGTGGGCGGCGGTGATCACTTACCATCAGGTGACCCGAAAGCCCGCTTGCCTCATCTATAGAATAAAAAAAAAAAAAAGAGCTTCAAGAGTACTTCAAGATATCAAATGCAATAAGATTGACAACTGTATAAAGAAAGTGAAAGTAAAAATGCCATTTGCAAGATAAACTGACCCAAAATGTATTTCTTTGTGAGGAAAATTATCCAAGACTGTGGACGGTCCGACGGAATTCCGGCGTTGTCGGCCGTTGAACGTGAGTCATGATTGCGCCTTTTCTTATATCGTAAGTTGAATAGACCAGTAGAAGTCAATCGCCAAGTTCGTGACTTCGGTTACGGTACCTTCAAACTTGGCTGGAACTTCTCTCATCCGCTTCCTTTTTGAAAAACATATAATCTCTATTTTAAGTGCAAAACATTTGTAAACAATTTAATATCGTCGCGACATATAAATTAAAAATTGAAGTAGTAGGTTCATGTTAAGTTATTAGTATCATTAATGTTTGTCACTAATAACAAAACTAGAATAGATAGGTAACCGCTAAATTCAAAAATAGGTTATTTCTTAGCGGGCTAAAAAATACTACTACGAGCTTAAACTTCTAAGTGTCAAACTGGTATTGTTTATTTCATAACAAACAAAAATTTGGCCTCCAGTTACATTTCATACAAAATAAACTATTGTACATGAAAACAAACAACAGAAAAAAGTAATTCATTATTTAGATATAGTACTACTGCACATCTCAACAATGGGCCAAATGGTCAGCAGAAAAGAGAAAGTTTTAGCGGCCTTTCCCGTTCAACTACTGAGGCTTAAAATAAAAAGTACGCGTTTAATTGAGAAAATATTAAGTGAAGCGAGAAAATGATTTCCTTTTAAGTGTTTTTGCATTTTGCACGAGAACGGCTCTTAATAAAAGACTATTTTAAATTAATTTAATAGGAAAATGTTTAGTATACGTTCATAATATGAAGAGATGTTTTTTTCTTTGAGATAAATATGATTTAAATTGAAAAGTCGCAGTGGAAATATTGTCTTCGTGATATAAATAATTCAATTATCTATTTTACTTTTATGCCCGCAAATACATGAAAAGCCCACCATTTAACAAAATCAATCTATCATTATTCAATTTCTAAATGAACTTTTGAACCAAAATCAAATACTTTTAAAACATTCGTTAAAATAAAGCAAAAATACAATGAAACAATTAAACCACAAACGGTTTTTGTTACATTACGAGTAAAGTTGCTTTTGTATAAAATTTATTGAGACAAAATAAACGAGTTTTGGGATTCTACTCGTCCAATTAAGGATATTATGATACATGTGTATGACATTAATAATTTATAAAGACTTTTGCAATTACACACGTTAAATGGCATCTGAATAGGGAAAAACAATATTATTTTTTGTAGGAAATTTATAAATTATTTGGTGATATTTGATTTTTATATTATTATATGTTTGTTTTTATTATTGATTTGTCATTAAGTTATAGTTATAAATAGTATATTATTAATATTATTTATTTTGTTTTTTTCTTAAGTTATAGGCATTTTTTATTTAAATTGTGTTAATTTTATATAACTTTGGTAATGATAGCCCGTAATTGTGATGTACAATGCAATATTCTTGTTTCTATATGCTATAATTTTTTTTTAATTTTTAAACACGTCTGTTCTATGTTACGTTAACCTGCCTAACAAATAAATAAATATGCAACGCTAAGTATTACCTAAACTAAAAGTTGTACAGCCAATAACGGATTGTTTTTCTGACTTCAAGCATTTTGTGCATAGCAAATAACCTAATGTAAAAACACTTCGATCTGCACTTTCCGCCTCTTTTTTTTGTTACCAGAGTGGAGAAATTAAGAAATAATTTAATTGTAATCATTGATAGAATCGAATCAACAATCGCCGGGTGAATCAGATGCTTTCACACTGCGCCACAATCGTCTGACAGATATATTGTACCTTGGGAAAAGTATTTTCTCATAGAACATTTTTTTGCTTATAATATTTTCAATAAATAAACATTTTCATTTGTACTGTATTAATGTATAAAGAAAAAACTTTAGACTGCTTTATACAACCATTGAGAGGAAGTACTCAAAAATGTGGCATTGATAATATTTATACCGAGAAGAACTGTCGAAAGCCAATATTTTTTAAAATATTACATGAAATTAAACAGTTAATGAAAACCAGCCAGTCAGAAAACGTATAAATATTTAAACACAGTGGGATTTAAACCCGCGCCTCTTCGACACCGTCCAAGTGCTCTGACCGCTAAAATATGCGTTCTTTAATCGGCTGCGTCTAACTTCTTATACTCTTATACAATATTACGCGCTGTAACAAGGAAAAATAAGTTATAATATATGTAAGTTTTGTAAAAATGTTTCTCAAATTTCCTTAGTATCTCACACTAATATTTTAAAAATGTTAAATATTAAACAATTATTAAACATACTACCATGTGTGTTGAAATACACTTTTGTATAGGAAACGTTGCTAAGGGAACATTCGATTAATTAATATTTATAATATGTAGAGTATAATCAAAAGTAAAATATTTTTTTATAATTTATTACCACCACAATTTACATCGTAACATTTCCTGATTTAACTCAATTTCACTATCCAATTTTATTATTGAGTTATGAATGTGGCTTGGAAGTGAATACACTCTCAATTCCTAGCTTTTCCATAATATCGAAATATTGAAATTTCATTCACACTGAATGGCGCTCGTGAATGCCGATGTGTATTTTATTTACATTCATGCTTTTTTTAACTCTTATCCAACCATAACTAACGCAATACTTGAGAATAACTGTAAAATGGAATACATTTTGTGGAAATAAATCATATCAAAGTTCCCCCAATTACAATTAAGTCCAGCAGGCAAGAATGGAGTAAACATTGTATTGTATTTTGTTAGCAAGAGACGGAAATCGTCGCCAATGTAAACACTTGCAATCGGCCACACTGAAATGAGTCCAAAGTATGTTTGCCGAAGGATTAAGCAATATTTCATAGCACAAAGAGGCAGAGACGGACGGGGTTCGGAAAAATCAACACGCTTAGCAATTCAGAGTATTCTTGCTTCATAATACTCAGCTAATCTTACGATAAGGACAGGCGATAGTATGTCGTCATACTAGAGGAAAATCGTTTTCGGCTGAAATTTGGCAAACAGGAGCACCTTAGCGGACCAACGACAAGAAATGCAATGCTAACAAGCTTAACGTATCTCAATTTTACGTAGACAGTGGAAATTTTTTTTGCATGTCATTCAATTAGTGGGGTTCAAATAAATATAAGTATAAGAAAGGTCGTTGTACTTGTAGTGCAACACACTTTAATACACTTTAATTAAACATCCACAGGCACTATTCTCTTTGTTTATTCTGTTATCTTCTTCTCAGGCATTATTTGAAATTGTCAAACGGCTTGAGTTACGGACGGAACTGAGCAGTTGCGTCTCTGGGGGCCTAACCTCTGTATATCTTAACATAAACATTAGTAACAACATTATAATAGACTATAAAAAGTATATTCCCCAGTCAATAAAAAACTTATTTTTTTAACTGCGGTAAGATGGCGAAAGACTATGGTTTTATTTTGTACACAGAACATTTTGTAGTTCTGCTTTAACCAATACTAGAGAAGTGCATACTAGAGACTTAAACCGATTTGTTGTACTGTACTGAACAAGTCTTTTCATATTTATTTTTGCTTCAAATTTTTTTACAAATTCTTACCCTACACATATCGAACAAGCGAGTAGGTATACACAATACATTATTTTCGTAGATATATACAAAATTACATAAAGTTTCAAACTTTTATCAAATCTATGACACTCAGCCATAAGCTATAATTTCTGTGAACAATGAACCGATAATCACGTAAACTAACATTCGAGATTATATCTTATCTTTTGTTTCCTATTGATATTAGTACTATTTTAAATGAACACCTAACTGCAAGGCACATTGTAGTTGTGTATATATATATATATATATATATATATATATATGCTCTTTAACTACAGTAATCTATACAAGCTATAGTTGGGTATAAAAATGAATATGAAAAGCTGAGTATAAAGTGCATACAAAAATATTAAACACATAAGGAGTTTATAAGTTCAAATTTCACATTAATGGATAAAATAATTTACTATCCTTACTATAGTTACGGCGCAATATTAAGTTACACCTCTACCCACTTGCATCGCCTTACGTAGACCGACGTCTACGTAAGGCGATGCAAGTCTCTGCGCTCTATTACCAGAGTATAAGGCTGGCAAGTGGCATGAGAATAAAACTCTGTAGTAAAAGAATAAAATTTTACTTTGCCTGAATACAACAAATTTTATTACAATATAAATATACATAAGATATTCTATTAATTATCTCTATTATTTACGTTACTAGTTTTCTGCTTAAAATGCTGTATTTACTAACATTCCAAATAAAATATATATTGCCCTGTGATTTCGTGTACATGCTGGAAATAAACTGTATAATGATGAAGGAAAGTAGATGCGGCATCACATATTTTTTACAAATATTTCTGAGGTTATTGAACAAGGTTCAACTCGACACAGTTAATTGCTTCACATGCTACATTTTTGTATTGCAATGAATAAACCTTTGACTTTTTACATTGGAGTGTAAATTTTCAAATCTGCAGCGTTTATTATGCCGTAGCGTTGGCTTAATTGGTGCAGAAGCCTTTCAGGAATAACCAACGATAAACTAGTAAATTAAAATTCTGTGATTTATGTAAATAAAGTTATTTTTATTTATAAAGTTACATTAAAATCGACGTGAAATTAATGAGATTTTCATCAAATTACTTTACTTTATGAAGGTCACACACCTAGAAAAAAATTGTTAGTTTTTGAATAATGTTTATATAATTTGTAAAAGAATATTCAATACCACTGGACATAATATTAAAATAAAAAACACCTACCTAGTTTAATTAATTTTGTATTAAAATCATATTAATAATATTGGCTTCTACATGAAAAGCATATAAACCTACTATAAAAATTTACAAACAGAAATCTTATATTTTAATTTTATTTATTTCTTTAGAACCACCAGTGATAACCATATTAAATATACTGTGCCTTTAACGTAATCGTCGTCAATTTCGTTAAAATTTGATTCAATTAGTAAGCCGTACAACATGCCTGCAAAATTGTGACTTTATAAATAGATGGAAATGTATAGAATAGAATGTAAAAACAAAACTAATGTGTATATTTTTAATAAGATAACATAACTATGGAATAACCTTGTACTTTAGAAATATAATCGGTATAAAGCAGTGCTGCTAATATAATAGCTCAAACAAAGTTTATAATAACTATTTTATAATGTAAAATAGTATAGCTTACTCAAAATTATAATGTGAATTTCTTTAAGCAACAAATACTGTTGAAATTGATACTTGGGCCAATATTGTAATATTGCCTTCCTTAAAGGTGTTAATTTACTCATCGTCAGATGTTTAAGACGATCGTAATATTTTTTTCCGCTTAAGGCGTTTTTCTTTATCTGCCCGAATTTGAGTCGTTGTGTATTGAATGCCCAAATTTAACGCCCATCTTTTTCTTACCGGAAAGAAAAAATTGAAAATATTATAAATATAACCATCTCATCAAGTGGGAATTGCACCCACAACTATCAAATTTACAGTCAGACGTTAGCCCACTATGGCACGATGGCCACAAATTTAAGATTATTAGTACTAGAGTTTTGTTTATTGTAAAAATATTCAATACACAGACACATATTTTTTACTGTTCTATTATAGTATATAGAATAGCCTAACGCGAACGTCAAAAATATTTCTGACCTGTTTCTTTCTTTGCAGGTCTGTTACGCCTACAGCAACTGTACCAAAGTCTACAACCGGGGAAGGCTTCGTTCCGCATTACATACGTGAAACGTGTGTCTAATGCATTGGAAGTGGTCACATTTCTCGTTTCTCTGGAAAAAATGGACCGCTGGAGCAACAAACACGTCATCCTTGACTGTGGAACCCAACTGGCAAAAGATGCGTTAATTTTGCATGTACGCAACGTGCATCTTGGCCGACGAAACTATCATTACTTTCTAAGTGGTCTGGTGAGTACTCAACCGGTCATCGTTAAGCCACTGCGGTATCTCCAAACTATTTCGCTTGCAGGTATTATACCGAAAATTGGGGTTGTTAGTACTATGGGACGGTTGTAATTTTTACAAATGGATTTCTGTTATGGAAGTACGGCAATAAAATGGATAAAGTGCACAGGGAATGCAATTTCGTGCTAGTGTTTGGATAATATTTTCTGTTTTACAAGTATTAGTGTATTGGACGATTACAGCCGATTTATTGTTAGCTTATTATGCTTATGCTGAAATTTGTGCTTATTTCATTTGTACAGTGATTCTGGTGTAGATAATAATAATAGAGAAATTCGACTTTAAAGCATAGAGCTATTAAGCTAAGAGCTATTATTAGAGTTTAATACCATTAATTTGTTTATCAAAATGAGCAATATATTGTTTATTTCCTCATAAGTACATATAATCACATATAGGCATATAGAAGTAAGTTGTTGATAAAGTCATCCAAATAATTAGCCCCTCGTTAGAATCAATAGGCTCGAAATGAAGAACTTTTATGTTTTATCAGAACACAATAGACGTTGGTACTTTTTAACCTGTATATAGGTACGTTTGAACATTGCATTGAAAAAGCTTTCTAATTAGCTTTAGACAAAAACAAAAAATAACCAAATAAAAACAATTCCCAAACTGTTAATGTGACCCATTTTCATTTTCTCTGGCTGTAAAGAGAACAAGAGTGATTTCGAAGTTCGATTAAACCAAATTGTCTTTTTTATATGAATGATAAAGCTTACTTAGCTTAGTTTTACATTTTTAAAACATTAAAAATCTACATGAACTGTAAATAGAAGTATGCCACACCGTACTTATACTATATGTAGCATGGTCATTATATGAGTAAAAGGGTCAACTAGTCTCTACAAATTTAATTAGGGGTTCAAATTTACACCTTGTTTCAGGTGATGGATGATCGTTGGGAAAAAGATGTTACTGAGTTCGGAGCCATAAACATTACTGGTTTTCGTGTGCTTGACCTTTCTAGGAGAAGTGTACAGCAATTCATTGACCTCTGGCGTAGTGATTCCATTTCGGTAAGTGTATATGTACAGCTCCACGCGGTTTTCCGCACTGCATTATAGTCAGAGAGAACCTAGTGTCAAGACCCTCCATTCTCCACTCTCCGCCCGAAATCGAGACATTGCGCATTCAGTGGCGGGACTTTTGCCTTAAGTACCAGAGCGGAGAAATGGAGAAAATATTTTAAAATATTATCATTCTTCCGAGTGCGAATCGAACCCACAATCAATCGCGTGTACAGATACACGCTGTCCCATTCCGTCACGATAGCCTCAATATATAAACTTATATTTGATATATAATATTAAAAAAAATTATATAGTCCTATTTTTCTTACAATTATTCATTGTCAAATTTCCACCATATTTAATAGGGATTAGGTTATAGTACTTAAATCCGTTTAGATTACATATGGAAACACTTTGTTCATTACATATGGAAACACTTTGTTCATTACATATGGAAACACTTTGTTCATTACATATGGAAACACTTTGTTCATTACATATGGAAACACTTTGTGCATTACATAGCTTTATCAAACGTTCATAAAAATGATTGGTAAGCGACATCCTATATTTAAAACATTTACATATTACTCATTCCGACTACCAATAGTTAGAGCAACGTATATTAGATTTCACCAAACGATAGTGTAAGCAATTCAAGATACATCCAAGAAGAACAGTCATGAGTCCTTGCAAATGAAGTTCATTGACATTCATCTCGAAAGCCAGTGTCACTTAAAACAAGGGTGTAGGTTAGTATTACATATTTACGTGATTGTAATAGCCAAGTCGGGCACGATCCCAAATCATTATGAAATTCTAATTAAACATTCTGTTGGCGATCTTAGCGAACTGGATTTTTTTAATACTGCGGAACAGCTTGGTACGTTTTTATATAGGAACTTCAACGTCGCAATTTTAACAGATTTTTCATAATCTCCTTGCTAAATACTAATACCGATATGGTCCATATATTTTTCTACCGCTTACAATTACCGTTTATATTGAGTTACATACTAGAATAAGCTTCATTTTATTCCATTACCCGAAACTTGTTTTTATACATATATTATTTTCTCTCCAAAATCTCATAATGAAAAATTGATTATGCAACAATGATATATAAATTGATTATGAAATAATGTCCTAATACTTTCTAACCTTCACAATATAGGTCATCTTGGGCTTTGATAAAATTGCAAACTGCAAACGCGATTGGTTGTGGGTACGATCCCCACTCGGAGGAGTTATATTTATATTATTTTCATTCCTTCGCTCTGGTCGGACTTTTGACTAGTGTCAAGACACTCCGTTCTCCACTTTTCGCCTAACCTAGTGGTTCTCCTACTGGAGAACCTAGTGGTTCTCTATGTCTTTTCAACTTTTGCTTAGGGGCCACTAGTATTACATATTTCATATAGTTAGGTAGCCTAGCATGGTTGTACTATAGGTATAACAGATTTCCATACCTAAACAATAAAAACGATCGTTTAGATCCGTCCAGTATTTTTTGCGATCAGAAATATGTTGATTTTACTGATTTATTATATTATAGATATATATATTGATTTGCGTAGATAACAAGGTTGTATGCTACATGTTTAGTAAGGAAACCATAATACACAAATGTGTTTTAAAGCTGACATTAGAAACATTCTATTATACACAGCTAGTTTTGAGTCCAATGGTAAAATCAATGACTCTTATCATCAATCAATCAATTTCATCATCATCAGTCATTGTTAACTACTGTAGTAAAGCTCTTAGAGAAAATAAAATATGGTTTGTTTGTGAACAGTGGATATTATGCAATTGACTTTCGACAATAATGTTTATAACATTTGATTATAATTTTCATATCACTGATCAATCATTACTAACACAATGAAAATAGGAAAAAGTTATGTGATGTTACCTATAAAAATTCAAAGTAAAACTAATCACTAATGCTCCAGCAGAATAGCCCAGACTCTATCAAGACTCATCAATTTGATTCTTTCCTAGTAAATTAACCGTCTGTCACATATATATGTATTTTTTATATATATATTTTGCCTTTAGGCCCAGGCTGCCCTCATGTACGACACAGTGCAGGTGCTAGTCGATGCTGTTCTCCGCATGATTCGCAAGCGTCCCGATTTCATCCGTAACACCATGCGTCGCGTCGAAAATGGCTCTTATATGGACTGCCACACCAAGGGCGACGTTGTCTACTTCGAATTTGGAGAGAGGATTTCTCGTATCATTAAAAGGGTAAGTTTTTCTGAAAAATAATTGTATTTTCTTCAAAATCCAATACATTTTGCTGTAAAGTTTCTGGTAATCTAAGACCTTATTAATAAAATAAAGTAAAAGTAAAACAAAGTAGCGAAACTGAATAATCATAAAAATGAAATTATTAATAAGATTTAAAATGTTTCGACAATTTTCATTTATATTCCGATTCTCGTACGAGTAAATTTCCAATAACTTCACATGCCAGAAAGATTCACTCACACACAGTATTTATTTTAGATGGCAAAATTATTCCACTCAATTATATTACAGCATATTCTTTTCTCGAGAGATATTTAAAATTCCCTATTGCTCATGCGAATGAATGATGCCAATTCATACAGTATATTCATTCACTGACTGCGAGCGAATGCTTCATTACTTTTGTCAATCGTTGTATTCGAATAATATAAATACTTATGTAATGTAAATTGTAAGTGTTATATTTCCTCATCTTGGCCCGTTGCTTCCTCACATACAAGTTTTAAACTCAACGAGAGCTATACCAGAGTTACACAAAATTATTCATAAACAGTTCGTATAAAGGGAAATATTATTAAAACTTATCTTTTATTTTTGTAAAGTATTTTTATATTGTTTAAGGAAATGTAAAATATGTATGGTCTTCCGTTCTTGCTTTACGATACAGTTTTTAAAATGAAAAGTCGTCAATGTCACAAAGAACCTCTAATATAAGGTAAAATAATATCTAGCTAGAACATACAAATATTTAAAAATTCTTTCTCTATCATGTGACTAGGAAATGTTTGCGGCCAAGAGACGAAGGTATGCCCTCTTACGATAAGTGCCTCGACCTTTGTTGAATTTAGAAACATCTACGTTACGGAGCCTCAAAGAATAATGTTATTCAGATACTAAAAATACAAAGCTCCAAAAGAATATACAATATAATAAAAAAACTCTTATACTCTAATCTGAATTTAATAAAAATTCTGTATATAAGTTCAAAATATTAAAATTGGACAAAAATTATAAAATGAAATCTAAATTCCAAGAAATATAGGCACTTTTTATTACATAATATTTGAGTTATTAATAAATTTATTGCATATTTGCATATTTCCCAAACATTACAAATTAGTAAATCTGAAATAATAAAAATAAATAATAATTTCGCATCTAATAAGATATAAAAGTGAATAATTCAATAAATTTGAAAACTTAGCTTAGATGTCTAAGCAGTTGACATAAAACATACCATTACACAATATAAAGCTTAACAAAGGGATTTGAAATCGAATGCAATGCAGTTGTTCGTATTAAAAATGTGGATGGATTCCCTAGCTAAAACTAAGCTAACGATTGGCGAGGATATTGCGGATCGCTATGAGTTTCCTATTTCTTTGTACAGTAAACGTTGGGACATCTTACATTTTGCCGCTTTATACTCGTATCACAGTTCTATGCTCTTGGACTTGGACTTGGGGTTGCGTTGCTTTGAATTTTTAAAGTGTTTTATGCGAGCTCCTTTATCCTTATTGGATACGAAAAATGTTCATTGTAAACAGACAATAAGTTAGAGATTTTTGTTCTAACAAATACTTTTTTATTTCAAAGTACCTACCTATATTCGGTACATAAATAAAAAAGTGGTCGTTTTAGGTCGAAATTTGCCGTTTCATTTAGCTGGCTTTCGAAATATATAATTTACGCTTCTCTTTTAAAAATAATCGTAAGTGCTTAAATTTAAATTCCATTCATTTATTTACATATACTGTACATGTGTACTTTATACAGAATATATTTAATTACATTTACAATATTCACGTGAGTTTTGTTTTTAAATAAACAATATTAAGACAACAAAGATTCCACATATATCAAGCATTCAAACGCTTGTACCTAACAAGCGTTAATTTTATTTCTCGTATTAGACAGATACAAAAATTTAATTTGGCGAGCAATTTTTACAAATCGTATTTGAGTCTGGGCCTTTAGAAATACGGTGTAAGTTTGACCGTTCACTATAGAGCGATAAATTTTCCTCAATCCTTTACGTTATGACATTCATATTGTAAAATATCAGTATTGTACAATTTTAGATTTTACCAAAAAAGACATACGACGAACGAATTTGTATTTCTATATTGAATATTGAATTTTTTTCAAAGTGATGTACTTAGTATGAAATTATTCCAATAGCAAAAATAATATCCTGGAAATAAGGCCACAAAAAATAAGATTGGGAATCGTAAATAAACAGAACAAAAACGTTTGATGATATATACATAACACGGATGATTATATCGGCATTGTCTACAATCTCATACATCTAGTAGATGAATAGCCTAAGGCTGGATTCAAATTAAGTGGAATTATACAAGCGTACACAGGTGTTGAAAATGGGTTCGCTTTTTTATATTGAGCTCGCCGTGGTTGTATATACGAAACGCTTAACGGATATTGGTCGGATGTGATTAATTGAATAGAAGAAATCTGTTACCTTCTTAATTTGCTAAGGTTTAAATAAGTTTGTTTGCTTTTTTAATAAAGAAACCTTTAACAAATCTATATTTCCTTAATTAATCTAATAATTAAATTTTATGTTTTTTTTATATAATTTAATATATGTGACATATGTGTATATAACAGGTAAAGTGGCGAAAAGTTTGTTTCTGTCTGTTTTAAAGTTTCTAAAAGCAGGTAGATATTTTATTATTTGCTGCAGACGGAGATAGATGGCTTGACTGGTCCCATCCGATTCAACGAAGCTGGCCACCGACGAAACTTTACTCTGCAATTGATGGAAATGACCGATAAGAGGGAAATGGTTAAGGTTAGTTGTACCGTCGCTTATTGTGTCTATAATTATATAAAAAATAATATATTTAAATATTGTGATATTTACTTATTTAATTATATTATTTAGGGCATTGACATGTTGTTGCTTAAGTAAAATTTGTAATTTGATTAATACAAAATTTTATAACATTTAATTTTTACATATGTCTATCCATCCATATATTAACATAAACAAAATAGCCTTGCTAAAGTTATTCAAACGTAAAAAAAATATTTTATTTAATACTCACATTTAATACACTTTTTTTATGTTTAATTTAGTATGTACATATGCATCTTTTCACCCTACTTATAGCATCAAAATCCCTTAAGCATACGATTGTTATACAAATGTAATTTAGGAGCAACTTACCCACGCTGCACTATGACGATAACACCCTGCAGCCTTTCTCTTAGTTATGTTCCATTTGAATTTTCAAAATAATTTAAAAAGAACTTGGGTGGCCTTAGACTTTATTCTAAAATAACAGGCCCATTATAAAAGAAAGAAAATAAAAATATATAATGTAATTCCTTATGCTATCATAAAACTACCCAAGAAATATATTTAAAATTAATTAAATACTACATAGCGTTTTCTTATTTATAAGAGATCAATTTACTCATTATTAATTAATAAATAATACTTTATTGCACACAATATTTACAATTGCCATCAGTATATATTTAATTTAAAATAAATGTGCTATGGCAAATTTAAAATTTATGTATTCTACCTAAACATTATTAATATAGCCTTTTCAATTTTATATACTCCACCTAAAAATCATATAAATATATATATCTAGATATATGTAATTTAATTAGTTTATATTAGTATGTACAATTGACCTATATTGAGTACTTTTCACCAGATCGGCACCTGGTATGACAATCGGGGCCTCATCCCAATCAAATCCAAGCTCCCTGGACTTAAAGAATTGGGCCACTACGATCGTAACAAGACCTATGTCGTTACTACCATCACCGAAGACCCATATGTTATGCATGCTAAGGAATTTGTCGATGCCAATGATAAATACCGTGGCTTCTGTATTGACCTGACTCACCATTTGATGGAGAAGTTGGAAGTGAAATGTATGTGCCAGCTTACACGTTTACGTTTTTTTGATATACTAATCAAGAATCGGATAACTGTATGTGGTTCTAATCTTTTTCACTACAGGTAACGCTGGGTGAGAATATTCAAAGCGATACTGTATAAGTAATTGTACGAAAGGTTTGAAAATATAGGTTTTTTCGACTGATATTTGTAACCTACCTATGTTTCTCATATGTACACTTTACAATCGCAGTCATTGCATTTATATATTTTTTACAGCTTTACACCTTCCCCCGCATAGCAGGCCAGAGAGAACCTAGCGTCACTCCGTTCTCCACTTTCCACCCGAAATCGAGAGAGTGTGTTGAATAGCGGAACTCGATGCCTTGCTTCCAGGGCGGTAAATTGAAAATAATTTATATATATATATATATGAAATATTCCTCCGAGTGGAAATTGAACCCACAGCCATAGCAGATATGTAGTCAGACGCTGTCATACTGCGCCAAGATAGCCTCACTTTTTAATTTCATAGGATAGACAATCAATTAGATGTGACTGAGAGTGCATAATTTGTTCCTCTGCAAAAAGTGCATTACTTTGGCAACTAGATTAAGTAAAAATCTGTTTCAGATGAAATACGCCTTGTCAAAGATGATAAATATGGCGCTGAGAACCCAACTCTTGTCGGCGGATGGGACGGTGTGGTTGGAGAGCTAATACGCAAGGTAAAAATTAACTTTACCTTCTGTATCATAAATGTGTTTAATATATAAACAGGTTAAATTAATAAATTAAATTTTAATATTTTTATTCGTATATATTGAAAAATAATAATTAAAGCTAACCAAATAGCTAATCAAAAATTATTTTATCCATTAAATATTTATACATAAAATATGCTGAAAGCTGCGAACACCAAACAACCTACTATTCTTAAATTGTCTGGAAGTAAAGTAAATGAAATGCTATATAGTATGTAACCGGTTACTTGAAAATAAAGAAAGGTACTCTGTAAAGATACGTTTAACAATCCATTAAAAGAAAGAAAATTTAAGAAACTTAATTAGAACCTAGGAACGTAAGATGCTATAAGACGTACAATTCCCTAGAGTAAAGAAAAGCGAATCCTCAAAAATGAAATACTTATTTCACTTAACACTCAACGTGTAAAGTTGACTTGGGCTGATTTAACGTGTAAATAAATAATTGTAACTGTTATATTGTTATAACTCGATTGTGGCGCAGTGGGACAGCGTCTCAATGTAATCCGGATTGATTATGGGTTCGATACCCAATGTTTATATGTAAAAAAATGTATTTCTCCACTCTGAACCTTGAAACAAAGCGCGGCTTTGAGCGACTGCTACTCAACACGCACTGCTATACTAAAATAGATTTTAAAGTATATTTAGATAAAGCATATAAATTGTAAATTATAATTACTAGCAATATAATTGATATGTCATACTTAAAACAATGTTTATAATTTCTAGAACTATATTATATAAATTTCTTCTCTGCCCTAAATATCTGCAACCAATTATGTTCTTCTCAAATCAACCATTAATAATTTTAGACCGAAGCTTATATATTTTAATATAGGCTTTAAATGGATTCACCTTTTTATAGGTTCTTAGGATGCGCAAATTCAGTACTATTTTTTAATCGAATCTATAAGTTCTAACTTACGAGTACCTAACACGCCTAAAAAGCCTTTGAAAAAGTTTTCCACCCTTATTACTGAGGCTGAGGAGAATTTGATAGTTACTTTCAGTATTTTTATTTGACGGCGAACGAACTTCGTACAACAAAATTATATAATGTGTCAAAATTCAAAAAATTAACACAAAACTTAAAATAAAAAATACGCAAGAGAATAACTCTACAAAAGAATACATAAACATATCATTTTCATGGAACTATCCCTGTACCCAGTGTCATTTCCCAAACCATTGGAAATTTGTATTTTGTTGAAAATTAATTACATATTTGTTGTTAAATATTTATAGCGCGTTTAAAAAATTCTTAAAAGATATTAAATATGAATAAAAAGATCAAATGTTAAAGCTATTGAATGCGTAAATGATAGATTTTTAAATCATGCGACCAAATTTTACTTATGTCTATTAATATGGTCTATTCGCATGGTCTTTTAATATTCCCTAGCTGTCCTGTTTAACAAAAATACGCACAGCTTGTATGGGAAATATAATATGTAGTTTTTTTACTATTTTCCGTGCAATTTTTTTATGTTATTCGACCTATTAAACCTTCCTTGGACTTCTCAAAATATTATGAAACCAAAACTAATCAATTCGGCCCAGCCAGTTTCTCGAGTTTTAGCGAGGCGAACATTTTCATTTTCATATATATAAGAAATGAAGATAACTTAATTTAATGCCTTTCAAGACAAATCGCTACGGTGTTTCATTAACCATTACGCAATATCATTAAAATGGACGGCAAAATAATCGATTATAATTATAATAATAAATAATAGGTAGAATTTTTTATAAATAAATAAAAAAATCGCACCTAGTATAAAATAGAAATACCGTACATTATTTATGAATTTTTTGCAGCTTCACACTTTTTAACGCATAGCAGGGTAGTCAGAGAGAACTTATTGTCAAGACTCTCCAATTTCCGCCTGAAATCGAGAATCAAATTTGAAATCGAAACTTCGCGTGTTGAATGGTGGAACTGAAAGCGGTACCAAAGCAGAGAAATGAAGATACTTCCTCAAGTGTTTATTGAACCCACAACCGATCTCGTTTACAATCAGACTTTTACAATTGCCTCTATTGTTTTCTGCATTTTTCTTGCATATAACATAGAAGGTCTCTTACATACGATATAAATATATATATATATAATTCATTCAGAAGTTAAAACTTAGTACAGGACGTTAAATTTTACTATTAAAAAGTCAAAATCGAATCGATTGCGAGGTAACACCATCCATAAGCACTGCAATACTAAGGAGTAAAAACAGAAAGTAGCTAAGTCTTACGAAAATTCAATTTGCATACACTTACTTAACTACTGCACAAAGACTGAACTTTTCAATAATCAATGAATATAAGATTTTCCTTTGAACAGTTTTTTTAGTAACGATTTTTTGAAAGATCTTGCCACGGAATTAAATAATACTACACAGACATGAATGAATGTGTGAAAAAATTTCGCCGTTTTTTATTTAATAAAACATTTCTAAAATCAATCAATTTATTACATTAAATAATAAGGCAAAGCAAACACCTATATACTATATAAAACTATATAATACCATCCTTATACTTGAAATTGGCTCAAATTCTGCATCACATTTAGTTTGCAAAGTATGAGAGTTATATACGAGTCAAGCAACTGGGAGAACTTAGATAAGAAGTTATTTATACGATTCTACATATTAAAGAAATATATTATTGAATTTAAAATAACGTACAGTTTTCTACATACATACATACATATGTACACTTAATTGATTGATGCATTTGTTACTATTAGGGCAAAAAATAACTGTTTTAAAAATCTAATATTTGTCTAGTGTAACAGAGTTGTACTTTTCACAAAAACGCGAGAAATCAGTTTTGAAAGGCGGAGCTTTACGCAGCGCTTTGTCTTGCTAGAGCAGGAAAATTTAAATAATTTAAGCATAATCATTCCTTGGGTGGAGATCAAACTCACAGCCACAGCTTTTACAAGTCAGACGCTGTCACAATAATCCTAGTCTCACATTATACTTGTATATACTTAACTATATATAAATTATGCGCGCATTGAACTACGCATATTTCCATATGATATAACCTATTAATGAAATTTGTCTAATGAAATCATCACTTGCATGGCTACAGTGTACAGGCTTTGAATAGAAATATATAAGAAACTGATACACGAACGCTCCAGTGATACCACCTGAGCTCTCTGGAACTTCAAAGCCTTAACCAATGATCGCAAATCGTAATCCCTACCCATATATAATGAATATTAGCCACAATGTGCAAGTAAAAGGAGGAATAGACATATAAATCAAATAGTAATAGTATCTATATATTTATACTATCTGTTACCCGCGGCTTCGTTCACATTGTCAATGGGAAATAACAATATTTTCATCATACACAACACATGAATATGGTGCCTTCCCATCCCCACTTAATTATCAAATTAAGGATAATTAAGTAAAGTAATGTGGCTGCAAAAGTGTACGTACATGTGACACACTGGAGCTCATTATAAAAATTCATTATAGGTGAGTACGAATAGTAACAGATTAAAACTACCAAAAATAAATAAAAAAGGAGACTAATTGTACAAATATAACATAAATTATCTAATTCCTTTTAAAAATGTATTAAATATCTTAAATGAGCCAGTATTTCTATAAAATAAAATTTTGAAACCAACACAACATAACCAATTGACGAAACTACTAAGGGAAAACCAAAGTATATCGCTTATTTCTTGTTAATCACGAAATATTAATAAACCTTTCTGTTTATAAAATTGAGAAACTTCAACCTTAAAACCAAGAACTACAATCGTTGTTAGAAAGAAATAAAAATAATATATACATATAATATTAAGCAAATATTTCTCCGCGCGAGGCATTGAACCTGCAACCAATCGCGTTTACAGACGCTGTGCCACTGCCATCACGATGCGATGGTTACTAGTATTTTTAAATACTCATAAAAATATAATTCACACAGTAGCTAAAATAAAGTGATATATATAAAATTAAGCAATATAAATAAAATTAATGTTACCATCTGTTTTATATATTAAATACTAATGACATTTCGTACAACAATACCTACACAAGAACTTAGACAGGTATTATATTCATACGTGACAACAAAGCCGAGGAGATAAAGATGATCTCGCAAGCGCCAAATTTCTCTACATTTCAAACTTTGCCCCCAATATCAAAGTCGGGTACCTAATGTTTTACATATACAGTAAGTTATCGAGTACCTAGGAACGTAAAACACCACAAAACCTAGTTGAAGTATGCCACGGAATATCGCTTCGAATTTCAGATTTGCTCTATTTTCGTTATCTACGATCGATCAAAAATAGAGAAAAGTGAGGGCGGTGCTTTTTATGCAATGCCAAGAGTCTTGTATAAAATGGGAACTTTTATTGTGTGTCAAATAAATAATGCGAATATTTGAATACGTTACCTTTTATGTGTGTGTTACAAAAACGACTTGCAAAGCTCTAAGCAAATTGTATTCGTTTGTTTATTGATTCGTTTAATATTTCCTTTGAATATACTCAAAGCAAAGTTATCTTTTACCAGTTAAATATTCACTTAGACTTGTATGTTTTTATTTATTGTTGCTATTTATTTGTAAATTATTAGAAAATAAAAATATTTTTTATAATTTCCTCTAATAACAAGGAAGATTAATGGTATTAGTAAGTTTTGTTTTTTTTTATATTTAATAATATATTCAGGTTCAGTTAGGTTACGGTTTGACAATTAAAAACAGCTGAATACATTTAGCATAATAAGATAATATTTTTTAACCTGAAAGAAACTAGGAAAAGGAAGGCTTAAATATAATGTTCTCTTTAATAAACTATTCATTTACATTGTACCTAAAAAGTAATATACACTGAAAAGTTCATCCAGTAACTAGATAGACTTTCGGTTGAGACCTACGATATACGTTCCGTCCAATTCTAAAACATGACATTTTTATTAACATTTCTAGATCTAAGAACCTCAGAATCTGAGGTATTATTATAATATACATTATTGCAAATTAAAGAATGAGGCCATTGTGGGGCAGTGGCACAGCATCTGACTTTAGACGCGATTGGTTGCTAGTTCTATTTTGACCCGGGGAAATTATTATATTTAAAATATTTTTAATTTCCACTCTGGTACCTAAGACAAAGCGCGGCTTTAACTTCTGCCACTTAACGCGCAATGTCTGGATTTCGGGCGGGATTTGAAAATGGAGTGCTTTGACACTAGGTTCTCTTTTATTTTTCAACATACAACCGAACTCATAACCTTGGCGTATACTTTCAGACGACTCCAAACTGATCCATAATGTCATAATTTTATTTTTCTACATACTTATAAATAAAATTATTTTTAGGATGCAGATATGGCTATTGCTCCGTTGACTGTTACGATCGAACGTGAAGAGGTGATAGATTTTAGCAAGCCATTCCTATCATTCGACGCAACTACCAAGAAGGAAAATCCAACTGATATCGCCACCATTTTCACTTTCTTACGTCCTCTGTCTATGGAATTATGGGTAAGTTCTTACATTTACAATTTCGCTATTTAAGGTACACATCATCATATTATTGATAGTATATCAAATATAATAACGTACTAGTTAATGAAAAATAATAAAGAAGACGAAAAAAAATTTAAGGAGCATTTATTCAACTTGAAACTATTTATTATTTCTTATGTTTTTTTATTTATACTAAACATTTGAAAGACGTTATTATTTTGCAGTTTTCGATTATTGGAAGTTTCCTCGGCGCCAGCTTCTGTCTGTTCCTTGTGTCGAGATTTTCACCGAATGAATGGCGCGTTATGTCTCTTACCGATAGTCACACCACTGATAACAATGAAATTGCGACTACAAAGGTAAATTTATTAAATTTTACTAAGTTAAATGAAAATATATCAAATAATATTAAGTGTTTGTGTTTGTAAAATATATTTTCAATTGTTTTACAATTTCGTGTGTTTTTCTTCAATTTATTAGGTTCTCATATAGAGGTTCTAAAAATAATAAGGTTACATATTTCCCATAATTCCAATGGAAAAGTGCTATTATGTGATTGATTTATTGAGACATCTTTTTTCCTAACTGTTGTCAATTGCTTCACATGAATACCGTGAAGTAAATAATTCTTTGAAATAATCAATGTCATATGAATATTTAAAATACGTATCTTTTATAAGCTAAGTTAAAATTAAATTCAGGTATTTTTTTCACACATTTTTCACACTCGCAATAAATCCGTCAATAATATTTTTCCAACGACATCGTACAATATCTCTTTCTAATTTTGAATACATTCAAATTGTTATCGAAGCATTGGTTTTTTTTATATAAAAAGGATAGCCGGAGAACGTCGGAAACGTCCAACGATGTAGTTTTTTAATTATCTCGCATCTTCTGTAATAAGCAAAGAGAATCTTAAGACAGTTCGACCCCTACATTCCATCCAATCCAAACCGTAAATGGCGGTTCCCAACGCCAATGAGAAATGAGTAAGAAATGCACGAGTGAAGGCAGACTGTGTGTGTCTATGCCTCGTTAATTTCGAATATAATTAATGTACTTCAAAAATGAATTTTCTTACACAAATTTCTTTTTACAGACTACTGTGGTAAACGAATTTAGCCTTTGGAATTCGTTGTGGTTTTCGTTAGGATCCTTTATGCAACAAGGCAGCGATATTGCACCGAGGTCAGTGGATGTTTTAGCATTAAAACAAATTATACAGTATTACAAATTATAGAGTAGTACAGTATATTCAATTTTCCTTCACTTTATAGTGTTTGTGTTTATTTGTTAACTCTTCAGATTAGAAAGAATATCAAAATCCCATTGCAAATTCGCATCGTATTATATTAAAAAATAAAAAAAAAATTCTACTACATTTAATTCCTTTATATGCTTTTATTTTCATAAAAACAAATTCTTAAAAATATTAACTGCCAATAAATATTCATCAAAAATTATAAGGATTATTTAATATTTACTAAACATTTAAAATTTACTGTCTTACTACAATGTATAATACTCTGTCTACTACTACTGATACTCGTGTAAATGACTAGTAATATAAAATTTCAAAAATCTAATCTATTCTAATCTATACAAGAAACGCTAATGAATCCCTTTCAGTTAATGTAAACAAATAAACACAAACAAATAGAATTCAAATAAAAACTTTGTACATTGTTTTGTTTATTTAACAATGTTTCATCGAATTTTATTTCTAGAAGTAATTCCTAAAGGATTTATAATGTAAATAAGGGTCTACTGTGATGCTCTTAAATACTTTCCTTTATTTTTATCTTTAAATGATAAAATGTTTATTAGTCATTTATTTGTTTGTTTTTATTTCTTATTTCTTTAATTTTCGCGTATAAAATGTTGACGGAAAATACTGTTAAGTTCAGTGCTGTGGCGCTTTGAGTGTGCCTTCGAGTTGCACACAACTTCGCCAATATCACTCAAAATTACTGTAAGGCATGTATGTATGGGGGAATGACTACAAGAGAGATCCCCTAAAGATGTCCCAAAAACAAAACAAAATTATGGTTATATTTATTTAAGCTGTGTTTAAGTTACTAACTAAGATAAAATAATAAGTAGTTCTTATGAATTTATACCTAGTATATTAAATAAAATTTAAATTTTTAGGTCCGTCTCAGGAAGAATTGTAGGTACTTTCTGGTGCTTCTTTGCCTTCGTCGTAGTCTCTAGCTATACGGCAAATATGGCGTCTTATCTGACGATCACGCGTATAAACGAACCTCTCCAGACCTATACCAAAGTGACAACCTGCCCTGAAGTAAGTGTAAATAAAACGTTATTACATTTTTTATACTTTCATATATACGTATTTTGTAGGTATATGTTTAAAATGTACAGTGGATTATAAATGTAAAATTTAATTTGAAATTAATTTTAAGAGTAATTTCATTATTATATTACTTTCTTATTTTCACTAAAGCTTTTGTATATTGTCTCAAGTCTTTTTTCCGATTTCTGGCATATATATATATATTGCTTGTCCGTATTTGTGTAGGTTTGTCTGAATATCAAAAAAAGAAACTCAAAAATCATATTTCAACTAAGCTAACCATTACTGTAAATCAAATTTGAATATATGTTCGTTTATCTATCTATTTTTCTATTTTTATATAAAGTAATCAATTGAGAGTATTTAACGAATAAAAGTCAATATTGACGTCAATTAATATGAAACAGTTATTTTTAAACTTCTATACGAATACCTCTTATATTATATATATATATATATATATATATATATATAAGAGGCATTCGTTTGTGAATGTGTATGCGATGACCGTGGATTCGACTCCCACTCAAAGTAATAGATGGGATTTGCGATATATTGGATAGCGATTGCAAAGAGTGGCGTTAATCTCCGTCATTCAATACGCAATGTCTCGGATTCGCGACAACGGAGTGTCGTGACAATAGGTACTCTCTGACTTTCCCTGCAATGATAAAAGAGGGTAAAGTTGAAAAAAATATAACAAAATTAGACTGTTTACGTATAGCTAGCTACCACACGTCATATGCCTGTATACACACAAGCTGTAAATTTAAATATTTATCGTATGTGGAATTTCCGCCGACAACCATCAACCACTCCACCCAACCGCCATTCTATAAAATCAATAAATGGATATTGAATTAATATTGCCTTTTGTTATTTCAAAGCATAGTTCAAATACTGTCTGGTTTAAATTACATTCAAATGGCTTAGTGCAATATATTTTGTTATTTTTTTATGACTTTGTATGTGGTCAAAATACAGGTGCAATATAAAACATTTTAACTGCCGCACATAATGGTGTAAATTTATAACACTGGCAACAGTTAATCTAACAGCCCAATATTTTCACTTAAACTACGGTTCTGTTTTTATAATACAAACTACATTCTCGTTTTGGTGATGTACCAAATTAATATTAGAAAAGTTTGTTAATTACATAATATCATAAAATATTTATGCATAGGAAATATTGTAAAACTAAAGAGATAAATAATATGTCGCTATGTAATTTAAGATTTAGAGAATATATATTGATAAAGGCAAGGTCTGTTTATAAATATGAAATATAATGTGCATACTTATGAACTTACACTATACTGCACTATGTATGAATCTTTAGATATTTAAATTTGTTTAACTTAATTATGCAAATGTACACTTGTGAAGCTTACAATTATAATTTAATAATCAGATACTTTTTTCTTCTAAAAATGTTATATTAGATTTATTATTATATTAGACAAACTCGGAAATAAAAAACAATAATTTTATAAAAAACACAAAGCAAACAATTCCACTCTATCTTCCTAGGATCAAGTTCCTCGTCGTTCGCTTGATGAGCCTGATGACCACGTCTGGATGGGATTCTTGTCTGCCCGTAATTTCATGGGACCTTCTGAAATCAAAAAACCTTGCGAAATGATGATTTCTGTCACCCAATCAGGCGTTAAGGACTTTGCCGTTGCTTTCCCCAAAGGATCCAAACTGAGGTAGGTAATGGTTAAAAAAAAATACACGTATATAACGCACTGCGAATTAAGCGAATGTACTATTAATGAAAGCATTGCGATTTAGAAATTACTTTGTAACATACTTACGTATTGTACGTATGTCGTATTGTACTGGAACAAAAGCATACATAACACATTTTGTTTGACATTAATATTTGAAGTAACTTTAATAATATAAATTTACGATTCAAGGTGATAGACGACTTGTTTTGTTTTCGTCTTCAAATTATATTAGAAGTTCACATTTTGTAGGGATGGAGTGAATCTAGCTATTCAGGCTCTTAAAGATGAAGGTGCATTGCAGACGCTTGTCCGAAAATGGTTCATTGACAGCAAGTGTTCCGCTGATAGTGAGGTAACTTACATTGAAATATTGTGGTATTAAGAACCTACGTCAATTGCCGCGAAATCAAAGATCCCTAGTGCCCGTGAAAGCCTTATTGTATATGAAATAATTTTGCATTTCAAAGAAGTTTTTGACGTGTGTAGCGTCGCTATATTGATTCAGAGGCTTAATATTCTGAAATCTGTACTTTGATACGTAAAAAATTAATATGTGTTTCTATGTTCTATAGATACATTATAAAGTAGTCTACAACGAGCACTCTTTTAAAGGTACTCTTTTTAATGCTGATCCGCCGTGATCCTTTGTTAATATTTAGCGGACTAATTTAGTTCATTTTCGCAGATCCATGGCAAGGAGTTAGGCTTGAATCAGGTCGCTGGTATCTTTTACGTATTGGTCGGTGGGCTGTTATTGGCATTGGTTGTTGCGGTAATTGAATTCTTCAAAAATGGACGGAACGAGCTGGCCCGTGCTGATATTCGGCGTGCTCTGAGGACAAAGGCGCTGAGAAATAGTCGGGCTTCTTCTCCAGCACCACAAAGTGAACAACAGGATGACCAGGAGCAAATTGACTGGAATGGTGTAGGCGCTTATGGTGAAGTAAGTGCCATTAAATAACTCTCAAAATATTTTAAAATACTAACGGCCCGCTCGCAGTTACCCCTGCGTAAGCTACATGACTAAACTATTTAGTTTTTTCGCTCACTCGTGTTCCCATTTAAACCACAAACTTTGCTTCTATATATTATTTAAATTGTTGTTACTTTTTTTATGAACCGATTCAAATAAAATAAACATTAGATGTTAAGGAAAGTTGACAACAATACATAGTCAAAATTGCACTTACATCGCTGTAACCGTTTCTGAGATTAGCATGCACAAACAAACAGACAAACAGAAAAGAAAATTAAAAATCATTCCTTCCTTTGGGTTCTATTATATTGATAAATGCCCCTTTTCTCATATATCTTTCATGTACACACAGCGATCAGTTACATTTTTATTATATGTATAAATTTTTATTTATCAACTACATAATTAAAATAAAATAATATATTCCATTTTTTAAAGTGTTATTCGCACTCTAAGGAAATTGAAAAAGACATATTTAGAAAACGTATAAAAATATATGCACGCATGGCTTAGCGCTCAGAGCGTTTGAACGGTTTCCAAGAGGCGCAGGTTCAAATCCCGCTGCGTTCAAATTTTTATATGTTTTCTAAATATGTCTTTTCCATTATTATTCAAACATACATCACTAATAAGGAATAATCACTAATAACTCATTTTCTTCCGTTTTGTTATAAAATATTTTGTTTATGTTAAATATACCTTTAATAATTTCACTGCTATTTTTAATCGAGATGTTGCTGAAGGTGTACGTTAAAGCCAGGGATGGATCATGAAATGTTCATCGAAATAGGCAAACCACAGTCCAATCTAGCTTATCTGAAGAGCCACTATTTGCTTCATGGCTTCAAATTATTCAAGCACGCATAATAATATTGCAATCTACCATATATGTATTTTGATATCATATAAAACAAAACTTCGTAGTACGTAGATTTATACTGTTTCACTATAAATTAGATAATCTATTCCTTACCATGTATACGACATCTTTCGTATTTGCTGTACAAGTGACAGAAGAAAAAGACTTAAACTATATGCAAGGGGAAATCGTTTAACATTATTGTTTTAAATTACAAAAGGCCTAAAAAATTACTAAAATTCAAAACAGTTATAGTAATTTGAATCAATCAAGTGTCTAAAATGAAAGATTAGTTTCTTGGGCAGCAAATATTACTTTTTAAATACATACTTTTTAAATACTCTAAAAACGTTCTATTGTCTATATATACTATACAATTTACGATTTTGTTTACAATATACGGTAATTAGCTCTATTGTCTGCAGTATTACACATCGAGTACCGAGCCTGCCCAGGAGGAGACGGCGTTGCATGGCAGTTTCACACAAGTCTGATGCTCTGCCCGGGGCGCCGGCCTCCGCCGGTCGTCCCGAGCTCATATGTCGAGCTCACTCGATCTGTACCAGTTGTAAATGGACTGGAAGATCGATTTCTTTTTAATTTGTCAGTAATATTTTGTTTTTAATTAAAATTTGTCCTAAAAGATAGATAGATAGTATGAAAACATCGAAATCTTATAAGATTTATTACCACCAGAAATGACATGGACATAAACTATTCCGTGTGTCTATTAGGACAATGTTTAATTATTAATTTCGGTTAGAATTATGATTTTTATAATTTATAATATTTTTGGCTAATCAATAAATGTCCCACGCGTAAAAATTATATATCAATTTGTACCGTACAATATGTATGTAGAAATACAATCATCTATTGACTGTTATACAAATGATATATAACAACACGAATATAACACACTAAAGATGCGCTAGCACTCATACACAAAACTCAGTACTTCAAATTTTTTCGTCGTGGGACATCTATTAATATATTTCTTTGTATTTATTATTATTTAATTTTAATGTCGTAAACACAAATTAATTACGGCCTATAAATTACCTCGATACCTTTCAATAGTGATTCAAAATATATATTTGACCATATAATGTAATATTCCCCAGTAGATTTACTGTAATTTAATCGTCAATAATAATTCAAAAGTTAGTGTTTATGACATTTATTATTTAATTTCAAATTCACTTATACTTGCGTATTGAAGAACTCATTTTTTGCATTTATTACCTTTAAACTAAAAAAGGACAAATGGCACTTTTTGACAAAGATTAAGATATAAAATATATACAAGAAAAACATATTACATCATTGTTTTTCAGCACAAACTATCTTAATTGTAATCACCGATTTAGTCTACCAATTTGAGATGAATAAAAATGCAAGAAGCAAGTATGGACTTAACGATTTACCGGACATGACGAAAACATTAATGAATAGTATGACGCGACGAATTCAAATATTACCGGATATGACAAATGAAAATCAATGTAACCCCTAAATTGTCACAAATTTAAGACATTTTAGAGACAATGGACGTACGACAAATTCAGTCGGATTCACTCCGAAAATTCTTACTTATGGTAATTAATATACCATTGGCCCATTGTCGAAGTATAATTACTATAATAATGCATATTTTAATTGATGTTTCACTATTTACCGTTTAAGCATAGTTAGATGTACGTACATTTCCTTTCCAAAGTCGTCGGATCTTACCGAGTAGTATTATCAGGGTCTTTTAAAATTACGTGTCTAGATTAATCTTCAATTAGCGATCAATATATATTTAAAGGTTCAAAATTTAAAATTAGATAATTCACACGTATGTAAGTGAAATATTATATGTTATATATTATTATATATAAATACAATATCATATGAAATATAATATATATATATATATATTGTCGCGTAATTATAGACAAAGAGCGAAAAACGTAAAATTTTATTAATTTAAATTTATCGGATAACAAGATAAACTAAAACTTTACCATCTCAGCTATTACCTCATATATAAGTCGACAACATCGACAGTGTCGCAGATCATCTCACTACATTCTTTTTCAAAGAAAGATTATCATATAAACATATAATTTTAACTTTCAAACACTTTTAAAGTCTTTTTGAACATTTTTTAAAGTGTTAATCGCACACTTAGGAAATTGAAAAAGACATATTTAGAAAACGTATTAAAAATTAAATGCAGCAGGATTTGAACGGTTTTCAAGAGGCGCGGGGTCAAATCCCGCAGCGTTTAAATTTTTGTACGTTTTCTAAATATGACTTTTAAAGTCTATAATTAGCGACAAATAATTTATAAAATAATATATATTCAACCTCAAGTAGCATTGAAATAACTGTTGTTCGTCATCCCCGTCGGTGTAACTTCCCCGGATCCCTTGAATCCCCATATTAACATTATAATGGAATCCCCTGTGTGATAGATATTGAATTTTATCATTAGTTTAGTAAACTTTTAATGCTTTAGTGTCTTAAGACTTCGATTGTAATTCAATAAATCTAATTGTTGCTGTTAGGTCGTAAGTAGTATATAACTTGTGTGACTAATGTTCTTACTACACTTATATAATCTTTCATTTCAAAACTCTTCTATTATAATATTATATAATTATAATTTATTATAATTATATTAAGTTATATTCCTTACGACATTACATTATTACTTTTGAAGTAACTTCTTCTTAAAAAGTGTGCATAACGATTTACGCGGTTCTACGTAACGTTTTGCCTATTATATATACTTGCGTATTATATATACATTAGGAATGCCAAAGGCAGAAGAATCTCATATCAAAGTTTCGATCAGAGCAAATTTCCCCATATGTTGAGTTCTAGTCACTTGCGTTTATCTTTTATACTACAATACCTCTTATAGCTTCTTAAAGTTATTATTATTAAGCTTCCGTCCTGTAAAGCTTTTGTCAAGTCAACAGTTTTAAACAGATATTTTTATTAAAATCACACTTTATTATATATATTGCAAATATTTGATTTGATATTTTTATAAAACATCAAATGAGACCACGGTGATGATTCTTAAATTTGACGATTGCTAAGGAAGGTTTAAACAATTGTGTTGGCGAAGCCGCTTAAAGCAATTTTGAATTAGCTAAAATATATTTATTTTAAATTGAAAAAGGAAATGAGATACGTAAATCGCCATTCTTTATAGGCTTAGTCTTCTGGCCTATTTTGAATCGTT
Source organism: Podotricha telesiphe (assembly GCA_038994665.1). NCBI lineage: Eukaryota > Metazoa > Arthropoda > Insecta > Lepidoptera > Nymphalidae > Podotricha > Podotricha telesiphe. The sequence goes on along the minus strand of JAOYRR010000493.1, from coordinate 53,329 downwards.
TTCTTTTTTGCCAAATGGCAAAAAATCGAGCTCTGTGATCGATTTAATGAAAAAAAGTGCCAAGATTAAAAATTAAAATTTTAAGGAGGTGGTTAATTATATTGATAGTGGTGGACTCTAAAGATAGGTTGGTATTAAAAAATGATAATATAAGATGTGCGGTCGCGTCCGTCCGTCACAAAAAGGCTGAAAAGTGTGGAATGCTTTACTTTTAAATTACCAGATTGTTAACATTCAGCTCGAGGCGATTTCGGAACCTTTCAACTCTACGCACGTGTTAGGAGTTTTACATACGAGAGATATTCTTTTGAGACTCCTACGCGTACCTAATTTTGCGTTCGTGGTCCATTCATGATATAAGCTATTGAACAGTATATATTTACTTAAAACTCCCCAAATATAGTGCATTTCAATTCTGAAAAGTTTATTACATATAAATAAAGTTAATGGGCACTTCTATTATAGAGGCCGCAGCGCCAGCGCCAGCATTTTGATCTAACATTATTATATAATCTACATTCAATTGTATTAAGTCAGCTACAGCGTACGTCTGTACCACTATCCTACCTTCATTTTTATCATAGTTCTATAATAAATATGATCTATTATTAAGTTTAATGTTATTCTTCAAATGACTGATTTACATAATCGTTTCATTAATTAGTGTTTAGATATAAGACATACTATATTTTAATATGTTAACTATTGTTAGGATAAGGGAATGATATTTGCATCTGATTTTATTCGGAGTATACAGGAGTGTGCTAGCGCTGATGTAGAATATTACTTTACACAATTCATTTCACGTCAAGTCATTTCAGTTCAAGTGTTATCGCACACTAAGAAAATTAAAAATGAAATATTTAGAAAACGTATAAAAATTTGAACGCAGCGGGATTTGAACCCGCGCCCGAAAACTAAGAGGCGCGGTTTCAAATCCCGCTGCGTTCAAATTTTTATACGTTTTCTAAATATTCCTTTTTCATTTCACTTGGTATTACACCAAACTACTTTTTGCCTACAAATTTAGAATGGGATCTTTTTACATAAAAAAAATACTTATCAGTAGAGGAAAACTGAACAGAGTTTTAATATTAAGTTCTCTTTGGTAATCCCCTGAATAAGGGAGATGCGTGGAAACAAAAAGAACCATCTCGATATACTAAATACCTTTGGGACGACAAATAAAAAATATATGCGAATTTCGCTTTCGATTTCGGAATTCAAAACTTACATTACGACGACTACAATATTGTTCTACATCAGCACGGTATACAAGATACGGAAACGGGACTGTTGATCGTTTACTAAATAATGAGCAACACCTTAGCAACATATCAATTTAACTATTAATGGCCACTTTTAGACAAAAAATTACAATTTCCTCTTGAAATGAAATGTAGAGATTAATTTTAACTAACTACTCTATACATATAATAAATAGTTAACTGATCGCAGTCTGTACTTGAAAGATATATGCAACCCAAACCAAACTCAAAACAATTATTTTTTGTTTGTCTATTTATCTCTTTGTCTGTACGTTTGTGCAAACTAATCTCAGAAACTGCTAAACTGATTTAAATGTAATTTCGACGATTGTTTATTGGTAAACTTCCCTTAACATTGTGTTTATTTTATTTCAATCAAAATTTTTGACATAATGACTACAATTTAGAATTTCACTTTTTGCTTAATTTTAATAATTTATATTAAAACATAATCAATGCTTAAAAATGATATTGAATATTTGATACAAAATATTGCTTTCATATAAATTTTAAAACAGGTGCTCTATATTTATTCAGTAAACATTCAACGTACTGCCTTTACGTAATCTATGCATATTATAAAAATGTAACTGATCACTGTCTGTACAAGGAAGATATACGAGGAAAAATATTATTGGGAGCATTTATCAATGTAATAGAACCCAAAACATAGATTTTTTTTTATTTGTTTCTGTTTGTCTGTACGTTTGTACCCGCTAATCTCAGAAACGGCTAAACCGATTTATATGCAGCTTTACTATTGTACTCATTGGTACAATAGTCAAAGAATAAGTGGTTTATATATAAAAAATATACAACCATTTTAAACATACCTTTCATCAAAGTTTGTGATTGAGAAGTGGCGGGCGAAAATACGAAATAGTTGTCTTATAGTTTATGCAGGCGAAGCCGCGACCGGGTCGCTTGTATGGATTAAAAACAATAATATATTTCATATATTTATTTCATCTACTTAAAATCTACAAGCATTTGAAAAAAGTACACTGAAAATGGCATACTACGCCAATAATTAACATGTTTAATTGAACTAGGTTAAATTCAATGTGAAATCTTGACTTATAAAAGTCCGAAACAATTGATAAAGTAGAAATTTTACCAATTTAAACGTACGTGGCTTTTGCGTTATATGATTAAGCAAAGTGGACATATAACTTTCCTGTTGTAATCATATATAACAATTTTTATTAATTCTGTAAGTACATTTGGTCAGAAATATCTTCCCATCGTAATATGTAAAGGCAGCTAAGGTCTCGTAGGGTTTTATTAATAAATGCATGGATTACGCTATAATAACTACAAATTCAAAATATTACTATTTATTTCATGTGATTTTGGAATTGTTCAGAACGAATTGTTCAAGTAAGTCTAGTTACAATAACTTACATTGAATCATCTATAAATATTTGTTTATAACATCTTTCTGATTTTCAAAAAAAGCTACTAAATTTTTTAATTTATGTAAAATAAATTTGTTGAAATAGGTATATCCATGCATTTTTAAATAAAACAAAGTCAAGTAATTGGTTAATCATATAATTAAACTCAATCTGTATGTGTAATAGATGTGTTTATGCATTATTTATAGCATTAAGAGTATTGTAACCGAAGCTAACATCAATGTTTATTATAAATGAACCAATAAAGGAATAACCCCACCCCCAATGTTTTATTTATAAATCCCAATAATTTAACTATATCGAACTTTAAACATAATTTAACTATATCGAATACTGAAAATCTAATCAGAGAAGTCACAGTCTGAACTTCCAGTCTATATAAAAGTCGATATATATATATGAATCAAAAAGCATTTTTTTCAATTTAAAGTATACTTGAGTAATCTTTTTAAATATATTTTTGGTGTTTACCTAATATTATTAAAATCATATATGCCTCATTATGGAAATATGCATAAAGGGAGCTTAAACTGTGGCCATCATAAAAGAAATATAAGAGAAATGATTTCCTAACTTCAAGATAAAGTATAAATAACTTTAAAGTATTCAAGATAAAATAAAGTGAAGTAAAAGCTATGAAATAACTTTTTAATAAGATATTAGAAATAAAATAGCATTTGAAGCTATTTTAATAAGGGGCTACAGTAGCTATGAAACGGTCATGGGTTCGTTTCACAATAGTGAAATACTATTAAGTGGTATCGCTTCTATTTTAGTATCAGTAATGTATTAGTTACATCGAAATAATCTTTAGCAGTTAAAAAATAAATAAAATTAACAAACATTTCAAATACGAACGACACAAATGCATGATAATAAATTTTAATAAATATTACTATATGATATAATGCATTAACTTGATTTTGATTTATAAACTCATACAATAATAAGTATATTGTATGAGTTTATAAATCAAAATCGAGGCCATCGGGGTGTCGGCGTCTGATTGTGAAAGGGATGGTTGGGGGTCAAGGCCCACTTGGGAATTTATTCTCATTTACTCGCTCTGGTAAGACAAAATTAAAAAAAACTTTAATAAATAAGGCTAGGTTATCTTTGTCAACCAAGTAGTATAGAAAATCGTTCAACTGACAAAACTTTTTTATTCTGGACATGCCTTAATTTTGTATGGCAGTTTAAATTAATATGGTCGAAGTCGTCTATGCCAATGTGAGCACTTAATTTCCGCTTTCCACTCTTCTATTAATAATGAGTAGGTGATGGTTTCCAGCTCGCCTTGTCAACAGCATCGGGTCAAGCGCTTAAATGACTTAAACAAAGTGCACTTTAAATGAAAATTAAAATCTTTAGTTCGCTATAAGAAACTAATAGTTATATAAAAATAACACAAAGCTTAGTCTACCTATAACTATTGTTACAAAGGAAAACTACATTATTGTATTGTACGTAACATTTATTACTATTACAGTATGTTCGTTTCATACATTAGTATAAAACTATTGAAAATATATAAAGCTTATTGTAAGTGATCTCCATTTGCTGTATTGCAGTCCTATAAACGTTGAGACCTCTTATCAATACAAGCACGCACTTTTTTTACGGGAAAATTGTTCAATGCCAATTATATAGATTGTTTTGGGGATTTTAAATTATCAAGGCTTTAAGAGCCACCTTACTCTCTTAAACTGACTAGGACTAGATTACGGCCAGTCTTCAGTTCTGATGAAGTTCAGAATGTTCGTAACTAACCAACATTAGGTGGCTCGGGCTATATCATCCGGCGCCGAATTTTGCTGAATGGACCGTTCAGGGTTATTGAACACGGCGTCGTTAAGGCTACTGCCTATTCAAGAATTGTACCTTTATACACTTGTGGCGACTTTTGATATCTTTTCACAAAAGTTTGAGTCAGTCACTCCTGCATATCTAACACCCCACCAAACCATGACTGAATTTGGATTATGCCCACATTGTACTATAATTCGGCACTAATACGGTAATTTTGTTTCTTAAAATTTTTGCTCAATTGTAAAAATTATCACATCCGTTAAAAAATTATTCATTGTCATCCCTTTGCGTATCGCTTCAGTAGTAGTTTAGATTTTACCATCCTGGTCTTTTTTAAAATATCTATTAAAAAATTACCAATGCGTCTCTAATAGGCTGCAAGTTAAAGTCATCTTTTAAAATATGCAATATCTAGTAGTTCTAGGTGCTATCTTCACCTCATAACGGATAGGATTTCTTCTAATTCCTTCCCTTCATAAGCCCGGTACACAAATATTTGATTAATATCAAGTATATGATGCATTTTAAAAATTGTATTTGGCACCATATCTACTTTATGTAAAGAAATCACAGCGATTAAGTTCTATTTAGCACCCTACTCCATTTTAATATCACAAAATATTTTACAATATATTGGCGCGAAAACAAGAAAACACAATGAAAAACACAGATTCCGAATTCAAAAGAAATATTTTGTTTATTTTTAATTATAACAGTATTTATGGCCAGACTAAGTAGATTAACATAGTTTACTTTCTAATAAAAGAGATCGAAGTCTTAAAAGGCGATACAGGTGTTGTAATATTATATTAAAAACATTTCCGGCAACGAACTTAAAGATTGAAATTGAGAGCAGCTTCCACTTTCCTATAATAAAATTAGATATTAAAGTTTTATATTTATATAAACTAATGCAAAACTCCAAAGTGGATATTTAATAAGAAATAGCTTAACAGCGCGGCGTAAAATTGAAAGCGAATTGAAAAGTGAATTCACTTCCAATTGGAAGAAGATTCGTAATAAAAAAGGTTATAAAGAATTAGTATAATATATTTTGTATTTACATACTTAAAAGCGTCATTGATGGTTGTTAGTAAAACTGAGTACTTATTAATAGCAAATATATCAAAGCTATTAATAACTATAATAAGTATTAATAACTATAGTACATTGACAAGAAAAAGTAATAAACTAATCTTCTTTAAAGTGGCGGGCTTTTTAATACGCTTCTATAAGCTGATTCTGATTTCCCTTAAAAAAAATTGTTTTTCAGACCAGAAAAATGTAAATAATATAAAAAACAAATGATATTTCAACCTATGTTTTACAAAGACATAACGTCGAACTTAGAAATTTCTGAATCTTAAATAACCTGAATACAGTTAAATAATCATATAAATATTTTCTTAATAAACTATATACAAGCAAAATAAAAAAATATAAATACTGAAGTGATTTAATAAATAAATTGTATAAAGGAGCTTTATAAAAATATTTATATAAAATAAAGAGTTTTCTATGATTGTAGACGCAACATGAAATCTTTATATTCATGATTATACTAATACTAAGTACTTAAGGTAAGAGTCTATTATGCTTAAGTGGCAAATGCAATATTTTATTTCTTATAAATGCAATTTATTTATAATTTGTTGCTAGTTTCAACAACTATTTAACTTAGCAAAAGCTTGGACGTAGTCACTTATTTTTTATACTTCCGCTCATCTTCAAGTTTTATATACGTATTAGATGGCGGAGCTCAACGCCGTTTTTGTCTAAAAAAAAGCGGAAAACCGAAATAATAATAATTCTCATGTACTATGGCATTATGTACTCGTTACATAGTTTAGAATACTTCGGAGTTTTTACAGCCCCAACCAAAATAAGCAGGGCAACCAAGGATGACAGAGAGAGCCTAGTGTCAAAACACTCTATTATTCACTATTCTTCAGAATTATAGATACTTGCGGAACTCCTATCCATATCGGAACGAGAAGATTTTTTAAATCCAATCATTCCCCCAAGTGAGATTGCAACCCGCAATTCAGATGTTATTCCACTACTACACGATAACCTCAATTTGGTAATAAGTGTACAATTTTCAACTACGTAGAACTATATACTGTTTATAATTGTGATAACACTACAATATGTCTAACCACAAATAATTTGAAATTATATTACTATATAATTTACACTAAACCGTGAATAATTTGATGCCAGTTGTTTAATAACAGTGGTTGGTCAAAATTGAATAATAGTAATATAGTAAATACTAAATATAATATTGCAAAAAATTGGTTACAAAAAAATCCTAATTACTTTTAAACCTCATAGGAAGTTCACTGTGCATTTAAGAGATATTGCCGGTTATTAATCGAACATAATAGCAGAAAATATTAAAAAAACAATCACCTATTGACAACAGTTTTATTTAAATATAAAATTAACCCCATGATGAAAAATGACCACCTTCATCTCATTCAGACATACACTTTCCGACTGCACCATAATGGCGCTTAAATGTAATGTAATAATACTATATTCATAGTTTTAATATATTTTTATACGGAGACGTTGCTGTCACACGGCGCTGACCTTAAAAGCTAAGTGGCACTAGAGTGCGAGCTAAATATTTAAAAAGCTGTTCAATAAACAAAAAAATACTTCAGCGTATATTCACTGGTTGAAAGAACAAAGGAAAATATTGTTTTATAATTAACTTAATGTGTATTGATCAAATTATCGAATTTATGACTCTGAAGCCAACTGAAATTTACATTACAATTTAACGAGTGAATGGCAAAATTAAGTTTACTACTTTATAATTTTATAATATTGCGTAATAACTTTTAAGTAGGGTATTGTTTTGTACAATAAAGGCATTTTTAATTCACATTGCGCGGATTATAGTAAAATGTAAAATGTAAAAATGTATATGTAAAAAATAATTAGTATACATTTTATTTTCGTTGAGCACTTATATTGCATTAACTGCAATAAAATAGACACAATTTATGAGACGGGATTCGAACCCGCGCCTCTTTAGAAATAGTCCAAGCGGTCTGCGCTAAGCCATGTGTTCTATTTCCTACTATGTCGAAAATCTTAAACGCTTATTACAACTTATTTTTGTTGTAAGCAAGTTATTAGCGGGTTCGACTTTTTTCTAAAAATGTTTTTCATTTACCTAAGTGTGTGAATAATACTTTAAAATGTAAAAATATTTAATAAATAGCACTCCCTCTTGCGAAACGATCGTTCGTAGTATCAAGACGATTATCGGCTATTAGCCTGAAATCTAAACATAGTGTGTGACTCAACATCAGATTTTGCCTGAACGGAGCGGAGAAAAAATTTTAATGTAATTTTTCCCTTCAATCTAGAAAACTAATAGATTCAAATAATAAAATGTTATTCACAACAAATGTGATACATATATATTTTATGACTGTTATTCTAAACGATTGCGACGAAGCCAATTCCAACAATGTAGTAGCCCTACAAATGCTTATGCAATTTTCTATAAAATCTAGGTATATTGTGCCTTTTAACAGGTGCTTTGAGTTGCTTATTTGATTTATACGTGTTCTTGTAAGGTAAAATGTTTGAACAGAAATTTTTTCTTGTGTTACTACAATTTTTCTTTACAAATAAATAAAATTGTAATGTCTGTTTCTAATATTAAAATAACTGCTGTTTACTAAATGCATATGCACGGCATATATACCGAAAGAACATTTATTTTTGGCTGTCTGTCTGTTTCTTTGTTCTGGCTAATCTCTGAATCAGCTAGACCGATTTTGACGGGACTTTCACTGGCAGATAGCTGATGAAATAAGGAGTAAATTAGGCTTTTTTTCGAGTTCCACGCGGACATACCTAGCCTAATATTTAATTTAATAAATGTAGGAGATATATTGACGCCTAAAATACGATAACGTGTTGCCTTAACGACGTATATATCACCTTATTCAAATGGATATGTTGCGTACATGTGTGTTATATTTATTTTATTAATTTTATATATTTCTAATGCATTGTTATAAAAAAGGCCATTCATGTGCCTTTTTTCTTTATAAATATTATATTTTATATATTTCGGAAAACTAGACATTTTTACGTTTAGTTTAGTACTACAATAACTTTTAGTTTTCCTATAACAGCGAATATGAAATTAGTAGTATTTACAGTGTAGTTCAGACACCCATAGATAATATTTGATCTGCAGTCAATGAGTTAGTAGCACTGTGTAGAATATATAAAGACTTATTGTACCAACTATGGAAAAACGTAGGTAAAATAATTCGTTTACATATCTAAAATATATATGTAAAAAATACTTCATTTGGAGAGTCAATTTCAATATGACCATTATTTTCTAAATAACAATTTCTAGAAATAGAATTTAACGTCTACTTATATTTTTTAATACACAAAATCATATTACTTTGGAGAGTCAGCAATTAATTTGGAGAGTCAGCTTGAATTAGCTCACTCTTTTTCAAAATTGTAATTTCTACTAACACTATACATATATTTATATGTTTTAGCATCATGCATATATAAATATATAAATGGAACAAATTTCCACACTGAACGAAAGAAACGTACATATAGCACATTAAGGACAAAATCGACTTACACGTTAGCACTGCGAGAACGTTAGTTTTTGGTACCGTTAAAATTGTTTTTCGTCGTCTAGTAGGCAAGAAAGGAATAAGATCGCTTTTTCCTCTGCGCCATAAATCAGACGCGGCAGATGGTGTTGACCTGCACCATTATTGCTGTTAGAGTATAGTCATTTCCCCACTTCCCCACTACTGTGACATAACCAAATATTTTTTTTTTACAAGTTCGTTGGCATTTTACAATTGTGTGAATTTTTATATGTATTATGTTGAGTTTTATCGTATAACTAGCGACCCGTTTGCGGTTTCGCCTATGTGAACCATTTTATTTTATCTAGATGTAAAACTATAAAATTCTTGGATCAAATATAAAGTCAAAAAGTGAAAAATAAAATTGTATGTGGTCATTCCTAGACCCTCAAACATATCTATATAAATATAATTACAATCGGTTAAGCGGATTGGCCGTGATGACGTCACAGACAGAGTTACAAGTTAAAATACCAAAAATAAACACAGTTAAAATTACTACATAAATTTAAAAATCCTTTATAGCGTTTATAACGTTTTACAATTTCTACTACTATCTTAATATCAAATAATGTATAAAATTTTACTATCCAACTTTAGAAATGTGTTGTTCTATTCATCCTCATCTATACTTTTTAACAATAAAATTATCCTCTTTCCAATATAACACAGACGAGATGCGTATCAATGAATGCGATATTTGTATCCAATTTCACTTGAAGGTATAAATAGCTATATGAATCCTTTTTACGAAAATTTGGCAAGTGTATATGGAGGAGCTTTAGCATTTTAGCATGAGCATTAGATGTACAACAAATTAATTAAATTTATGCGTCTCTACTAGTATTTACTACTCCTACAACTTTCTTGCATACTAGTATTTAGCTATGTTTCCATACGCACAAAATCTACAAAAAACATTCTGTTTATTTAATATTAAATAAAAGGCAACAGAAATACTATAATTTTTTTTTGAATAGAAATATAAAATATATATAAATCGTTTAAAAAATAAATACAATTAAGAAAACATCGCAGCGCCGAGGTAGAGTTGTAAATACAATAATTGTGGGTGCGTTCACCACTCGAGGCTATGATGCTACTTGATTGTTTTCTTTTTCCCACTGTGGGAAAACAAAGAGCGGATTTAGTTACGAGACACAAATGCGTGTACAGAAATGTTATATTTTAGCAGCTTCACGCTTGCACTAGCATTAGAGGATAAGTAGAGAAAAACTTAGGTCCCGAAACTCGTGTTTCTTCACTTGCTGCCTGAATCTAAGACGTTGCGAAGATTGCTTACCAGTGTGGAGAAATGAAAACAATTTAAATATAACCACCCCCCAGAGGGAGATTTGACCTGACAACCAATCGCTTTTACAGCCCAGACGCCATTCTATTGCGCCACTATGGCCTTGATATAAGAATGATATACATTAAATTCTAATGTTGAATATGAAAAAGAATAATAAAAAACAAAGCTATTCTAGAGGTTATAATATCCTAGGTTTATTATAGGGTTCTAAGAGCATTACACGATATCAATGATTAAAACAACCCTTAAAACACTTTAAAAATAGTAAGAGTGCAGGCAGAACCTTTAAAACAAATGGTATGGTTTCAATTCTAATTTGATGAATTTTGATTTTACATTTTAGGAAATGGAATAAATAACGAAAAATCATAATAATATCCTTTTACCAACCCATTAATTTATCCAAAAACTTTTACTTATAACCTACCGAAATAAAGCTCATTTGCAGGTAAAACTTGCTGTATAAACAAAATTTAATCCAAAAATACAATTATGCCGTGTTCACGTTTACTGTGCGCGTAATCAAACAGTAGAGGGCCATCTATCTTGATTATTCGCTCAGCGAGTTGTAATAAATTAGATGTTAATCAGCAAAAGCAAATCTTTGGCCAATAATGTAGTAACGTACTTCCTACTATTTTTGGTATCACGAAATCTCACATGACTTTAGGTAGAGCCCCAAAAATCCTTTGTCGGACTTCGTTTTCCTTCCGAGCCGTTTGGGAAGACACTGGCTTAAGTTAGCTTGCAAATCTACATAATGTATACGTTTCTTTATATGTGTATCTGTAGGTCAAATTATTATTAGTGTCTTATTTTGGATTTAAATTAAATACATGTGTTTATTGGGGGAATATTTAATTTAGTTTACTTTTTTGTATAGATACTTCGATAATTACGATTTTTATACTATGGAAGCTTTAGTCAACTGAACAACTCACTCAGCACTCGGAAACAACTCAATACAAATATATTTATATAAACCTTTATTATATTATATTTAAACACGTGCCATACAGCCATATTCCAAATACCGATTCTAAGTAAATTAAACACTAAGATAGCATGTGAAAATCTATAACATTTATCGATAATTTTTTTTTTTTGTAAATCTGTAACTAATGAATTCTATAAGCCTCCTCAAAAACTAACTCCCTTTCAAATATAAAAAAAGACAACTATACTGAACATATGTAACTTCCAATTATTTCATGGGGAAAACAAATAAATATTAGTCCAACATTTGTTGCAGAGTATTAGGCAAATCTCGGTAGAAAAATCTAATCAGACAAAAAATTTAAATGAATAATATCAGATAATACCCTTAGCTGATATAATTAGAAACTTATAACATCTATTCTAAACATATTTTTCGTCTTATATCCCGGAATGCAATTGCAGGTAAAGGTTTTATGTGTCTGGCAATTGATGTCCTTCGGGAATGTAATTTAGTTTTATTACTTTTCACTCATTTGCTCTTGTAAAAAATTATACATAAAGTACAATCAATATATTTTGTTATTTTTAATGCTATTATCTTAATAAATTATAATAGGTTTGTCAGTTACAACTTTTATACTAGCTGAAAGAGATTTATGCCTTATGGCTGTGGTTATAAACAGTATCATACAATGTCATATATTCAACCTCAGTTGAGGAAGCTGCTACTGTTACATTTGTTTCTTTGTACACCAAGTTATTGTGCATGCCTCAAATAACTTAACTAAATGCCCAGTTTAACTTTTATATCCTATTTATCGTTACCATTCCAGTATGAATCTACAATTCCACATAAAATGTTATTATAGATATTCCACTTTTTATAAATTAATTTTAAATCAATTGTTCCCTTTAAATATCTCAGCACCATTTTAAAGTATTCCTACAATTCTTTATTAATTTTACTTGTATATTAGCACTACGTACCTACACTTGTGCTTAAGTCAGGACGAGTGCATAGCATAATGTACACTAAATAACTTATAACATTTCTGCACTCCATATTAAACCTGAACCAACTATATATTTCTATTTAATATATCCATTGTCTAGACATATACATATTTAATATATACATGTATCAACAGCAGAAATTTTAAATTATAAAATATATATATAAAGAAGAAATTTTTAAATATATATATAAGGACTAAACGTACGAACAAACTAGTTAGCGAAGCAATCGTGAATCTACAACAAGATATACGAGCAACAGACACAAAGGTTTTGAATAAATTATAAGATACTCGTGACTAAGAAAAGCCTGGCGATAAGACGTGTCTTATATATTTTAGGTTTAAAAAAAATATTAGTTTTAAAAGTGAAAATTTATTATTTTTTGTTTTTAGATTTTGGTACTAATAACCCATACTTAATTATGATGAACGTAAATTAATTCACCTATCATCCTTCTACGTCCTGTATTTGAACATGAGAAGAAATATTTTTACCTAATTCCAATATGTCATGTTTCAATTAGGAAATTAGTGGGTTTTAGATCTAGATTTAAGCATCTAGCATACTCATCAGATTTAGTTATATTGAATTTATCACAACCAGAATTATGTGGCTTTGTAATTACTAATTCAGGTATATTACCATTAACGGTTTCGTTGCGAGAATTTATAATATTCTCTTTAGGCTTCGGGATAGGCATATTGCAAAAAAAAATATTTCGTCCACAATAATATCTCTGACATAACATAATTTTCACATTCAGGATTTCAAAGTTTATAACCGTTTCATTCATAGCCAACTAATATACTATTCCATAACTTATAATCAAATTTAGATTTAATAAATTATTTAAGAATGTAAACTGTGGCACCAAAAACTTAAATAGTCTGTACTACAACTCTCTCTGTAAACTTAAATATTTTTTTTATGCCTTATTTCAAAAGGCGTTTATATAAATTACAAATATACGGCAGTTAAAACTGCATCACCCCAAAAATGTTTATCTAAACACAATTTATCAAAGAGTGAGGTTTCTCAGTGATAGTTCTAAGAATTCGTTCAGAAACACCATTCAACTGAGGCGTTCTCGGTATTGTCAAATGATAAGTTATTTCTTTTTCAACACAATACGATTTCATTTTAGTAGATAAATATTCACCACCATCGTCACAATATAAATAAACTAGCTTAGTATTAAATTTTGCCTCAAATTTTGCAACTCTGTTTTTTTGTATACGAGCCTCACACATATCACAATTTGGTGTTACTCTTTCATTTCATATGATTTTTATTTTAAAGAATATTTTTTAATAATATGACCTTACCGTTGACGTCATAATTTATAATCATTCTTGATACTATTCCTTAAATGGTAAAAGGGGTGATATGTATTTATACACTACCGATTTTTTATTTGGGCACCATTTCGTCAAAACAATATGACAAACCCTGCTTGCTATATCCTTGAAACCAATAGTACATTGCAAGCATTAAAGAACATAATTTAAAACTCCTTGAACGCCTAAGTCACCGCTCACGTGTATGTTTCCTCTTTTGTTGCTGAAATATATTCACAGTCTTTAGCACTTGAAATTTTAAATGATGTATTTAAAGAAGTACGCGTAATAAAAAAAACTTCCTATTTATAATGTGATATGAATGATCTGGGTGCTTAGAGTCCAATATTAACATATCCTTCAGCTTATATATTCCCAATATAAACGCAAATCCAAGAGATTCATTTGATATAGAAGGTTGATGAGTGTCTACAGCTTGTACAGTTCTCGTTCTTTACGTATACTGTTTGTCGTTTACCATCCTTTTAAAATAATAGCAGATTTTCTGAGCCCTTTACGGCACAAATGATAACTTTTTATAAATTTTGCTCTCATCTTTCCGATAGTCTTTTATATTTCATCATAATTAAAATTTCTTCGGAGTCATATGAAAAGGTTTTTTTTCTAAATGCATCACTTTGGTACTTGTGTCTAAGATACGGTTTTTACTTTTACTTCATGTGCAAAGTCTTGTTATTACAAATGCTAATTTCATATTATCTTCAGATACGGTCTCTATAGCAGTTATAACACCGTCATAAGGTGTTGGTAAAGTAAGAAAGTAATGAGCTACTTTACTTATTCTTTTCTACTTCTTCTCGGTCTTTACTTATTGCATTATTGTCGATAACTTTTTCTAGATCAATCTCGCTCAACAAAGCTTTAATGCAAAATTTCCATATCCTACGTTTATCACCACTAAAAAGCTTAATATTTTTTGATATTGAACACGAAATGGAGGATATTTTACATCTTCCATTTTTGAAAATGGTCGTATAGTTTAGATGTCAAAAAGAAAATGTTCTAAATTTAAATTTACTATAAAGTAAAAAAATACTTAAATTATATTTAGTATACCTTGACCCATATATATATATATATATATATATACCTGTAGGAATATGTAGGTGCAGTAGAAACAACTGAGAAAATATATTTATATAAATATTTGCTATATTGTATTATATTTAAAATCCACACGTCTGCATATTGCAGATAAAGCTAAAAAAAGCCTTTGTAAGGCTATGTAAGATAATTTATTATAATTTTCTTTTATATTATTAACAAATTACTCACTTAAATTTTTTATATATCATTTAAAGGGGCAAATATGCTGGTGGCTGTAACATAGTTTGTACTAGTAGGGTGGCCAACGGTCTACTCTAGAAATAAAAACATAATTGTATTTAATATAGAGTGAATATATATATAATCAACAAAGATAACTCATTTCGACAGTATAAAATTAAAAATAGATGTAAAAATGAAAGATTGAAATGAACAAAATAGCGTAATGGACATAACTTAATCAGCCAACACTCTCCAAACAATCTGTAAGTTTTGGAATCTTAACTTCGAAAGTATTTAATATTTTTATATTCTTCTTCTTCTATAATTTCTACTTTAAAATTCAAATATACTTAACGTTCCAATTTCAACTTATATTAACAATACATTTAATTTCTTATATAACAAATCCAGTTTTAAAAAGGAACTCAAGAAATCTGAACTGTCAGTGACTCATATAACCTAAAAAAAACTATTAATAATTTTGTTTACATTGGCCAATATAATAAGTAATTAACATTTTAACGTATGACATTAGTGACGTGACTAAATGATATGATGATGATGAATAAAAATAATAGTTTATTGACAGCGACTTAATATGATACACGATACATATTAACTCTCGAGTAAAATTACATTTGGTAGTCATACTAGTTAGTATAAGCTATGTCAAAGCATCCAGTCATATTTGCCCCTTTAAATTTAAAATAATATTTAGTGTTTTTTTAGTGTACCAATTAATGAAAAAAATATTTGAATGGGTACAAGATAACACGGTTAAAAAATTTAAAAATAAATGCATATTACTATATACATAGGTATAGGCCAGGGGTGGCCATAATACTTGATAGTCCGCGCCATTTTTAACAGAAAATATTTATATAGCGAGCTGCATTTAAATGTACTAAAAAAGTATGCAAAAACCCTATTAAGTTATTTTTAATAATTGCGACTTATGCGTTAATAATATAAAAGAAAAGCAAAAGGATATTAAATATAGCTATACAATAGTTTGTTTTTAGCTTCACGTTTTATCACATGGAATGGCGCGCCAAACGCTACGGTCCCTGCGTACATCTTTCACCTGGTCCACATTCATCAACCTCTTGATACACGCCCTCCGGGAGGTTTTCAAGCTTTTTACGTGACCTTCCTCAGTATCATCCATACTCTGTTCACGAAGATCAGCCGAGTCATAATTTAAAGGTCAACTGAGATATAGATTATGAAAGTAATAAAAAGGTATATAGTATTCAATATAATCCATTACAAAAGTTACGTATAATAAAGTATTATTACTATTATTATACAGTAGTATATAATAAAAGTACAAACGTTTTTTTTTACATGCATGCATGTATATGTAAGCCTTAGACAGCAACAACAGCTGACAGGTGACGCAACGTCAGGCAGTCCTGATTGATATTTTGTAAATATATTTTAAAAATATACGTATTCCTAAAATTTTTTAAATTTATCAAAAGCTTGTAATATTTTTTTAACACAATCATCCTGCTTAGTAGATACTAAGCAGGATGTTCATCCAGATTGAATGTGTTATTATACCTTCGAAATATTTAAATTAGATTATCCCAAGCATTTTGTTGAATATTATCAACAAAAATGACAACATAATTCCTACACCATTCACAAAACTTCCTATCTGTGATGCCTACGATGATCTACGCCTACTAAGATGCATTAAAATTAGGTAATTTAACCCACGGATTATTATAAAATACTTAACGATTACACATAAAATTATATATAATATTATCTTTTAAATAAAAGAACAAATAAAAGTCTCCAGAACTACTTATATCTCAGACGACGAGCAATAATATAAAAGTTAATTAAAATACGTTGCTTAGGTTTCCTAATGACTAAATGGTAAGACGAAGATTAAAACTGTTTTAATATAAATTTATATTTTTACAAGATACAGTATATTACGTTAAAGAACTGAACTACTTTGATGCTTGGAATCGAAAATAAAAATGGTCTTTAAGTGAATTACTACTTAATTTGTATTCTGAGCTAAACTATTGAAGTAAAATCTTTACATTTTTAAGTAACGTTGATTCATTTTAGTACAAAACTAAAGTGTAAGATTTTGGCGTATATATTTAGGTGTATAAGTATAAATACCAAATACTGACATGTAATGTCGCTATAATAAGTGTATATATCATTTTTTTTTATTATTTAAAGTAGTACGTAGGCAAGCGATATATTAAACATTTCTACAATTTCAGCCCATTAGAAATTTGTGAGATAGAATCAAGATCCATCGCGAGCACAATCCGATACTGTACAAAAAAGTAAAATGTTTGTTACATACATTTTACTTTTTAATGCCGTATCGGTCGTTTGTACAGTATGTTTGTACGCGCACATTTTCGAAAATACTAAACGTATTTAAATAAAATCTTTTTGTCGTATAGCTTTAAAGGTTAGACAGAACTTAGGCTATAATGAATTCGAAGAGCAAAACACCTGATGTAGAACCATAATAGACAGCTGTTTGTTTATCATTAAATTTACTCAAAAAAAGTTGCGTGCAGCTGCTAGTTTTTTTATATATATATTACTAGCCTATTTAACTATAATTCGCATGCAATTTTATAATTATATAGAACTAAATAATTAAATTAATGATAAAGGCAGGTTACTTTATACAATATTACAACAAGTGAATTATTTAGTATTTTCACCTCGAATAGGCTGTTTGACTTGTTGCGTCTAAACTAATGTATCTCAGAGGGAAACCAGATTATGCTCAGGGGACTATTTCTGCTGAACCTGCATTAAACAAGATAAATGTATTGAAATGTAAATAACAGTTCTGCGAGATTCAAAACTTCGCGAAAAAGCGATTCTAAGTGTTGCAATAAATTTGTAACATATGTGTACATGTGGTAATATAATTTTGATGTAGAATTATAAAAATATACTGTCACTTTGTTTGAGAAAGTGCAGCGTTTGGTTCCACCCAAGACGTATCTTAAAAACGAAAAGTTAAACTAATAAGTTGCATTTGCTAGGTACTCTAGGTATGTAAATACTTCGTAACAAAAATGGAACGAGAGTCTGATATTAAAACGAGGCTCGATATGTAAAAATTTAATAAAGAGAATAATATTTTGATATTTCATATTGCCCCTCGAATATTTTGACGTTGCATGTATACTTTAATGTATAGTAAAAAATTGGCAAACATTTAGTTTTTTCATGTTACCTATTTATTTAAACAAACTGTATAGTTTGTAGCATTAAATATTTGTTTAACAGCGTCATCAGCGATTAAAAAATCGCTTTGAAGGGTAGACAGGGAAAACCTCTTTCCACCCAAACGGCGCTTTCAACGTCGCACTTTATTTTAACATAGCAGGGAAAGTGAAAATAATAAAAAATATAGGGATTGGAATTGAATCCTCAGCCATCGTGTAAAGTCAGATACTGCACCATGATGAGCTCCAATAAAAAATGATATTTACAATTCCATATACACTTAAGTACCCTATGTAAATAGGAAGTTATCACCACCGAAAGCCTATTTTATTGAAAACCTGAAATTTGTTTAAATATTAATAATAATGAGTTATTCATATAGAAATTATGAAATTACGCTTCCATTTGTATTATCCATTAGATTTTAATTAACGGTGAGTAAATGACTAGGGCAATATATGCATAATCGAGTTTTATAACAATTAGACCCATGTTCAAAAATACCTTAGCCATGTGTCAATTTAGTAATTATTTTCAGCTTTATGATGTTTTCCACATAGCATACTTTCCGCCCGATTATTGAGACATCACGTATTGAGTCGCAGAGCTCAACGCCGCGTTTTGTCTTGTTTACCAGAGCGGAGAATGAAATATAATTTACATATAATCATACCCCCGAGTTGGATTCGAATCACAACCAATCGCGTTTACAGACAAACGCTGTACCACCAAGCCACGAAGGCCTCTAATAATATTTTATGTATTTTATTTGTAACGCAGAGTTATGTAAATTATTAAATTTCAGCACTTCTCCTTTACTTAACCCTTAGCTGTGCCAATTTTTCATACTCCTGGCGTAATATTTGGTTGGGTTTTCTTAAGTTTCACCGAGAGAAACTAATGTCAAGAAAAATTTATATCAAGCTTTTATTAATTTTATATTTCAGACATACATTTGTATATACATTTATACAAAAATTTAGGCGAAAATACTAAAACTTAATAATATGAAACATTATTTCAAATATCTAAGTATTAATTACAACCCCTCGGGTCACGCTACGCAATAATCACCCTTGGGTTGCGGTATTAATTTTGCAACTTCGTAGTGAGGGGTAAGTTCAAAACTAGATTTTGTATTGTCACTTCACTGCCTTATACAAGTGTAGTATAACTTGTATTGTAATTAGATATACATATTTGATGAAATATTCATATGAGCAATTTAAACTTTTGAAATAGTAAAATAAAACCTACCTTATTAGGTACACCTATTAAGGTAGGTAAGTATTTATTTAGTGATTGGCAAAAAAACATAGTGATGTATTTTCCTTTACTTTTCAGTAAATGTTGGATAGCATTAAATTTGCATTGAAAATTAAAACCTTGCATGCATACTTCCATGCCTGACTTGTAGATGCGAAACATGGGCACTGACGAAATCTCTAAAAGAAAGGCTTGCCAATAACTAATGGACATACTGACGAAAATAGACCAACAGAAAAAGAGATGGACAGGGCTCATGATGCGAGACAAGCGTGGTAAATGGAACTAAGTGATAAAAGAATAGTATACAAGAAACGGTAAGGGAAGTCACGAGAGGCAGTATACCAGATGAGAGGACGAAATCAAACTGACTGTAGGACCAAACTGGAGGAGAGTTACATGATAGAAGGCAATGGATGGTGTTAGGGAAGGCTGATTCTTAGAAGGTCTTTTGGCATCGGCCAAAAGGCATGCCACCTGCAGGGACATTTTGAAGTTGTAAATGTATAACGTATCTCAAACCTAATTGCGGAATAAAAGGGCTTATTATTATTATTTTGTGACACTGAGGAGACAAAAAAATCAATAAATAGAAAAACTTAACCCAGTGAAAGTTGAACCTACAACTATCGCGTGCATATGCCGATTTGGCATGAGCATTTGACGATTCCTAAGGTGTGTAATTTTGTCTAATTAACAAAAGTATTAATTAACTACATATTACATTTAACATTCAAAAATATTTAAAAGAATAAATGTCTATTATGTATGCGGTATACGGAGGATGATTTATAGTCCTAAATCTGACTGAATCAGAAATATTAATTCTAGCCGAGTCTTGTCTTTTTCAAGTGGTTTTTATAATTAAGTATTAATTTATAAGTATTTTCACATAGAGTATAACCGCTCACTATTAAACTATAAATTATTAGAGTACTTAAATTATTATTTTTCACATATTAAAAAAATACTCAAAAGTAAATAAAAATCAATATTTACATACTCGTATAATAAAAATGTAACTAATCGCTCTGTGTACATAGAAGATATATGAATAAAATAATAAAATTATGGGGGGAATTTATAAATGTAATAGAAGCCAAAACAATGACTTTTATTTTCATTTTATGTCTATGCCCGCTAATCTCCGAAACGGTTAAACTGATTTCAATGCAGTTAATACTATTTTATTTTAGTAAACTTCCTTTAATCATTTAATCTATACTTTATTTCAATAAGTTCATTATTTCAATAAAAACGTTACGACAACTTAAATACTAAGTTTAAGCTAAGTTTGTGATTTAGTGACAACGTGGGCGGATGAAAAAAATAAATAACTCAGTCGTGTAGTTTACGCAGGTGAAGCCGCGAGCGGTTCGCTACTAAAATTAATATTTTAGAAACTCTTTGATGTGCAAAAGTTTGTAAAATGTTCATTCAGGCTATTCATTTTGTGAAATTCATTATTTTATTTTTTTAGTAAACAAACTAGCTTGTCCTGCCCGCCCCGCTAGGCGAATGACATCGATTTTCTAAATATTTTTCAAATTTATATATAGTTTATTTATTGTCTTTATTTTTATATTTGTTGTATAATATATGTTTTATTTTATTTAAACCTCAAAATAAATTTTTCTATCTTGATGAGATGGGCAGATGTCATTAGGAAAGAAAAAGCCTGCAACGTTTCTGGTCACGATACGTCCAATTGAACGAAGTGGAAGGAAAAACAAAGATCTACTTTTTTTCTTCTACAATCAGATGATACTCATAATGCATATGAGAGACTCATGGATTGACTGATTCATCATCGCCGACTGTCAACTATTGTAGTTAAACCATAGTCAGTAAGGTTATTTTGTGAAAGGACACCCAATAAATGAAAGTATTTTTGGAAAAGAAACCTATAACAGATTGAAAATATATGGAAGTCCATCATGTTTGATGGTAGAGATGTAAAACGTTTTTAGATTAGTGATGTTAATTAGAAAACAATTATTTCTGCAATTGTAAAAATTGTTTCCCTGTGGGAGTAAATAGAGGATGAAAATATTTATGGACGATCGTCATTTTCAAGTAAAAAATTTTTCACCTACCGATTACTGATTAGTAAATTACTGTTTTAATATTTAATCAAATCAACAAGGTGAAATAGTTAAAAGGGAAGCCTAAAGTTAGAAATATGAAACATAATTAAGCGTTTGTGGAAATATTACTTTTAAATATATCACAACTGTTCGTTCGTCACATTTGAAGTTAGAAATTTTATTTGATATATTGAATTATGAAGTATCCCAGAGCGTATGAAAATTTTCATGGTTTCGATGCAGTCCAATGGAGCCTGTTTGAGACCACTAAAGTTAAACCACGAATGTGCGATACAAACCTCTTTGTATTATTTACAAAGAAGACCTCGTCCTCTTTATAAATATAAACTATATTTTACGCGAGCAAAGCCGCAGGCAACTGCTAGTCTAATATAATATGGTAATAGTCCTCTTCCATCTAATATCTTAAATTTCAGCGCAATATCCGAGAATGTCTGAACGCCGCGGTGGCATCCACTCTTATGATAAATGAAGGCATTAGGCGATCGTAATTAAATGGTGAGACAAAATAAAGATGGCCTCTGTTTTGGTACAGTCTGTTTGACCTGTTTTTTGAAATATAACTTATTTTTAAGATTGAGGCACATTTATATATTTTACCAAATACAACATTTTTTAGGCGTATAGCTTAGGGGATTGAACGGATTCTAGGAAGGCGCGGGTTCAAGTATTTTGTATTTTGTGTGAAATATCAAAATTATCTAATTTAAATTGGGTATAAAGTTATAGCTTTTGTGCTTCTTTTATGAAGTTGCATCGAAATGTTTCTGTAATGGAATTATGATAAGTGCTGACTTAGATCAATTATTGAATGATTATTATTGTCAGTATTGCCAATTATAGCTTCTTTTTTAATTTAATAAAAAAAATATTTACTAATTTATCTATTAATTTAAAGTAAAAGTAAGTTGCCTTAAGCTTTTGAATTACTTTGCAAACGGACTTTTTCATTACTTGAACACATTTTCTTTATAAAAGCTATTAACATTGTACAAGTTTATAATATTACAGTTAAAGTGCACTGAGTCAGAAAAGGAAATATGAAGGCGACTTTCAAAGAACTCACCTTAGGCGATAAACTTAACTTGTTGCTGTCAGCATCCAATTACGCTGTTTTTATTTAATACGGATATAATCTTGTACAGTGCCCGTGAAGATGATAATGATAGTATCGGCTAATCAAAAGAACTATAATATCGGCTAATCGAATATAATAAGTTTTATAAATAGTCTTGTAAGATATTTTAAAATTAAAATAATCTGAAAAGAAGGATGATATTTAACGTTCGTGTACTAAGTTTCGTATATGATTTCATTAATAAACATTTATTATATAAATGTTTGCTTGCATATGTCGAGGTCATATCTCCAGATTGAAATGATCGGACATCTCATGAAATCCAGAGCAATGTGTATTACATAAACATAAGATTGTTTTATTTTCTTAATTTAGAATTGAGAACTTCCTGTATTTGAAGTCGGTTAGGTAATTAAAGAATTTTAACATTTTTAAAGTGTTCATATACTTAGGAAATTAAAACTTTTTTTAAGCTTTTATCTAAGCCATACGTTCTTCGCAGTCAGAGCGCTTAGATGGTTTCCAAGATGCCCGGGTTCGAGTTCCGCTACGTTCCAACTTTTATACGTTCTCTTAAAATAAACAATTTTACCTAATACTTTAATATACAAAATTTATTAATTTCTACAGAATACTCTTAACAAATTCCTTTATTTTATAAATTACATATTTTTAGCTGAAAAATAGTTGACTTTAGTGCAAGGGTAAATAATGCTGTTAAAACTATTGGAGATATTAATATGAACACCTTGGAATAATTTCTCAACCAAGATATACCAAGATATTATATTAGAAATAAATAAATACTTATCAATATTTCATGTCTGCTAAACATAAAATAGTACTTCTATTTCTTTATTTAAGTATTTGAATCCTATCTGATTAGACCAAAGCGCTTTAGCTACACCACTCAACGCCCAATGTCGGTAAATAACAAAAATAATGAAACATAGTATCAATTAGTAGATTAACGTAGAGCATCTAAAGAAAAAATAAATATCGTTAATTAACATAAAAATGACAATATTGTCAGTCTTACAGAAATGTACCTCCAACTGCGAAGGTAATTCCACGAAGTAACGTCTCATATCATAACGTCTCTCACGTCAAAATGCTTTTAAATTGAATTTATCAGAAAATACAGAAAAAGCTAATAGATTTTTATTTACTTAATTGATATATTTAAATAGAAAACAAGATAATGAAACGTAAGGCCTTATTATTTTTTTGTATATTTAATAGTGCATAAGATAAAGGATTTTTTGTCAATTTTAAATAAAATAAATATTTATATATATTTCAAGCATTAGCCTTTATTGAATTGAGTGCACTCCCGGCGTGAATGTTGAAACTTTGCAGTCGGTACTCCACTTATCACCTAATTATGAGCGATGGCTACTGTAGCAACTTCTGTTGGAATTAAGATATATAGAACAAGTATTTCAGGTCAGATCAATGAATTTAAAATAGAAAATATATATTTAAAGTATTTGATATCCGCAACTCCGTTTGCGTGGACTTTGTGACATACTACCGTATACCATATTCACTTTGATTTGAACACAAAATTATAATAGCTTCTTTTAAAGTGGTAATTTTCTTGTTTTGAAGACTTCCACGTCAGATGTTCTAGACGATTGTAATTTATTTTTTTGCATAACACTTTTCTCACACTAGACAAAAAGGACCTAGTTCTCCTTGCCCGAGCACCGCAGGCGCCCTTGCGGTTGTCGACCTCCTCTCAAGCAGCCATGTAATACTGCAGCGACAGAGTACCCTCTTCCACAGATTACCCCCCCCCCCTCCTTGCCGCTGTAAAGACCAATAGCATTAAATCATTATCGAAAAAAAAAACTCCGTTCTCCACTTGCAACCGAATTTTAGACATTGCGTATTCAACGCCGGAACTCAACACCTTGCTATTTCTGACCGAGGGAAAAACTAAAATATAAAGTGATAATAAGTATCTAATAAATTAATTTCAATTCATTATATAAATAGCAGCAACCAGTCACGATTTTAACTAGGAGCTTTACAAAATTGGTGTCCTATAGCCTATGGAATTATATTTCGTGAAAATATACTCGTATGGTAAGTAAAATTTAGAAGCTATTATATTCATTTGCCAGAAAATTTGAATGAGTGGTTACTACCTCACCGTAAAATATTGTGCTAGAACTAAAATATAATTAATATTGTACATTTCAGTTTTTTTATTTATGACTTATCATAACATATTATACTTACATAGTCTTAGCAAAATAATTAGTGACAATTTTGAATATGATATATGAATATGAACAAATAAAAGTCGGAAGCGACTCTATAAATGATAGTGTTTATATTATTTTTTTTACTTCACATTTTTCCAGTATAGCAGTGTATTCAGTGACAACCGTGTGTCGAGACACTCTGTTCTCAAAAATTCGCCCTAATTCGAGAATTGTGATACTCAATTCGGTCTTACCACGGTGGAAAAAAGAAAATAATTAAAATATAATCGTTCCTCCGAGTGGAAGTCCACATCTATTTGTTGGTAATTAAATTTTATTTACTTTTTAACATTTTTGAAAGTGTTATTCACACACTTAGCAAATTGAAAAAAATATTTTTGAACCAGCGTCTCTTGAAAACCATCCAAGCGCTCTGACCGCTAACCCATACGTTCTACGTCCGGCTACCTTGAAATTCTGATACGCTTATAACAACGAGCAGAGATTTGTAAAAATCTCTCTACAGAGATGCTAACAACAAATATAAGTCGACGGTTCCGAAGAGGCGCAGGTTCAAAATCACCCGTTATAATATAGATACATCAAAAATTGCAAACGAATATTCACAAAACAGAACAACACTAAGCAAACAGAAGATATTTTATTCAAGATAATTTGACGCAGATGTATTTTATTAAATATAGTCGCACGCATGCTGCCTAAGAATCGGGACGTCGAAACCAGACGCAAAGTGTCAAGCGCTTGTCAAACAAACCTGATTATTACCTTCCTTCCTTACATCGAGCGTACGAGAAATATACTTGTGAAATATAAGTGTGTGGATTTCTAAATATTTGTGATTAGAAACAATATTTTTTTATATATAACTAATTATTTTACGATATAGTTATAATTTATAGAACACTTATCAACAGCTATTATTGATATATTATGCTTACCTAAGTTTAAATAACGATTCATTTCAATATTAAAATTTAAATATTGTATTTTGTACTAATTGAATTATTAAGCAAGTTCAGTTCAGTTATTTAATTATGGCGCTGCGAATGAGCAAGTAAAGCACAAGTCACTTCACCAATGTCACGTTGAATGGAGAACACAGGAAGGACATTGATCGGTAAAAAGAGATAAAGTCACACTATGATCGAATGCATCTTAAAAGAGAAGAAAGTAACAATATGTAGACCTTCTCCTATAACAAAATACATATTTACAACATATAATATATGGCTTTAAAGGTTAGTATTGAATAATATATATATAATCTAACCCCTTAGGTATACCTAAGGGGTTAGATTATAATTGGATTTTGTTATACCTAATATATTTATATAAAAATTTATAAAGAGGACTAAACACAAACATTAACAAACATTGAACATACAGGGGGCACATCCTTCCTCACCACGCAGGTACTCTCGGGGCACGGTTGCACGGGTCACCGGAGGGCGGCACACGACCGGTCCAAAGTCCAACATAACCGCGTCCGAGTCCCCAATCGGGCGGGTATCCGTAACAGATTTCCTCACGTTAAAATAAAAAAAAAGCTTTAAAATAGGATGTGAGAAGGGGAACTTTCGTCCAGACCACATTCGCACAACGAGTGGTCCCTGGCCCTGATCTTTGCCAGGTGCACAGATGCATAATTATTAAGCAATGAAATACAGCTTTACACTTTGTCCCGCATAGCAGGGTAGCCAAAGAGAACCTAGTTAAGACAATATGTTCTCTATCTTCAGCCAACGCGGCGCTTTTTTGTCTTACGTACTCTAAGTACTCTAGCGAAGAATTGAAAACATTCTAAATATAATCATTCCCACGAGTGGGAATCGACCCACAAACAATCGCGTTTACTGTATCACGCACACATGGTTTGGTGTAGTGCCACTGCACCAAGCCACCAATGAAATAAATAGATAAATAAAAGAAAATAATCTACAGATTCTAAATGCATTCTGCTTCACTTTTACATTTTTTGCTTAATGTTATCGCTTATGCTTCCAAGAGTAAATAGCATTGAGTTTATTCTTTAAGTACAGGTAATATATATATACATGATTGAATAAAAAATATCACGAACGAGTGAACTGAAATCACGTAGGAAGATAACACGTTTCTTTCTATGGAAAATTTTATTTTATATTATATTACTAGCGAACTCGCACTACATGACAAAGGAATTTAAATTTTTCGGCTCTTTCGTTCTCACTTTTTCGTTGTCACTTAAATCAAAAACTTTGCTTAAATTTATAATATAAAATGGTTGTAATCTTTTTGTTTATCCACCGATCGAAATTAAATAAACACAATTTTAAGGCAAGCTTACCTAGATAAAATAGTCAAAATTGTATTAAAATCAGTTTACCCGTTTCTAAGATTAGCAATTACAAACAAACAAACAGAAAAGAAAATTTAAAATCATTGTTTTGGTTACTATTATATTGATAAATGTAAAATATATTTTTATTATATATCTTTCGTATGCAGCGATCAGTTACATTTTTCTTATATGTATAGACTTGTCTATACCTACAATAAGAATATAGGTATAACAGAGTAGATATATCTTGATATACCTACTCTGTTTTATCTACACTATAATGAAACCGTAAAAATGTAAACTTTGAATATGCTTAAGAGAATATAATTAAAGAGGATGAAAAAAATTGCAATAGGTAATATAACTATGATTATAAACATTTTTATCTATCTATTCATCTATTTCTCTGTTTGTACGCGCACTTCTTTGGAACTAGTGAACGGATTTGAATTAAAGCTTTTTTACTGTATAGCTTTTATCCTTAGGCAGGAAGTAAGAGCTGCGAGAGCACATAAAGTATAAAAAATATTAAAAAGCTGCCTGAACATTTGTTCAGCGTGATGAGCAAGATCCGAATCAACTGATTTAGAACTATAATAGACTAGTTAAATGATAAGTAATAGATAAATGCTACATTAGTTACAACTGTTCAGTGTGGTGGGCGGTTTTTTTTAACAAATAAACGTCATTGAACTTTGGCATTGGGATAGCGTCTGACTGTAATGGCGATGATTGTGGTTACAATTCCCAATTGAAGGAATAGTTATACTTATATTGTTTTAATTTTTTCACTCAACTGTGGAATGGCCTACCAGCGGCAGTGTTTCCAGGTCAATTCCACATATGCACCTTCAAGATTATTAGATATACACGTGTATTTCCACCTTAAAGGCCGGCAACATCGCTGGAGCTCTTGGCTCATCGCTGGAGGTGTTCCACGGGTTCGGGGGCGGCGGTGATCACTTACCATCAGTGGACACGAATGGTCGTTTGCCTTGTCTATAGAATAAAAAAAAACTGTATTCAGTACGCAGCGTTTTAAATTCGGGTAAAAATCAGCGACTAGAAATACTAGGTCCTCTTTGTTAGACGAGAGAAAAAAACGTTAAGCTGCTAAAAATTAAAATCGTATCTGATATGAAAACCTTAGAGACAAGAAAATTACCACCTTAAAAGAAGTTATTATACTTTTGTTATCCAAGTGTTAATGTTAATGTGAACAGGTGGCAAATGGAAGTAGTGTGTCATAAAATCCACGCAAGCGGAGTTGCGGGCATCAACTAGTACCCAATATACCAAGATACTACTCTTTCTTCAATATATACATTATATATTTATACCATTTTAATTTATAATTGTCATATATTTATAAAATATTATAAGTACAGTATTTATTAATACACCTTAACGTACAAATATACTGTAAAAACCCTAAAGGAAGTGTTTGTAAAATAAATAAATGAGAATATTTTTTATAACTATTAATATACTATATGTGATGAGTGCTCAAGAAAATATGTATTTATTAAAATAACTTATTTAATTTTTCGTATTACCTATAGAAAAATTATAAACAAAAACCATACTTAATTAATATGACTAGTTAGTTATGAGCGTGGAAAAGTTATTATATAATACAAAAATATATTTTTTCGCACAAAAACTTCCAGTCCGAGTTCTGTAGTTCATATAAACTTTTAGGTGGCATCTGCGCTTTATTAGCACGTTGATTTGTTACGCAAAAATATTCTAAGAAAAAACAAAATGTACGCAGATCAAGGTTTTATTTTTAAAAATCGCTTAATTTTAAGAGAAGATAAAATATGATTAAATTACTTTTGAAACAGAAACAATGATTTATGATGTAAAAAAATATATAAAACGTTCTAAAAATAGACTTATAAATATATTATTTGTTCTTAATATGTACAATTACAATAAAAACTATAAAGAATGTCTGAATCTTATTTCTATACAAAATACTAAGTTGTCATAATTTACATATTTTAGTACACTACCGTTGCGAACGTACAGTATTTAAGCGTCCACATCGCTGCTTGTACTTATAGTCGTTCCACCGCGAATTGTTCTTAACAAAACTTCAATTGAAAAGCCTGGAAGGCTCAATTTGAATGCAGGAAAACTTCAACATAGCTTTTATTTCTTGTCGGAAAGTAAATGAATTTTCGACTTACGATGAATCAGTTATTTTTCTCTTCTTTAAATGTTCGATCTGCTGAATTTATGAACTTTTTCAATTTTATCTCGCCGTTTTATATTTTACTTATGTCTTTCTTTTTTATGTTTTTGTCGATACAATTGTTTTATACCATTTAGGTGCAGTGAAATAATTTGGATCCATACCGCATTCAATTTTCGCATCGATTTATAATACGAATCGATCCTACCTATTCAATGTTATTGAAGATAATGTTGCAAAAATAATAATAAAATCAGCAGCACTTATGCAATAATTATAAATGAATTAGACATACATGTTAAAAGCTTTCTATATCAGCAAGTAAATTTAACATCCCCACTCTTCGAATATTTTTTTAAATATTGCGTATAGTACTGTTACGGCATGAACTATGGTAAAACTTAACATTTACCAACTTAAAATGGTAAACTGTTTCTAATCTAACTTAACCTAATGAACATATACCTTCGCTTTTAGAAATAAAACTTAAGTTTTGGCCGGGATATAAATTCGAAATGAATAAATAATAATTAAATCAAAGAACAGTTCAGACACCACCGAAGTTGGTAAAACGGTTTATTGTGGTCCGGGTTTTTACAGTAATGTATGTATATATATATATATATATATATATATAGATATATAATGTAAATTCATGGTATTTGTTTAATTTAGTTGCAATACTATGGAATCCTGGCACGTGAGCCCCATTACTCATTCATGCATTGGAGGTGCCATCGCATCACGTGTGTTTGAAATCAGTTCATTTGACTATAGGCTATCAATTACTCCCGTTGACTGCTAATATTAATTGCTTATTGATGAGACATTATAACTGCCGCAAGCTGTTTCATTTAAGTCTATATAAGTCTAAATATTGCTTAGTGTGAATACAATTTCAGATTATAGCTTACTATATATAGTATTATAGCTTACTACGGACAACTTTTGCCATTTGACGGTGGTACCTTGATAAAGCACGTCTATTTCCACCTTAAAGGCCTGCAACATCCCTGTAGCTCTTCTGGTGTTACAAGGGGTTGGTGACGACGGTGATCACTTACCATCAGATGAACGCTCGTTTGCCTTGTCTATGGTTTTAATCAAAAAGGAAAAAAGTACATTTTAAAAATCCTAAAAAACATTATATACTTTGTAGCTTACTAGTTTAGTTTTGTTGTTAATATACGTACACATGCATGGGAAGTATACTCGTAAAGTCATATAAAATCAACTATGCTAGTAGGATATTAAAGAGAATGTTAAGAATTCTTTATATTCTGTCGCATTTTAAGCAATGCCACACCAAAACCAATTTCTGTTTTACTTACCGATAAAACGTCTTGAAGTGTAACAAGATATTCCTTTTCACTACTACAAAATGTACACTGGAAATGTTCCTTAAACTGAACCAAAATTACGACGTCTTCTACAAATGTTGCTGTGTTTTAGTATAGTAAGTATATAGTAGAAGTTTATTATCATTATATTAATACGAGTGGGAAAAACTTTAGATCTATTTCCACAAAAAGTATAAAATTTAAACACTCACAGATTATATATATATACATGTAGAAGGCTAAACTTTCTTTATAATAATAAGGCATTAGACATGTTTTTACTCAAAAAATATTAAGTACTCGTGCACTAATATTATAATTGATACTTATACTTACATTTGATAATATATTACTTATATTTAATACTATTACTTGCACTTTTGTATGATTTTTTTTTAGAATTTGTAGTATGCTGTTGGCCATAAAAGCCTCTACAGCGTCACTGGGTTTTAGGGGAAGCCGAGCTAAAAGAGCATCGGCCTTGGCTTGAGGAACTCGAGAGGAAACCATCAAATTAGTTCCACGGTGACGCAAGGGCGTTTCATGTGAGATTCGAACATCGACTTGCGACACTGTTTGTCGTGTGGGTTGTCTTTGCTTCGCCCAGTCCGAGTCTTTTGTATGAGGTGACTTACATGTTTTTAAGTCTACGCCTATTTTATGAGTCTACGTGAAATAATTATATTGTAGTTATGCTATTTGAAAATATCATTAATCATTTTTTGATGATTTCATTGTACGGTTTCACGCTTCCACGTCCATAACCAAAAATTATTAGGCAATTGCTAACTAAACCTAACCTTCGCCAGTATGCAAAAAGTTAAGTTTAATATTATATTATAACAGTAATATTAAGTTACATACTATTAAGAAATTCAAATTTATTTATTTAATTTTTACAGTTATTTTCCGATTCACACTGTATCAGGTGTTAAAGAGGACGCATTGCCACCCACGGTCTCCACATTCCTCTTTCACCAGCTACCGCATTCTCTTCATACAGGGCTGCTCCTATTACGTAGTTTCATTTTCCTTAACATTTATTAACTAACAATAGAATTTTATAAGTCACTTAATGTTTGATGAAAATAAAATTGAAATTTCTATACTTAATTTTTCTTATTATTTTAACAACTTTTAAATTTTTCTTCTGCCCTTTCATCTACATATTTATTTGAATTAATGTTAAAAAATAATGGCCACTTTTGGTGATGGTGACTTTCCAGTGCAGATTTATAATTTAACAAATTATCATTATATTCATCATTAATAAAAAGTATTTCATTTTTATTCACTACAAATAAATAAAAATGAAATAGTCCCAATTATTTTTAAATAATGTTATTGATTTTTTTTAATAATGTGTGTATCATTATAAAACAAAATTCTTTGTAAGTAATATAATGTATTAATTTTCTGTGCACCTAATGGCACTTTTTAAAGATTATCTTCTCACTTAGAAGATTAAAGTGCGGGGATCGCAACAAAGTACGCCTTGATGCCATACCCTGTTCCAGTCAATTACCTTCAAATTTCCAAGGTGACCCGCGTTAGCAGCAGCATTTTAAAGTAAAATATTGTTTCGTAAATAACAATTCCCCAACATTTCAAATGTGACACGTTGTAAAAATATAAAGAAGCAGTTAAAAGACAAATTTAGAGAACGTGTCCAAAATTACAACCTGTCTGTTTTCTGATGAGAACTCATTTGCATACCGTCTTGGGAGCACTAGCGGACCTCCCTTTTTCATCATTTTCATTGCTCAACACACATAAGCCCAAAGTTTTCTAGCATTATTTCCTGTTGCAAAATCTTTCCCATGTTTTATTTGTTTTTTTTTTTTTCAAGATTATATTATAGGTTCAGTGTGATTATTTAAATTTGGAATTATAAAAAGTAATTCTTTATTTTCTTAGAGCGACCCTAAACAAATATTTATGGTATAGCCTGCCATATATAACCTAGATAACCTAAACAGTTTAACGCTATTCGATAGTCTAGATTATTTTTTGCAGTTTGGTCAAAGGAATCTAAGTTAAAGTAACTCCACTAATCATTTTCTTCACCCAACCAGTTCTTGGTCCCGAAACCCGAAACCATTCTATACCAAGACGGACCAGTGATTAATGGGAAAATGGTATTTGTACACCCAACCTTTCCTATATCGGAAAAAATATATTTACTCAATAAATCTAAATTCAAAATTTCATATTATCCATTCAATAGCTACCCTCTTATAAATTAATTGTGCCCGCATCCATTCGTACATTAGAAGTTACTAAATTGCATGTAGCACGAATAATTATGAAACAAATATAGAATAGAAATAATTATCGTAATTGCCATAATTACATTTTTATATATGCACATACATATTTGCAATATTGTAAATTTTGTTATACAACAATCCAATATGATTCAAAATTTAAATCAGTTTATTATGCCCATACTTAGTTAACTTTCAAGACTCATGTAACCAATTTACTGGTCGTGTCTTCATTTTAAAATAAAATATATGAATATAATATTATATTGAACTACTGGTGTAACTGGAACTTTGAAACTCCATTCAACTTTTTCCTTCTTCAGCGAACAGTAAGTGGCATACATGCGGATTTAACTTATAAAGCAAACAAAATATAAGTAAAACATTTTTAGAAAACATATAAAAACTTAAACGTAGTGGATTTTTTTTATACGTTTTCCAAAAATGTTTTTCGTAAACTAAGTGTGTGGAGTAATATTTTAAAAATGTTTAATTGTAAGTAGTTATTTTTAACGTCAACATTAAAGATAATATGTAAATTTTAATATTATTAGTTTAACATATAAATTTTTAAGCGTCAATAGCATTTTATATTAAACGAAAATGAAAACAAGTATTAATAATTATTTTTGATTAGAATAAGCAAACAACAGTGAACAATGAAACTTGTAATTACTTTTAAATACCGTTAATACTTTTTAAAAACCATTATACAGTAATTGAAATCTTTTTTTTGACGAAATGGGCAAAATTTTATACATTAAAGGGTTAAACAAAAGGGCGAGGATAAAAATTGAGGTTTTCACGGCCAACTGATTCCTGAAAAGGACGAATCAGTTTCATTTCAAATTTGGGATGGTTTAATTAGTGGAGGCAACATAATAGAGCCATTAGTCATTGTGAAATCACGGTGGTCCTCTACTTCTCAATATAAATGGACGAACTTGAAAGCAGAATAAATAATTTATTTTTTATTTCTTCACTTGTATCTCCCTGAACTAAGTCTCAATATATTATAATACTTAGAATAGAATTAGTATCATTTTACCTTGGGCTATGGTAATAATATCTGAATAGAACACTATTAATCTATAAATGGTGTTGGTAATATATTGCTTTTTGAAATAACGTTTATTTTTGCGATCGAATTCCCAAGACACTTCGCGAAATCACTTCACTTTATTAATTTGCCCTCTTCATTTCTACCAATTTCTTAGCGATCCCTTTTCTATCGTCCTTATTAATTGAGCATACTGATACGCTCGATTAGTAACATAGAAAACAATGCAGTAGTACCTAAGTACTAGAAAATAATGTAGTAGTACCTCTAAGTACTACTACATTATTTTCTATGTTTTCTACTGCATTCAAATTTATACTGTGTTCATCTGTATTATTTCGAAATTCATACTGAGTTCCACTGCATTGTTTTTCGTTACTTAGATTATGTAAAAAACGTATTTCACCTCTTTTATTTATTTCACTACTTTTGATTCATTTCTAAAATTATACATATGTATAAATATTTGCTTTTATATTTTTCACGATTTATGACTTTTAAATAATTTTAATATTATATTAGGTCTCTGAGCCCATTCAGTTTAAATCAGCTCCATAAAGTTTATTATATTGATTTATTTTAAATCAATAAA
Organism: Podotricha telesiphe; assembly: GCA_038994665.1. NCBI lineage: Eukaryota > Metazoa > Arthropoda > Insecta > Lepidoptera > Nymphalidae > Podotricha > Podotricha telesiphe. The sequence continues at coordinate 18,579 of JAOYRR010000493.1, read as the reverse complement.
CATTATTTATAAAATATCTTTAAAATTCATGAAAAAATGGACAACTATGACTACTGGCCAAGCATAAAATAGAAGATGTCTCTAAATTTAAAAATGATTATATTGAAGATAAGGAAACATTAGTAGTTTAATACACACTACAATTCATACATTGCATTAATTGTTATTACACCGTAATCTTTATAGTACACCAAAAATCCCAAATGGCCTTTATTCTGTTTTAAGTAGTATTATATGTAACTGTTAATGTCTGAACATATGACATAGCAATTGTTATTCATAGAATAATAATATTTGATCGTTTTTTTTAGATCACTATCACTCCTCATAATCTCCGATTAAATGAGCAGGTAAACAGTTCCAAGTCTAAGCACTTACCTATACCGACAAGCTGTTTACAGTATAAGATCGTTAATATGAACCTCGCCGAATGAGACGTCCCACAAACCTACGTTCTAAGAGAATTCTATTCTATATTAAAGATTTAACCCTGAAAAACAAGAATTACCAAAAAAACATATTTACTATCCCTACATTAAAGGAAGCTCAAGAATTTAAGATTATTGGAAAAATTCAGAGTAGGTACCGTTATGTTACATTCAAAAGATTGACGTGAACGAGCTGACATTTGAGACTCCGAGGTGGAACAGACAAGCACTGAAGATGAGTGTAATGTATTTGAATGAAGCGTGATGACCTTCTTATCTTATCATATATATTGCAGAATGAAGGAGATTCATAGGAAGGAACTAGCCAATGTTTAAATTAACTACTATATCATCATCATCATCATCATAGTTTATACTATATCATCATCATCATCATTAAGTAAGGAAAAACTTTGCAACGCATTTTACAATAATTATGCGGACAGAGAAGCTCTAAGTTTTTTAAAACTTAGAGCAGGAGTGTAGAAAATCAATATTTTTCATTACATTATCATAATAATTTTGTAGAAATTTATTATTATTAGTCAATGAAATAAACCAACTACAGTTTTATTGAAAGAGAGTGAGTCACGCATTCAGTTACGCGTCAACGGAACTTGTAGTATTAAGAAATATTTATTATTAATACATAAATATTTCTCACTCGCTTTCAAATATTGTAGAGAATTCTTTTATAATATGTGGTAGCGGCCCGCTCACGGCTTCATTAATATATGTAGGGTAAAAGCCGGATAGTTGCCCCACTTTTCAAAAATGTTTTATTATTAAAAAATATGTACTTAATAAGAATAATGCAACATGCACATGAGAATAAAGGTCTTTTATTATATCAGCCTATTTTTTGTGTTGGGTTGCCTACTCTGGAGAATAGTAGCCTATCGCTAAAAATGTTTTGGAGGATACTTGCCTGGTTCGAGCATAGACGAAAACAAACATATCAAATAAAAACAAACACAACTAGTATTTATTATTTAATATAATGTTAAAACCTCTTACTTTTATTATTTGAAAGCAATTGATAAAAGCTTGTCTCAAAACGATTTCGGCATTTCTTTCAAGAAAGATTTCAACAATTGTGGTCCAGCCGTTTTAGCTTCATTGTTAAAGTTGTGCTTTATCTCAATTTTTCAGCAACCTGGTACTTCTTTCAGGATCCTGCGTCTACAAGCTTCAATATACGAGCAACCGGTTTTGTTTTTCATTTTTGTAGGTGTATTTTGTTGGTCTGTGTGTACCAACACGAATAGGTATAATGATATAGTTATTAAATTAACAAATACTTTCTAACTTACGGCGTGTACTGTTATTGTTTTATACTTGCGAGGCATTTTGTTTAACTGAAATGAATGCATGAAACAGTTAAGCTATAAAATTATCAGTTTATAAAATTATAGCTTTGTTATTTACTTTCTCCTTATTAACGTGTTTCTAAACGGTCAATAATTATATATGTTATAAACTAGAATCTGGAAGTATAGACTAGTGCTGCTCCTAGGTTTTTCCTATATACTACAATTGAAAGCGTAATTACATGAGATCATTTGGAATAAATATTATATTTATTTAAATTAGTAAGAACCCAATAGAGCATAAAAATTTAATAATATATAACAGTTCAGAAATTCCTTAACAATTCAGCAGTGTTTACCAAAATCCTCATATCCACCTATCTTATACCCAGAAATGATTTAAATCACATACAACCAAATGTGAAGGAAACTAATACGGACACTGACAAATTAGGATGAAACATCTAAATTCCACGCTGAAGTGTCCAAATCAAGATCCTTAGTTCAACATTACGTATTCATACAGAAGTAGGGTGACGATTACTGTCAATTTGTAAATATAATATCACAGTTGATACAATTGTTTGTTTATTTTTATACCTTGTGGACTTCTCAACGGCGGAATGTAACACGCATTAGCCAAGTCACGTCTTGTTTGCGCGACAGTCCCTTTAGATTGAGCTTAAACTACTGTAATATATGTAAATATTAAGAAACAAAACTATCAAAGCTGGTCCAACCAACAGAAAAAGCTATCGTGTAGCACAAGGCGTTAAAATTACTGCAGATATTTTGGCTAATATTTCATCTCGGCTTCGATAGATTCAAACTTTACTTAATAGTTAAGTTAGATTATATCCAAGCCGATCTCCTAATGGAGACGTTCTAATCTTTGAATTCGGTGAAAACTAGACTGTATGAAATGCGGCATATCAAAACACAGTATGGGATGATTCACTGTGTGTATCTCTTGGCATCTCGCCTGGCTGGAATACCGCTACTAAGCCTTAGCCACAATGTTTCGTAGGCTACTTCTAGACTAGCTTTTCATAATCCCGACCTTCAATTATTTAACATCTCTTATACTCTACACTTAACTTGGTGAGGTAATACGACATAGTTGCGCGATGATTTTAAAGTCAATTCTTACTCGGGTATACATTCATATGTTAAAAATATTTTAGTTTCCACATTCTGACGGGTGATTACGAGTCGTTTGGTTCCGGCAGTCAAACGCAATATAGATATTAGCGGAAAGTGGAGAATTATATACTATAACATTAACTTTCCTTTGCTTTCACTACAAAAACCTGGAACGTAAAATAAATTATGATGAAATAATAAAAAAATTCGATTTCATTATGAATTTTGGTAATGGTAAAATGGTAGTAGGTTATAGGTCTGAAGGTACATATAGAATAGTTTTTATTTTGACATTCTATGTAGTTTTCGTAAAAAAAATAAACAACTGAAACATTCAAATTACTATATAAACTGATAAATACTAAATAGAAATAAATGATTTTTGCATGTTTATATCTTAGTTTCCATAGGAAAAACAAATTACGACACCCTCAAATTACGTCGATTAATCGCAAATTTTATTTCAATCGCAGTTCATAAATGTATTTATTAGAACATAAAAATATTATAAAGAAGATATATGTACAATTAATTCACAAGAACTACAATATGAATGAATTTTAAATTTCAGATATATTTCATATTTATCCATAAAGTAAGTACACGTCGCGCCACACGTTATTAAAGTGTTTCTACAAAAGCAATATTATTAAAGTCAAATAAAGGTTTAAAACAGACGTATAGCATACAAAACATTTTATGAAAACTAATATACCAAGCCATGCAAATGTAGGTTATAATAAGCGTATAAGGCTTAGCGGCCAGAGCGCTTGGACTAGGTTTTTTTCTTGGTTTCGTAGAGGGTTCGAGCCCCGATACTTCTAAATTTTTTATATACGTTTTCCAGAAATGTTTTTCAATGTCATAAGTATGTGAATAACACTTTAAAATGTTACAAATATTTAATAAATAGCATTCTCTCTTGCAAAACGATTGTTCGTAGACTAAGCTTTGGGTAGTAGAAATTTGTAAAAGTTGAAGTGAAGATGCTACATTGGAGATGTTAACAACAAAAAAAAGAGTTAACAATTTCGACACAGCCAGGTATGAAACGCATGGGTTAGCGGTCACAGCGCTTAGACAATTTCTAAGAGGCACGAGGGGTTCGAATCCCGCTGTGCTTTTTCAAACTAATTTGTTTATGGAGTATTCATAAAGTAAGACTCAACACAACATCAGGTATTTTGTATATTCGCCGGCCTGTGTTGTCTCTTACTCACTCAGATTCTTTTAATTGCGTGTTATTTTAAATCTGTAATCAATCAATCAAGTATTCATGTAAATAAAATAACTAAAGGATAATCAACATAAAATGGCCAAGGTAACCGATATACTAATTTAGATATAAGGATTAGTAATATTTATTTAGAGATATATAATGGTTACTCTGTGAGTCAACTTTAAGAAAATATAATTATGCTATTCCGATTTTTTTTTGTGGGCCTCTATATGATATTCATTTTCGTAGTATATTATTTTGATGTATCTCATACAAGCATTACCACATATACAAGCATACCAAAATGCATTACCATCGGTGCGGAGATGAAATCGGACTGGTGGTTTATATGTGAAAGCGTCAAAGACAGACAGACAGGCAGACTTTTGCATTTATTAATAGTATGAATATTAAAAGGAATATCTTATAAGATATGACAAATTTAACATAAGCGGGCAGAGTGATCATCGCATCGTGTTAAAAATGTTTAATAGGTCGTGAATGGTAGCAATGGAAAGCTAAAAAGACTGCCTTGCCTGCAATATACAAAAACTTGAAGCAATGACTCGTACCTGCGCCTCTTGTACCTGCGAATGTGGTGTGTGTTTTTCTTATTCTTAATGTATGAAAAATATATAAATACTTTTCAAGTGTTTTAAAGATATGTAATATTACTTTGTCTGGTCTGTACAGTCACTTATAAATATGTTCAGCCTGGTTATACAAATACCATTGTGAAAAAGCCAACAAAAAATCCATAAATCATCATCATCATCAAATCCGAAAAAACTACATAGCTATTAGTCGCGTAGTGTACACAGGCGAAGCCGCGAGCAGGTCGCTAGTACAGTATAAAAGATAAAATAATATTTCTAGAAACCCAATGGACATTATATTCTATAATATCCATTGAGTTTGTATTATGGAATAAATTTTAGTGAGATACAACGGGCTCAAGACTACGACGTTTCTACTATGACGTTTTTTTTTCCTCATTTGAAATGTATTATCTTTTATTTCCTCTCACCTGAGCGTTACATTTTTCTTCTTCACTTATTTATATAAGTAACATCTAGAAATAGATATAGGTAGGTACCTCCCTATACTACTATAGATGCTATATATACCACCCTAAGTCAATTTATAGATATTACTTATAAGTAAAGGTAAAAAAATAAAAAAAAAAAAATTAACACTATACCTTTCGTAATCTAATAGTATACTATTACCTTAAAATCGAATATATTAACTGTAATGCAGAAAAGCTAAAATCGTTCTCCATACGTATATTGTGCCTAGCGCACAACAATACTAGGAAAATGAAAACAAAGGTATTGTTTTACTTAAATTAAACAAGTAATTTGTTTTATAGCCATTGTTGAAAAAGACGATTATTGTCTGTATATATTATTTAATTGGTAAAGTTTCTTTAACATTTTTATTTTTTGAATATATTATACTGTGAATATATTATTATTATATTAATTCCTGTTTTTCCACAGTTCATTTGATTTGACAGTATTGTCAGTGAAATAGATAAACACATTTAAAATGTATACTCTATACTTATATTCAATGGTTTAGATACATTAAAATATATCGAAAAAGACATATTTAGAAAACGTATAAAAATTTGAACGCAGTGGGATTTGAACCCGCGCCTCTTGAAAACCGTTTAAGCGCTCTGACCGCTAAGCCATGCGTTCTACATCCAGCTACGTTAAAATTCTTATACGCTTATTTCAATTTCCTTAGTGTGGGAATAACACTTTTAAAAAATGTTAACAAAATTAACATATATAGGTTTCACAATTACCTTTGAACACATAATATTATGCTGGTATTAAATAAAATAAAACAAAACGGACTTCAAAGAAATATATAAAAATACTTATTAGTTATATTAATATTATTTAGAGGCCTTCCTGGCGTAGGAAGATAGTGTACGTGTGTTTAAATTCGTGTTCCACGGAATACATCACAGTATTTAGCAAAGGCTCTTAAAAGGACCCTACACTAACAAGCGTTCAAATTATACCATCGATAGGTAGGTAGGTAGGTGGGAACAGTATTATTATATAGAACGTTACTTAATTATATGATATATTTAAGTATATGAATTAATTCTATGTATTTAACATTATCTTTCTTCGTAGTTTATGTGAGCCTTGCACATTCAAATCCGATATGGTGTCGCATTTAAAAGTTTTTACAAAGGCATAACAAAGCCATTTTGTTTATTTTTCTTAACAAATTACTTGAATTTAGATAATATCAAAGAATAAAATAGGTATAATACCAATTTCCCCTTTCCATCCCACACTAAGGAAAGACGCGTAAGAATAATAAAACAGCTATACGAAAGCGTTTAACTTTAAATGTTGTTTAAAATTGTCGACATGCTCATATTTTTATATGGTAAACAAGTGTGTTTGTTCCACTGTAGCATATGAAGCAAAAAGAGCAAACTACTAGGTAGTAGAATAAATACAAGTTCTACATTCTGAAGCGAAAATTTCATTTCCAACAGGTATAAACTTTATTTTATAAAGTAATTAAACATTATGACACAGCGACTCAATTCTCTAAAAAAATTTAAGTGAATATATATTTTTTTTAATTTATGATACACGTTTGTTTCTATTGTCCACAATTTAGTTTCAAGAGACTTTTTTGTCGCTTTATTTTTTTTTTAAACTCTCACATATACACGTCATTATAAAGCAAAACTAAAGCGAAATACACATATTAAATTTTGCAAAGTTAAATCTGGAGGAGGCTTCTGATTTGACGTTACACGCATATTTTTTTTATTATTAATCTAACTTATAAATAAAGTTACGAAAACTGACAGTTACGAAAATTTGTTAATTATTGTTATCTATTGACTCTGTTGACGCGTAAAATACGCATTGCCTTAGCAACGTATATGTCACTTTATACAATATCTCGGCTCGGCAGTGGGTAGAATATTTATTTTATAATTTTAAGTATGTTTTCTGCATTTTATATAAAAAGTTATGACACTGTGCACTAGTCCTCTGTATAAATTTTATTTTTATTCTCCTCTGTATAAATTTTATTTTTATTTTCATATAAAACAAGCTACGTGAAGTGGTTTATTGCCTCGACTCGCAAACCTATACCTTGGCGATTCCATCGTCACAACTACTGGGCGTCAGGAAGAGCAACAAAAAGAATCAGAAGACCGTATCTTCTGATACTTTACTCTAGAACTTGCTCTAGAGTAAAGAATAACGTTTTAAATATTTCCTTCGTCCACGAGGCTTATGAATTCTAAAGATCTATTCTGCACTAAAAAGGTCGACAATAAACATTTATGGTACCCACAATGAGGCATCTGTATGTGGATATGAGAGTGAAAAATTATTAAAGGCAAATTCATTTATTTACGTTAGTTTGTACTTTTAAGTAAGTACGTGTAGCTCTAAGTCAGAAAAAACAACTTTATTCCTAAGTTACAAAGATTATTTCACAAACAAAACTCGTATTTCATCATTGAGCGTTTCTCTCTACTTTTCACATACCGCGCTTTCTGAGCGATGTCAATACTGTCACTCATTGTTTACGGCTGTCAAGTCGCGGGTGACTCCAAGTAATCAACAAAGTATATTAGTAGATATTACATGGTTATTTATTTTGAACTTTATAACTTATGTAATAAAGGTGACAAACGATATAAAACTCTTGCAAATTGTATTTTTTAAGCTTCACGCGACTGTCGTATGTAAAATGGCAGTGGAATTGTGAAACTTAACGCCGCCTTTTGTCTTACTAAAGCGGGGAAATGAATAGACCGCAGAGTGATGTGTCACTGCGTCACGCAAATAATTGAAACATCATTCTGAAGAGCACGTGTTTTTTTCTTCAGTTATATACTAAAGTGGTGGTATATAAGAAATTTGTCATCTTCCTTGCAAGGTGAAGGTGACGCAGGTGGGTGAAAAATATTATGAATGAAAAAGTTATTAAAATAAAATAATGAATAGGCTTTTTGTACATTTCAATTTAATATTAGATTCTTAACATGATTTCTATTAAATTTTAAACATGACTTTATAATATTAGTCATACTACATCTTTTTGATGTACATTTATAATAAATGAAGGAGCGTAATTACATTTAAATATGAGTTCGCTTTACTTACAATAATCTAACAAAAATTATAATAATTTTCAGCTATACCTAACTGAAGCACCTCCCATTAGGTAATTTTGAAATGTTTGAAAACAAAATGGAGGACGCTTTAAGAAAACTCTGTAAAAGTAATTTTATAATTGATATATTGCTGAACAACACCAAAAGTGTTCGTTTTATAATCTAATTTAATAAATCATTTATGTAATGATATAAATATTTTCAGCGAACCTGTTCGAATCACAAAAAGTTCAGCAACTTGTATAGGATCATTGTGGTTTAAACTTTTCAGTGCCTAGTGATAAAGCCACTAATACGCAACAAAAATGTCATGTAGGTGGCTAGTGAATCACTAGTATTAGATTAAATATATTTAACGACAAGCTGTGCCCGCGACTTTGTCTGCGTGGTAAAATAAATTTGATAAATTCGGTAATATTAATTATTTATTAGCAAATCGATCATACATTTGAAGTTTGCTGAAACGTAGCGCTTTTTTTTTTTTACAACGTTTCCGTTTTTACGCCAATTTTGTGTCATCACGCTTCCGTTCGTTACGCTTTTTCATTTTATTCTCAAAATGACTGATTAAAGGGGTTCCTAAGATATCGCCCATCAAAAATAGAAAAAAGAAGGTAGGAAAAATAATTACTTCTACTTATTCCACTGGATAGTTCTTCTTCTTCCATAACTCTGTTAATGGAGAGATATACTCTTCATTATTACCTGGAACAGAGCTCCGAATTTGAGAGTTTATTGTGGTCACCTGGTCATTTTTTGGAGTCAAAATATATGTTCAGAAGTTCCTATTTACGCTGCGTCCCCAATTAATAAATAGATGATATGAGGTCTCGCATGTGTTTTCATGTAGAACAACTTTTCCCTGTCCCTGTGGATATACATCGTTACCAGTCTCAAGTAGCAAATCAAAACACACCTGCGCATTTTCGTTGCCTCCAATTTACACAGAATCAATTCGTTAATACAGCGCGACTTGTTTATTCCAGTTTAATAGAGACTTTAATAGTATCTTATCCTACGGAATATTACTTTATCTTATCCTATCCTACGGAATCCTTTATCTTATCCTACGGAATATTAGATTTTACAACAATATTTGTAATTTAAAAAAGAGTAGTGTGGGCTATTTACAGCATGGAAGCAGGATTCATTGCGAAAAAGTTTTAATAAAATGGGTATAATACAAGATTTTTTAAAAGTATGACAGACACGGTATAAATACAAGAAGTAAAAATAAGTTAATAACTCCTTATTTTCACCTTCTAAAGGTGAATAAATAATTTATGTCATATGGTATACGTATATATAATAAAATTCCACAAATAATTTCAGACTTGCCACTTGAACAATTTAAAATGAAGATGTCCAGGAATACTATTCTGATGTTAATGTTTGCAACTAAATGCTGATACTCACTCGGGAGGCTAATGATGACTATGAACTATTTTTGAAAAGAGCATCTGTTGAGTTTCTCGCTGGCTAATCTCAGCACAACTGCTTTCCGGATGGTAGCTGCTGACAATACTGACATTTTGTGTTAACTGACGATTCGAAAGTGCTTGTAGCCTATCTGAATAAAGAATATTTTATTTTTAATTTTGGATATGCTGAAATTGTATTCCTACCGCTTTTATATTTATCCATAAACGGTAATACACCATAATGTTCCTTAATATAGATTCTTTAAAAATTATGCCATACATATATGACGAACAATAATGGGGTAGATTAGCTCAATAAAAAAGGATTGTTTCACGTTATAGCATTGGTTTTAACACACGTTCAAAAATATTTAAGAATCTATAAAGTACTAGAAATATTTCAGAATGATAATCTTTATTATTTTGCTATAAAAGAGAATGAAGAACTTAAAATTTAACTAAAATTGTGCAAATATTGACGTAATGAAGTAAAATTATTAATAATATAATACAAAGTCAAGGATACTTTAAGCCTAGCTCGCATACTGTTTATAATGAAATTTCGATAAATTTTCCTCTTCCGAAGAAAATGGCTTTGTAAAGTATCTATTAGGGAACTTAGACATTATTTTTTAATATTGATTTTAAAAATAAATAATATATTTGTTTAATAATAATTATAAAAGGTTAATATTTTTCATAAATTTCTACAATTAAAGCTACCAAATACTTATACATAATAACTCTGATACCAGCTCTAAAAAAAATTATATAAATTTATTAAAATTATATAAGTTTTTATATAAATTTATCCATCCAACCACAAAGGGGATCGTTTTTGAAAAAAAATATCGTAGCCTATGTTTGATCTCGCGTCATCAACTATTTTCCTGAGAAAATTTACCGAAATCGGTTAAGCCGTTTAGATTTTTCATACAAACCTTTATCCCCTATTTCAAACATTAAGGGGTTGATTTTTGAAATTAAATTGGTAGGAATTTTGAGAAAAGTTACGGAATCGATTAAGCTGTTTCGATTTTAATCCAAAGTTTTTTGTACATCCTCTATTTTAATCCTTAAAAGGTAGATTTTTGTCAACAAAGTAGCCTATGTTAGACCTTGCGTCATCAACTATCGTCCTGAGAATATCGCCCTGTGAAGCAGTTCAGATTTTTCATATAAACTTTCATCCACTATTTCAAGCCTTTAGGAGGTAACTTTTAAAAAAAAGTGACCTATGTTGGAACCTAGATCTTTAACTATTTTCATTATAAACTCCATCCAAATCGGGCTGGTGGTTTAGCCGTGTAAGCGTCACAGACAGACAGACGGACAGACTTTCGCATTTATAATATAAGTATGGATTGATTGTTTACACTTCTCTGTAGTCTTACATATTCATTATTTACTAGCCCTTATCAATCAAAAAGAAAGCATCAAAAAGTTCAAGTACGTCAACTCACAGACTTTATCTCAAAATAATGATAGTGTATTACTATAGAACTGCATTTCAAAATAATGGTATCCAATATTGGTACAATTTCGTACTGTATCAATATTGATATTCATACAGTGTTTTTAAATAAAATAGAAGTTTATTAAATACTGGCGTCCCGCTCGCGGCTTTGCCCGCGTGAACTACGGATATTTTTTTCGTATTTTCTTGCTTAAGCCACAAACTGCTCAAATTTTCAATTTTATCGAATTATATACTATATCGAATTCATTAAATGTATCAATCGATATGAGAAATTCAAATAATAGTACACCACTTTACTATTAATTTCTGAATTCTTCTACCGTACAATACAGTGTACACCTGGATACTCCGATTTAGTTATTATTTTTCTGTTTAATCTTATATATATTAGTGATTCTAGGTATTCATTTTAATGATATATTGATCTTAAGATACTCTTACCTTACACTTCTTTAGGATATAAAAATCTATGGTTTACATTACTTTGATTTATCTCGTGGGATTTTACCAGCACCTTTTTTTTATTTCTTACTTTTGACCATACTGAGCCTGACGTTAGGCGTAGAGTACATGAGGAAGTAGGTTATGCAACTCCAAGGCACACTTACCGTAATGTGTGCGGTAGAAGACCGAGAGGCATTCAAGGCAATCTTACGCTGTTTACTAAGACTCTCTAATCAATGGGAAAGCCGATTACCCTCTTAGCACGTCTGTCAATCGACTCCAAAGCCTGTAATTAGAACTTGGCAGGACTGTACCAAGATCCAATGGAGGACTGCTCTCATTTATGGGATAACTTCCCATAAATGAGAGCAGTACTTCATATATGACCTTACTTGCGCTTTCAACAAAGTAAGAAGATGTTGAGGTGTAAAGTATTGTCTCTCCTTAAAGAGGATGTTAAGTTTCTTAGTAGCCAATTGAGCTCTGGATTCTATACAAAAACTAAAGTTAAGAGTCGATTAGAGAGTCACACCTGAAGCTCAAAATAGTCCTAAATCGGGAAAGACACAATTAGGAAAGAGACAATTCAAACGGCCATTTCTTCGCGTTGAATAGGCACGCCTGAGTCTTAATGGCGTTAAATTTGACCAGATTACCATCGCTCCAATCGGAGAATGCCCGAAGGGTGTTCTCTATGAGAAGAAAGACATGAAGGAACATGATTGGATTTTACGCCCACTAGCAGCCACATTGGTCATGTAACTCTCTAGAACTGTGGTGTCGTCTGCATACCCAATAAATCCAGGCTTGAGCAAATCATTTGCCATTATGCCAATCATTAGCCATATACAATCAATTTTGCCAATCATTAGCCATTATGCCCAACAGATCGAAAGAGCAGCCGTCCACGATCTCTCGTATAGATCGATCAAGAAGTCAGATAACCACGCATATAAGTTATCGAACAAGCTATATGCTGGCAGCTTACATACACACACCCTGTTAAAATCCTTTGAGATATCAAAACAAACGGCGATTACCTTGCAGTATCTCTCAATGGCTTTACTCCAGATATCTCCAGTGGACCGGTTTTACCCAAAACCTTACATCTGGCGCTCACTCCAGAGATCATTCGATTCTAGGTATGATGACAGTCTGTGGTTCAGAACACGTTTCATAACTTTACAGATTAAAGACATGAGCGAAATCGGAGTATAGTTAGCAGGGTCGACATGACTGCCTTTTTTAAGCACAGGTTGTATGTTAGCAAACATCCAGGATTTAGGCACTTGTCCAATCGTAAGAGAAAGTTGAAAAAGACGTGTTACCACAAAATTCAACTCTGCCACGTAATTCCTCAGCACAATGGCTGATATTCTATCAAGACCACTAGATTTGTTCACGTCAAGAGAACGTAGCACTTTGCGCACCTGTTTTTTGGTGAATGCACGTAACTTACCACTAGTTCGTAAGGTTTTACGAAAAAACTTTTATATTTTCGGCTTTACTCTGATTCGAAGTGACTTTACAACCTTTTGTAAGCTGGCATGAGCATGAGGCATGGCATACTCATAGTCAATCGTCAATAGTTTTCGTTTGGCACGTAAAATAATGTCTTATATAGGCAACATTTTGATATATTAGATTATAATGTTTTAATTAAAGCAGATATCTCTATTTATTTATTTTTCAAAATATATTAAATCCTATATGTTACTTGGTGAAGATGTAGCTTTCTAATGATGAAAGGTTTTAAAAAAAAGTTCGATTTTTTTAAAAATTGTAGTTTTTGACTGAGAAACATATCTTTCCATTTTATAATATTGTTACCTTAGATTAAGTGTGTGTTAAAGTGAAAATTACTATGTGCATTTATCACTTCTAAATTAACAAAAAAACCTACTTGTAAACATATTGTACTTGTAAACATATTGATGCATTAAATATTATGAATTTGTATTTTCCGAAGGCTAGAATCCACGTGCCTACATTTGCGACGTGACTTTAGATATAACTTTATATCGTATTAGTTAAATAAGCTTAGCAAAAATTCATTCTTTATAATCTAAAATTTTAATAAGTAGTTTTAAAAGTTTATTTTAGAAAGCGGATTTTTCTGTAGATATATTTTTTAATATTGCAGTATGTTATTTCATTCTACAATCAATAGTTTCGCAGCGCATGAGATAAAAAACCTTTTATGACAATTTTTTAAAACTTGGGTTACATTATTCAGTAAGGATTATTTCTCGAAATGCTATTTGAATTATTATATATTATTGAAATTTCTATGCTACTTGGTGTAGATCCTCTCTATACCTCTAGTTACACACGGACAAGGCGTCCCGCCTAGTAACTAGCACTACCGTAGCCAAGTGCTCACAACACCTCTTCCACCAACTACCCTCCCACGACTCATTGGTCCATAAATTACCATACTAGCACGTAACGCACGTGACCAGCGTTACAAGATAGATAGTTCACTAAAAATATAATAGATGGCGCTAAGTATATTTTAATTCAAAAAGCTATGCGCCGGCATTTATTTATATTATATTTCATAATATGACATACTCCAGGTACGTAATATAAGTTGACATTTTATTTATGTTAGGACTAGGGTTCAGGGTGCCCGTTCACTGGGCAAACCCTGTCTACTAGGCCCGCCGACGATGAAATGCACCCAGCCTTTATACTTTCAGACATAACCAAACGATAGCTTGTTTAATTTCGTGGCAGAGTCATCTAGTTTTGCAAAGGGAAAGCTGTGATGGCCGAAATATTAAATTTGCTTCGTATTTTCGTGTAATTACACGTGATTTGGCTAAGAAAATGTTTAGTGCTAATATCATTTATTTTAAATACTGCTTATATTAACAAATAATTTTATAACCTTAATCAAATATCATGAATTTGCTAACTCTTTAATTATTATTAAAAATTTGTGAATATAAAACATTTTTTTAATATGTTTTTCATTACATATACCTATTTAAGATATATGAAAACTGAAGCGAATTTTCATATAACTTTCGAAGGCAATTTTGTGATAGCTTATGTGTGCTAAAACTTTTGCCTTTTAACAAAAAATATATGGTGAATATTGGCCGTTTTATTGAGAAATAACTGATTTTGAAATAAAATAGGTTTTTATTATTTGACCAAAACGTCCTACGTAAACAAAGGGGGAAATTCTATATAAGTTTGTTTGTGTAGTTTGTCATACTAAGCCACATAAATCTTTACAATAGATATTCATTGTCAAACAAAGACAAACACTAATTGATGTAATATCTACATCGATCAGTGATAACTATATTCATGAATGTTAGCCTTGTTTCCGCCATCTCATTTGCAGCTTCATGCACGAAGAACCAAGTGTGAAAGCACTTTCAACTTTTCGCTTAAAATAATAACATTCTGGGTCGAATAGCGGAACCTAACACCGTGCTTGATCTTGCTACAGTTTAAAAATAAAATAATTTAAATATAATCCATCTACCCGAACCGTCGTCGTCGTCGTAGACGTAGAACTCTCAATCGTGGCAATTACATTTAGACTTGCCTCACAGTGCCAAGGCGGCCTCACTTAATGCACATTATGTCTAAAATGGCGAGACAGTTGAGAAAAATGAGATGTTTGTCAAATGCAGATCGATTAAATATAAAATGTGTGTCATATAGTCGTTCTAAGCAAGGTCAAAAGATGAATGTTATAATTTTATTTTGGTTCAATTAAAATACATATTATACATTGACATACAGCATCACATGTAGGTTACTGGGTCAAATGTGACGAAAACTCAAAAATAATAAAGCTTCAATTCCTCTGTATAACTAATAAGCTAATAGGTTATGCTTAAATATTTTATAATTTCGTAGCAATTAAGCGCACATTGCTAACCACCACTTAGTAGAGAAATTGTTAATTTTGATTAGTAAAATTAAAAATAATAATAATATTTTCATTATGATACAATATCTATTTAGTATTTTAACAATATATGTTTTGTCTCCTAAAACCAGTTAAAAACATATCGATACCAATACCCCGTTGAAGTTGAAAACGTTAATGATATTGAATGAACTTTTCAATTTACAGCCCGAACTTCTACCAAAGAAGGCAATAAAAAGGCAATATTAAGCTTACCTTCCACAGACGTATAGCATTCTAGTCTTCTATTCTTTTAAGGCCACCTTTAATTTAAAATTAGCTATTTTTATTATTTATTAATATTAATTTATTATTTACAATATTATTTTTAAATCTTGACGTATCATATACCTATCGTAGCACAGATATATAGTAATAATATAACTATATATATTTTAAATTCTTGATATACATTTCTGAACTTATACTACAAAGAATAATAAAAATTTAAGCTCAAGTCGGTCACATTCCCCGCAACAATATATTTGAGCGTTGGGATGCTGACCTAACTCTTAATTACACTGATAAGCGTGATCTCGTTCGGAACAGTTCTTTCAGAGCAACGATGAGTGCGGAGTCTTAATTGTATAAAAACAGACAGAAACTTTTTGGAGCAAAGTTTTTTACAAACAAATACTACTTGATACAAAGATTATTGTAAATTAGAAAGATTTGTTTGTAATTGTTCTTATTCTACTTCTATGCCATATGTAGGTGTTTGAGACGGCATAATAAATATGAAACTCACTTATTTAAATTCTATATTGAATAGGAAATAACAAAACTCCATACATTATATAGAATTTGATACATTATTTACTATATAATATTATATATGTACTTATTATTCACTTGCCTCCCGCAGTTGCGCATACGTAAGTATTTGCATTTGGTTCGCAAATACTAAACATGAGTGCCTTTTCAAAAGGAAATACAGGGTAAGTACAGTTCTAGAAATATATTTGGACTGAATTAAAATAAATCTTCCTCCGTACTTTGGGACCATACCGAACGCTTATATTTATTCATTACCCAATACCTTTCGTATCTAGCACGCATATGGAAAATTCTAGCAGCTCCACATTCACCTCTTATACATAATTTGAAAAGTTAAATTAAAAACAAACAATGAAGATAGGGCTCGCTTGAGAAAATATTATTAAAATGTGTCCCGTTCGCTTAATTTGTACATTTTTATTAGATTATTCAAATGAAGGGCGAGGGTTGCTGACTGATAACACTTAGTTTTTATTTTTCCACGCAAAATATTATATAAATAAGAATTTTTTACTTGGAAAATTAACGAGTCATTTATCACGCTCGCGACATGCGACGTTTTAACAGAGCACAAAATGAGGTAGCTTTCTTGTTGATACATATACACGTGGTATGTACGCTGGTCGGCTTTTGGTATAAGCTTGAGAATGATATGTGCAAGTCATGAAGGAAATTAAATAAAAAATATTCCAATCTGTACACTTTTGCCGGTGTGGAGATTTTTTTACCTGGTATATACCATAAACTTATAATCTCTTCATATTTTTTACATTATTGCGTCCTTAAATATTGATAAAGTTATATTTTTATAACGTTCTATTAATTTCTTAAACAGATAACTACAATAAAGATCCATTGTCTAGAGAGAAAATATTTATAACTATAAATTAATAGTATAAACCCAAGAGGCGATTCGCATTCGGGTTCGAATCCCGCTACGTTAAAATTTTCACACGCTTTCTAAAAATATGTTATTCAACTTCCCAAGTGTGTGATTAACACTTTAAAAATGGTAAAAGTATATATAGGTCCGATAGGTTAAAATGTATTTCTATTTTAAATAGTGTCAGCTAAATAGATTAAGCTTACGTCTGGTATCTTATTAGAATAGATTCCTGAGTATGATATAAATGAGTCATGAAAACCAAGAGCGGACGGCAAATATAAACTTTTTGTTTAGTAAGGAATATCTTAGTAATGCAGACTGAAAGGTATTTTTTCTGTAGCAACATGTTTTAAAATTAATATGTTCCTCTTTTATATCGCTATCCAATAGTGTAAACATTATGGAAAATTGTGTAGTCTCTGAAATCAGGCTAAACTTCGACCTCACTTCAGCTAAGGACTTTTAAAAAATGCAGTGAATATTAAAATACTCTCTAATGGCCCCTTAAAGCATAAAATACGCGTCGTCTTAGCAACGTGTATGTCACTTTATACGAAAGTGTATATCAAACACACGATAGTGTGTGCAATATATTTTTTAATATGTAGCTGTGCCCGCGACTTTGTCCGCGTGGAGATCTTACATCAGCTATTTGCCAGTAAAAGCCCCGTCAAAATCGGTGTAGCCGTTCTAGAGATTAGCCGGAAGAAACAGACTGACAGACACAAAAATAGCAAAAAATAATATTCTGGTATATGTAGCGTGTATACATATGCATTTAGCATATATATACCATAATATTAATTTATTGACTACAATGGTTTACTATTTTGGCTTTAATGGCTTGAACATAAGATACTTACTTGATATTTTGGTCAATTCACACAATGTCTTTATAACTTGTAGCCTATGTGTTATTCTGATGTATAAGCTATATTATTGTAAAGTTTCATTAAAATCCATACAGTAGTTTTTACGTGAAAGAGTAACAAACATCCTCACAAACTTTCACGTTTATAATATTAGTAGGATTTAATGTATTTGTAAAATATTGCTTTCCTGCACTTATACTTATAGAAGCACCTATCATCACTCGCAACAACGTAATAAAATAAAAATAAAAGCATAATAGTATTGCTCTCGAACTGCTAGTATATGTATGTATAATATACAGTGTTCGAGATTAGGTCATCAAAGGTATTGACCGTAAGACTTAATACATCGTTCAATGTTGATACAAAAGGACGAAATAAAACGACATGTATAAAACATCACACAAATCTATCACAAAGAGGACTGACTTCTTAGAGGCCATTATGTAGCTCAGCTAATGTTATCTGGTGTATTCTTTTGTTCC
>JAOYRR010000492.1:0-245144 GCA_038994665.1 Podotricha telesiphe | reverse complement strand
AAACTGCAAAGGCTATCGATATTGTATTTTAAAGATTGAATAAAAGGCGCGTAATGTGTTCCAAAGTGTTTTCTGATTGAGCACTCTCAAGATATGTTAGAGTCTAAAGCATTATTTAAGTATTCAAGCAATTCACAATGCTATGGCTAAAAAAAATTTTAGAAGCTTCAAATTTTCACAACTGCTTGTGAAAAGATTTTTTGCAGAGATAATTCTACTGTCAAGTCACTCTGTTCTATTATTTAAGTAGCGGAATTCAACGCCGCGCGTTTTCTTTCCAGAGAGGGAAAATGAGTAATGGTTCTTATCCTAAATAGATTTTTATACAAAACAATTAAGAGTTTCTTGACCCAGGTATGTGATATTATTTAATGTAAATTTATATAAAACAAACCAGAACAATGTTTTTTACATTATTAAAGATATTCACATACTTAGACATGGCTTGGATGGCTTCCAAGAAGCGCGGGTTTGAATTCCGCTGCGTTCAAATTTTTATACGTTTTCTCAATGCATTTAATAATAATAATAAAACTATAGATATCTTTTCCAACTCACTTTGTAATTTTATGAAAAGTACAAAAATTAAGCTTTTTTGTAAGTTGGCACCTAATATTAATTTAACCTTTAATTTGTTTTCTATCTAATAATTTAATTCGTTGTCCTATTAGAATACAGTGTTGCTTGTTATAAGGGCATACTTTAGTCTCGATCTTTCCTTTGTATTTAATACTGACTATTGTAACAGTGTATGCTCTGTGACAACCTATATAACAAATAAATAAAATTAATCATTCCCCCGAGTGGGAATTGAACCCAAAACCGATCGCGTCTATAGCCGGTCTAATCTATATATCTATGTATATAATAAAAGAGTAGAAAATTCAATTCTGTACATGATAAATATAAGAAAAATATTAGGTCCGTTTATATATTGATAACAGAAGTTAAAACACCAATGAGTAGAGTGTTCTGTCTGCCTGTACTTTGGGCGTCAATCACGCAAAAACATCGAAATAAAAATATATGAGTGCTGGTATGGTAGAAGGTTATAGTCCGGAATTACATAGGATAGTTTTCATCCTGACATTCGATGTAGTTTTTGTAGAAAAACTAATAAGCTAAACTAGTCAAATTACTATATAAACTGATAACTACTAGATAGAAATGAATTATTTTTTGCATATAAATAGTTTAGTGTCTCGAAGAACACACAAGATAATTTTATTCTACAGTTCAATGTGGTTCCCGTAGGAAGAAGTAAAAACCGACACCATCAAATTACGTCGATTACTCGCTATTTTCTTGCTTAGAAAAAAAGCTATACAAAATCCACAATCGTTTTCTTGATCTTGGCTTCATCACGAAATATTTAAAATTATGCATAACATATTTAATATATAAAACGTAGTAATAATTGTAAATTGTAAATTTTTATTTGCCAAAATGAAAAACATTTAAACGTAATAAGACGTCTCCACTCTCATATTTCACATTTCACATAAAAGGTTCTCAGAATCTTAGAGCATTGTGCGGAGGAACGGTGATGCGTTTTAAATTATGATTTGATGGATTTGAAAGAATACGTCTGCCAAATTAGATAATGGATGTCTTGAGAAAGCAATTTTTGTCTTTAAATGTGTAAGAGGCCATAGTGGCGTAGTGGAACAGCGACTTACTGTGTGTAGCTGTGGGTTCGATTTTCCCTCGGGGGAATAATTATATGTACAATATTTTCATTTCTTAGTACCGAAGACAAAGCGCGCCGTTGAGTTTCGCTACTCAACACGCAATGTTTTGATTTTGGGCGGAAGCTGTTAATTGTGTAGTGCGAGTTGTAATCTCGGATTATATGTTCAATGTATATATGGGTTATATGTATGTGACAGATATATATGGGTATAGCTAGTGTGGTATATTTTATGGAAGGAAAATGGAAATTATAGCTTGATTGCTTAGAGCAGTTAGGTATTTAAGCTGACTCGCTTCGCCGTCGGACGCCAGGGATAGGAGACGGCGGTACGCGCATCGCCGCGTTTTGTATTAAGTATCAGAGTGAAGAACTGAAAATTATTTAAATATAATAATTCCTCCGAGTGGGAATCCAACCCACAACCAATCGCGTTTATAGTCAGAGGCGTGTATAGTAATATGTACATCAAAATAAACATTGCACATTAATGTGTGTTGACATACACTTTTGTATAAACGTACACGTTTGAGATAAATTCATTAGGTTTTGAAATGTCTTACATTTTTTAATTCAAGATAATCTCTAAAGTGTTTAATTACATCTAATTACATACAAATATGTTAAAAGAATGCTCTTAGCATAACGGTATCTATTTCAACCCTTGAGAAGGGGGAAAGATTCTGTAAGTTTAATTATAACTAAATGTCGAAGAAAACCGTATCTAACACCTTTAGATAAGGCCTATGTGAAAATAATATTGTATATAAATGAAATGTGACGTGTTGAATAGCGGAACTCAACGCCGCGCTTTGTCTAATTAACGCGGAGAAATGGAAATAATTCAAACATAATCACTCCGCCGAGCGGGGATCAAACCCACAACCAATCACCTTAATGGCGCCTTTTATACTGTTTCTATGAAAATAGTTAATTACTATTTTCATTTCTCCGCTCTGGTATCTAAGTCAAACCACGCAATGTCTCGACGCTACGTTCTCTCTGACTACCCTAGAGGGAAAAAGCTTTGAAAATCTTAAAAAAAATATAAGCTATCCAAGTTAATCGAATCAACTACAGTCTCTAAAGTTATATAAAAATAAATCTGTATTTACATATATATAAACTTTATTACAGCTATAGAGAATTTAATAGGACATTTACATGTTCATCTGTTTTAGTTCTACCAAGCGTAACGCTTACTTCATTCCACACATTTCATACAAATATGCATTTAGGTTGTAATTCAAAAACAATGGGAAGAAATGAGGTTATAGCTGGGACGTTCGAGGGAGCGTTTCCTCGTGAATGGAGGGTTTTGTAATACATTTCACCTTAAACGCAATGTCAGTTGCTGGCTTAAAACTTTAAAGTAAATCCCGAATTCAACATTTTAAAACGTTTAGTCGTTTTTGACAATTTTCTTTAAAAATTACGAGTCGGCCGTCATGGCGCTGTGCCATTTTTGAATACTTTAATTTTTTTTTATATTTTTATAATTTTTGAAACTTGTGAGACAACGTTTCACTGCAAACGCTTATTGGTTGTGGGTTCGATCTCCACTCGAAGGAATGATTATATTTAAATTATTTTCATTCTTTCGCTCTTGTGCAAGATATTTCCAATACGCTCGGAAAACGGAGACCCCAGTGTCTGGACACTAGGTTGCTGACCATCTTCCTATACGGGAAAAATCATGAAGCTGAAAAAGAAAACATTAAAAAAGAAGAATGTGCTAATTAAAAACGGAATGTATTATTACTAAATTTTTTCTGTAAACGGAAAACAATGACATCTACACTTCATCTAAACACTATTTACAACAAGTACAATTTTTTTTATAGTATTTAATAATACCATATAATATTATTTATATTTAGATAGATTAGACACTGAACACGCACTGGCCTAGATACTGAAGAGTCCCATTACAATAAATAACCGATTAACATACGAGTTGTATTTCTAGAGCTTCTAAGCGTTATTATATATGTATATTATATTTTTATTATTATTTTTATGTCCGCGTCACGTATCCCGCATATATATAATATATATATTTACTTTTTTATATAGTTCGGTTAAAACTAATTCGTAAATTGTTCTATGAACCCAAAACAATGATTTAATTGATATAATTTAATAATTTTCTTTTCTATTTGTCTGTTCATCTGTTTATTTGTGCACGCTAATCTCAGAAACGGCGTAACGGATTTAAATGCAATGTTAACTATTGTATTGTAGTAATTTTTCCATAAATTAGTGGTTATTTCATTTCAATCAACCAAAGAATCAACAACCATTTAGATTATAAATTTAAGCAAAGTTTGTGATTTAAGTGAGAATGGGGGCGTGCGAAAAAACAAAGCAGTTTAGTCATACAGTGTACGCAGGTGAAGCCGCGACCGGGTTGTTAGTTCTATAATATAATAGTGAGCTGGAAGCGACAGAGATTAATACATCCAAGTCACTTTCTTTATAACAACGCTGACTAAGCACTCCCTAAAAGTTTATGATAGAAACGAAATTTTAGTTTGTTCCCTTATATTTGCTAGGTGGTTGCTTGGGAACGTATTAAATCTATTTTGTAAACGGGTTACAGGTTCAAAGTCTGTTTAAGGTTAGTTTTAATAATGTTTTTTTTCAGTTTCACAGTTTTTCCCGCATAATAGGTTAGTCAGAGAGAACCTAGTGCCAAGAGTGCCGTTCTCCACTTTAATATAATAATATATTGATAATATCCAAATATCAAACATTGATAATATCAAAATATCAAATTTTTCTTTTTTAGAAAACGTATAAACTTTTATAAATTTCTGCTACCTAAATTTAAATAAGTTGTAATAAGCGTATAAGAATTTAGACGTAGCCGGATGTAGACCGTATGGCTTAGCTGTTAGAGCGCTTGAGGGGTTTCCAAGAGGCGCAGGTTAAAATCCTGCTGCGATCTATTTTTTATACATTTGGCAAAAAAATATATTTCAAGTACATAATAACACTTTAAAAAATTATAAAATAGATATTTTCATTATATTTAGCGTTTAAATAATTTTGCATGGTTAGTTTGAATATAAATGATGCAGAGATGTATGCGTTTGATAACTATTTATGCTTCTATAGCCTTTGTACCAGTTAAAATACGGTCTATTGAACCTATACATAGGATTAATAATAGAATTACCTATAATTTTTCAGCTTCACGCTTTATCCCGTATAGAGGGGTAGGTAAAGAGAATTTAATGGCAAGACACTCCGTTCTCCATTCTTTGCCCATATTCGAGACAGCGTGTTGAGTGGCGCAACTTAACACCGCGCTGTGTTTTGGCGAAGCGGGGAAATAAAATATATAAGATATATTCATCCGCCCAGGTGAGGATTGAACCGACAACCATTGCGTTTACAGTCAGATGAAGGAACTAAGTATTAATAATTTCAAAGTACTAAAGAAAATGTAATTATATCAATGATCGTAGATTCGAATTACATGCAGGGGTATATAAAAAAGGAGCATCGTTTCCTGCATCCAATATTTAGAATTAAAAATGAATCAGAGACCATTTCCATTGGGTTCCATTGGGGTTGGAATTTCGAATTGGGAGAATGATTATTTGAACAATTTACATTTCTCCCCTCAGGTAAGACAAAGCGTGGCGTTGAGTTCCGTTACTCAATGAGCGATATCTATAATTTGGGCACAAAGTGGAGAAAAGAGATTTTTACCACTAGATTCAAAGACACTAATATACGGGAAAAGCTGATAAAAAACCTAGTTAAATCGTAACATAGGTTATTGCAGTAAGATTTGAAATATTTCCATGTAACATAGTTGAGTCTCTTGACAATTCAAGTTAGTGGAATCCCTTTGATCAACAGAAACAGCCTGTAGACTGGATGTCCATCAAATAGTTTATATCTACAAAGGCACGTCATTGTAAGGTTACTGTACAAAAGTTGAAATGGATATCGGACTTACTGAATGCAAGTGCAGGTCGTAGGTTCATATCATTTTTGTAAACAATACGTTTTGAAAATTATTTTATTAATTTAATTCTGATACTTAAGAAATTTAAAAAAAGCTAAAAACCAGAATCAATCAATCAATCAACAAAAGCTAAAAATCAGAATTTAAAAAAATCTAAAAAGCTAAAAACCAGAATCTCTAATATTTATAAAATACATTTTATTAATATTTTACTAAACGTGTATGGTTAGCTATGCAGGCGAAAGCGTGAGTCGAGAATATATTATTTTACTGTAGTGACTCATGTTTTTTACTCGCAGTATACAAAAAAAGCCTATCAAAAGAATAATCACTAACTTGAATAACTCAAACTAAATATACGATATAGTAGTCTTACAATAACACATTTTTTACAAACACACAATTGTATAGGACAATTCGTTTTATTTATAACGGCACTAAATAAAGCAGAGAGTAAGTTAATGGGTTTTATTGCGGGCAATGTACATACAAAGCTTAGAAAAAGCTATTAGACAGAGAACTTAATCTACGAGTATAAGTCTTTTTTATAATTTTGAATTTGATTTTTTATTGAAATGCTGTTATTTTTGATCTTTAAGACATGAGTAGGCCTTAGTAACAAATCTTGTTACATTTGATAGTGATTTCACTATATTCTCTAGGTACTATGACTATTGAAGCAAGTACATTTGATTATATTTAAATAAAATTAGTTTTCCAGCTATATTAATTCAAAACGCGGCGTAAAGTTCCGCCATTCAATATGCATCTCAGTTTTGAATTCGTACAGACCGTGGAGAATGGAGTAATTTAACATAAGAACCACTGGGACAAAGCTGATTTTTTTCATCTAAAAGTAAAGCAAATAAACAAAATATAAAATATAGGATTTAAATATATAGAGGTAGCTCTTCTTTTAGGTGCTCTACAGAAAATACTGTTTGAACAAATTCATAGCGTCATCGTGGTTCAGTGGGACAGCTGTAAACGCTATTGGCTACATGATCGATTCCCGCTCGGGGGAATAATTATATTAAAAAAATATTTTTATATTTCCACTCTGTTATCTTAGCCAAAGAGCGGCGTTGAGTTTCGCCATTCAACAGATTATGTCTCAATTTTTAGTGGAAAGTGTAGAATGGAATATCTTGACATTAAGTTCTCTCTGACTATGTTGATATGCGGGAAAAAGCGTAAAGCTGAGAAAAAACTCATTGTGTATTTCAACCCATGACTGTTGCATTTAATACAATACCATTGTATAGTTTAAAATTATATAATGATTTGGAATTCATCCTTAAAATAGAAATTGTAATTTAAGACTAGTACATAATTTTACTTCAAGCGTCGTCCCACAAGCGTTTGCTTAAATTTATCGTACGAGTTTAAAAGCGGATAGTGAAATTTATAATCCTTTTATAGATTTCTTAAGAGATAAGAGATAAATGAACGTCACACAGCTCATGCCATTTCAGAAGAAATATGCATATTTAAAATTATTTTACACAGACAATATAACGTTTATCTTTTATACAAAGTCATAGTAATTAACATTTAAAGAAATCGTTTAATAAAATTTGAATGTAACAGGAAATTTCCCTATTCAACCTTTTCCAAAAATCCTTTTCACTTTCCTAAGTGTGTGAATAACACTTTAAAATGTTAAAATTGTCAAAGTGAAACATATTTAGAAAACGTATAAAAATTTGAATGCCGTGGGATTCGAAACCACGCCTCTTGGAAAACGTCCAAGCGCTCTGACCGCTAAGCCATGTGTTCCCTATCCAGGTCCGTCAAAATTCTTATACTCTTATTACAACTCATTTTTGTTTATAGTTCTAAATATGTTTTTCTATTTCCTAATTTACAGTGATTAACACTTTAAAAATGTTAAAAATGTCAAAATGATTGTCTTATCTATATTTTTTATGAGTGAATCAACGGAAGCAGCTTCACGCTTTTTCCCGTATAGCAGGGTCGTCAGAGAGAACCTAGCACCAAGACACTCTGTACTGCACTCCAATCATTAAGACCTTCCGACTTAAATAGCGGAACTCAACACCACGCTTTTAGCGCGCGGAGAAATAAAATTAATTTACAATTTGAACATACATCCGGAGATTGAACCCACAACCATTACGTTTACAATGAAACACTGTACCATTACGGCAATATCACTTATATATATGTTATATCTAAGATTTTTATATTATATTAGTCTTTGAACACGTCATCTTGTCCAGTTCTAATGGATACTGTTGAAAAATGAAACATCGCGCTACGCTCGGACGAAACCTTT
This sequence comes from Podotricha telesiphe, assembly GCA_038994665.1. Taxonomy (NCBI): domain Eukaryota; kingdom Metazoa; phylum Arthropoda; class Insecta; order Lepidoptera; family Nymphalidae; genus Podotricha; species Podotricha telesiphe. The sequence continues at coordinate 237,173 of JAOYRR010000492.1, read as the reverse complement.
TTGGGATCTTACTTGAAAAATGATAATAATACACCTACTGAGATGAATTTGTCTAAAATAACTTGGTGTGAGTGTAGAAGCTTGAGTCCATTTCGGACTTATTTCGTAGAATTGTTATTTATTTCAGATATGCTTTTAGTGAACTTACATCAAGATATTTTTGAAAGTGATTGATAAATTATTTATTTGCTGTAATTTAATAGGCACGTTTAATGTTATTGCAATAAATCGTGATGGTTACAGTTTCAAATATAAATTACAGAAATGTTTCAGTGTAAAATGTACTAAAATATACGCAATTAAACTGGTTAAAATAGTTTCATTTAAAATGTGTAAGAACCACTGAATCCAAATATGTTAACAGTTAGTATTTAATAGGGAACAATATATGGTACATGTGTAAAAATAGAATAATAAATAACTGCATAAGTATTTTTTAACCAAATACCTACTAGTAAGTAATGTAAGTTACGTAAAACCGTATAAACAAAAAACTTAACCTAATACAGAATACCAAAACCTAACACAATGTGTTTCACTTTAAAAACTACTGTAAAGTGTAAAAACTACTGATGACTAAAAACTATTTATGAATATTTTGTGTTCAATAAACAATTCATTGAAGACTAGCGACCAGCTTGCTTTTTTGCTTAATATATAAATAGCTGTATTTTTTTATTTATGAACAGATTTAAATGAAATAAGCGCTAAATGTTAAAGAAAGTTTACTACAATACAATAGTCAGAATTGTTTTTAAATCGAATAAGCCGTATCTGACACAAACGCACAGATGAACAGACAAACAGAAAAGAAAATTAAAAATCATTGTTTTGAAGTTCTATTACATTGATTGATTAATGCCGCCAATATTTTTTTTTATATATCTTCCATGTACAGACAGATATCTGTCTGTTTTATTATATGTATAGATATAAATATTTGTAACTTAAGTCTGAAAAAACCTTAGCTTCTAAAAGTTTCCGTAGCATTTCTTTCGGATACCGTATCATAATCATGTTATTTAAACTATTGAGGTTACACATTGCATAAAAAAATGAAGTAGCTCCTCTCGACAGTACATTATTACATTTCCTTGAATGAAATTTTACCTAGAGTCATGTATTTCCTAACACCTACTGACCTAATGTCGTAGATCACAGGTTCAAATTAAGTGAAATAAATAGCGAAGCAAATCCAACTAGTGCTTTTTTTATATGCATATCGATATATTTCAATTAATCTCACAGCCTCATATTGGTTAGACAGAGCGAGGCGGTGATTTCCGCTACTCAGCACCCTTTCGAACACTTTACAGTAGTCCAGTACTTTCAGGAGTCTACCTGTGACCACGGACTACTGTAAAGTGTTTGTCAACCTACTCCGTCTCAACTTTCTGCCCGAGTTCGAGACATTACGTGATAAGAGGTGTAACTCAACGCCGCGCTTCAACTTACCAAAGCAATTAATATATTTTTTTTATTTTAAAGTGTTAATCACACACTTAGGAACTAGAATAGCATTCTATGCATAGCATCTCTTGCTTTGGCAATTGTTCGTAGAATAATCTTTGAGTAGCAGAACTTTGTAAATATCTCTCTACAGAGATGCTAACAACAAGTATAAGAGTTGTAATAAGCTTATAAGAATTCAACGTAGCCAGATGTAGAACGCATGGCTTAGCGGTCAGAGCCCTTGGACGGTTTCCAAGAGGTGCCGGTTTGAGTCCTGCTGCTTTCAAATTTTTATACGTTTTCTAAAAATATATATTTTTAATAGTATCATTTTCATATAATCACTCCCTTGAATGAGAATTATCATTTATTTATTTATTATTAACATATATGTCTTCCTCTATATCTTATGAGGCCACCGTAGCGCAGTAGTACAGCTTTAGACTTTAAAGGCATTGACTATGGGTTGAAATCCACAATGAGAAATAATATTTAATTTATTTTCATTTCCCCGCTCTGTTAGGTTGGATCTGGTTTCACCACTCCACACGCAATTGGCACTTAATTGGGTTGAAACTGAAGAACGGCGGTCTTAATACTGCTTACATTGTTACATGTGTGTGTGTATATAAAATTATATCTCATTCGCTCTTTCCTCAATTTGATTATAGTTAAACAGTTATTAATTCATATATAGTTAATATAAATTAATATTAAAGTAATAAATTGTAAAATTTTAAACTGTAGGTATAGTTACTTGAAAAAATTTATTATTTTTTTAATTACTTACCTATACGCAAGACAATGCTACATTGATATTTTTGGCAAACTATAAATTTCACTTTAAATAAAAAAAAGAGAACGTAAAAATGTGTCACAAAAGTCCTTGATTTTTAAAAATAAGCCAATTCACTGCAACTAGAATAATAGTTCTAGTTCCATAATAAAAATTCGTATAATATACGCTTTATATCAAATCCTATAAGTCCCACTTTGTTGAAAAGGAGCGGGACTAAAACATTTATTTTCCTCACGATATTTTTCTTTGCAGTTTAACACTTGATAAATGACTCAGTATTTGGGAATCTTAAATATATAAAGTGGTTCGGAATACGAAATTAGATATGGACTAAGTTACCATATTTGTGTTTTTGTAACAGAAATCGTTGGAGTTTTTGCAGGAAGGGTTTGTATAGCGAAGGTAGTCAGTTTGATTTTTCTTTAGAGTCATCCATACTAAATTGAAATAATTTTACCGGATTAATCGCGTATATTTCGGTATTCGAAAATACACTTTAGAGAATCCGTAGTGTAAGTAGAATTTTGTGTACGTGTGACCACGGACCACTGTAAAGTTTTCGAAACACGTGTGAGTCGGGTTTATTAAAATGTATTTTAGAATATCAAAATATACGCGTTAAAAACAGTTACAATGGTTGAAAATGATTAAAAATGCGAAAACCAAGATCTTACGTAATTATCATGTACTTATCATGTATATAAGTGTTGAAAATGTAAAATACAAACAATATATAAAACAAAAAATTGTTTTAACACAAAGTAAAAAGAATATGAGAGCCAATGAACTGACCACTGAAAAACTGACTATACTGACAATAATTTAAATATAAATACTCCACCGAGTTGGGATGGAATTCACAACCCTCACGTTTACAGTCCGAACCTGTCCCACTGCGATACGTTAGGATAAATTAAAAAATATATAAAATAATAATTAATACTTCACTAAAATAGCCAGAAAGGATAAGACCGGAGTGACTCTAACACTATATTCCATAAGCCTCAATGTCTAAAAATAAAAGAAGCTTGCTATAATTGAACTATTTCTAAGTTTCGTTTGACAAAAACTTTTAACTATCCACGTCTCTAAGAATTTCTTGTGTCATTACTCTCTGCTTCTCAAGTAAGACATTAAGGACGTAACAGGTGCTAAGTTAAACTTTGTTTTAAATTGCCACAGTTTTAAAGTAATAGATTGGGTGATTTAAAGGCTGTTTCAAAACGGATTTCCTTTTTATTAATAGAACTTCACACTTTTCCCCATATAGTAGGATGGTCAGAACCTGGGGTCTTAACACTCTGTGTTGAGTGGCAAAACTTAATGCACTTTTTCTTACTCAAACCCAAAATAATTTAAAGTATATACATATTTTAAAGTAATTATTAATAATATTTATTAATTTGAAGATTATAGCCATCGTGATTTAGGTGTGGACACACAGACTCTAAGCGAAGGACTTTGATTCAATTTCCACAATATGTAGTATAAAATAATTGCGTGACGAGTCACTAGATCCTGATATATGAAATTTAACAGACAATACTACAAGATTTATTTGACTTGCCGTGTTTGCCTTACAGTGGGTCAAATTTGTGAATCGGTATTTTACTAGAATATCTATGTTTACCTTCAAAATTTTACATGACAATGGTTTATTTATTGTTATTGCATCATGTTGAAATACGGCTAATGTCTAGACAATGTCTAGATATTCGACGTCCAACGATGATATATTTAATATCTGTCTTACTTTTTAACACGTTTTATATTATATTAGTTTCATCTGTAGCTATCATTCTCATCACTTTTTGTCGTTATTGTCTTTGGGAGGAAAACAAATTGTAATTTTTAAACTAAAAATATTGAATATATTGGGAATTTAATCAGAAACCCCTCGTGTATAGCACGCTAATCCACCATGGCGTAAATCTTCTACTTAACAATTTAACTTATTATACTTTAATATAAATTTAAATTTCAAAATATTGTAGGAAAATTGTAATGTACTTTTGCTAAACGGATTCGTTTTATGCTATAGCGCTACGTCAAAATACAGCTAAACTAGCCATTAGATTTTCAACGACGCTATGTTTTAGATAGAATTTATATTTATCGTACTTTTTATTTTAGAAATCATATAAGTATAATTCAATTATACTTATAAAGAGGTTACCTTAATTCACTGACTGACTGATTTATAATCAAAAATGTGAAATGGACAATTTACCTGTCAATTTGCACACGAATTTTGTCCAAATTCAATGATATATGTAGATAATTCTAACGAAATCTCGAAATTTGTATCCTTTATGTTTAAACAAAAACGTAGTTTACGTTTATTAATATTTTTCATGTAAAGCTTTACCGTATCTACAATTTACATTCGCCATTTATTAATCGCAAGTGTAAACCCATCGAGTTCCATAAATAGTCATTCTTTCACCTAAGTCAACATTCCCTTCACTTTCATAGTTCTTTGGAAAGTCTAATATTCTGGGGACCACTTTAACACCACCTAGCTAGCCTTTTTGTTTATTATGAAATAAATAAAAAATAATTATTATATTAACTTTTTTTCTTTTTATACATTTTCTTATGCAATTTGGAAATTTTGTTAAAACTACCCATATATTAAACAGATTGTCCTGATTCACTGACTGATTTATTATCGCCGAAGCTATTGTATTGTACCCAGCATGATTTTTCATCAGTAGGATTATGTTGCTTATAGACACACTCAGACTAAGAAATTCAATTATTTTAAAACCTCTTTGGAAATATAAATATTCTAGGTCAACAAAGCTGCGGGGAACAGCTAGTAATATACTATATTCATAGCATGATCCTGCAGTCTTTGGCAGAACGGCCATGAAAATTAGAAAATAATGTATGGTTTTTGTAATTTAAAATACATTTTTTTTATTAATTTGCAACGCAACGTATAAGTAGACAGTAAGAGATTCGTTCTCCAATTTTCACTATTAAACAACTATTGTGTGACTATTGACTGAGGCCATCGTCGTCGCAGTGGGACAGCGTATGACTGCAATCGCGATAGATTGTGAGGTCTTGTTAGACTCGGGTATTGATTATATTAAAATTATTACTCTCCCCTTTGCAGAACAAGACATAGCGCGGCATTGAGTTTCGCCACTTAACTCAATTCGGACGAAAAATGGAGAACCGAGTCTTAACAATAGGTACTACCACGCATAGATGCGGGAAGAAAGCGTAAAGTGTCACTATTTTCAGTGCTTTGTAATTCTCACCACCACAATATCTTGGATTCAGCATAATGTCAAGACACTACAATCTCTGCTTTTCACTCGAATTGAAGACATTGTATGCCTCTCAAAGGCAGAACTTGAAGTGCTTAGAGTCAGAGGCTGTCCCACTGCGCCTTGATAGCCTCTGGTGTATCATATTTATTATGTCAATAATATTTCATGACATCGTCAAATATCTTATTATACTGGTTGACTTAAATATAATGAATTTATACGCCATGAGTGTATGAGAATTTTCTCACGAGCACGCATTAAATTATATAAATTATTCAGAATATATGGGTTTTATTACGAATTTCGCCTATAAATTTTATGACATGCTTTTACGAGATGCTTGCTATGTTGTTAAACCTTATATTAAAGTTTAAATGAATAGTTTGGAGGGAAAATGGCAGGAAAGATCTCTTTTTGTTTCTTTTTTCTCCGAGATTAAAAAGGTTGATACTTATGATGGATACGCTAAATATTGTTCTGAATTTTGAGAGTTTAGACGAAATCTCCATGCTACAAAAGCAACAAATTTACAGTATAAATTTGAATAGGATAGGATAGCCGTGGTATTTAAAATCACGTTCACAAAGCAGACACGTCTTAAGCGCGCCAGATGAAGACGCCAGAAAACGGCAATAATCCATATACAAAAGCAGATTTCAACCTTTTACTCAAATAGCTGTATAGACAGAGAAGGCTCAGTGTTGAGACTCTCCATTCTTCAATATCGTACGGATTTGGATTGAATGGGGAATAAAATCCGAGTGGGGATGGAACCCATGAACATCGCAGTAACGCTATATACTCGTCAGACAGAAGCTGTTCTACTGTACCACGATGGCCTCAAATCATATTTATCAACCAAAATAAAAATGATATCTAACATTTGATAAAATATTTTTTATTTTAAAAAAAGACTTCCGGCTCTAAATACGCTTTTATACTCACGTCATGAAACTACGTTTAATATCAACTTTTTAAAAAAAACTGTGCATTTTGCGCAAATTGTGACCTATATTCACTTCAATTGCCGCGATAACACCGGACATACGTCAATGTATTACCCCCTTACCTTAAGCTTAGTCTTCATTAACGAATATTTAGTTAGTATTTACTTAAGTATTTTTGTTATAACATTATTTTTTCTTACATTTTTTTTTAAATCGCTTGAAAAAAGCAAAAAGCCAGTTGTATATTTGATTTTCTTATGCTCTTTGTAGTAATATAGAATAGGCCATCGTGGCGCAGTGGGACAGCGTCTGACTGTAATCGGGGCCGGTCGTGGGTTCGAATTCAAGTGGAACGTGGAAATGGGAGGGTTTCGACGATGAGAAGAGATTCTTTCTGATTACCCTGCGTTGCGGGAAAAAGTGTGAAGCTAAATAATTTAAGAAAGCTAAGAAACTTTATAATGTTAGATTTGTTCTTACTTTTTAGATTTTGGAAATAATGAAAGAGTCTTGTTTGACAGCAACTGTTACGATTCTCAACTTCGTTTGCGTGGATTTTATAATCCTTTATAAAATATACCAATTTATGTTTTCATTAGTTTCAACTATAAAGCTATATGTTCTCGTTCCTGTAAGAATTTTGAATAATCATCAATTGATCTTATTCACTCATCAGGGAACCTAATAAACATATACTATTTTTTGCTTTCTCTACGTCTAGTACTTTCAGCGTTGTCTATCTGCCACTCAATGACTAACGGAAGAGCTTTATATATATCGTTATCATGTCGTAGAATTGACGATTTTATGAAATCATTGACGATATCGTTGAATGGTTAATGCGCATCATAATCTAGCCAACCGATAATTTAGTATTTTATGAAATGCGACTGTTTTATTTTATCGTCGATGATTTCAAGAAATCGTCATTGTATGATATGAACACGACATATATATTAGGCGAATATATAATTCAGTCAATTTGGATTGAATAATATTATTGATTTATTTTAACGTACCATATGTATATATACGACCAATTAAATGAAATATTGCAATAATATAAACTATAAATTGGTTAGAATTTTAAATAATATATTAGATATCGTATTATACCGATAAGTGAGTAACATATCGGTATAATACGTTCCGGAATTCCGTTAAGTGAGTTTTTTTAAGGAACATCGATATGTAAATCTGGAAGGTCTAAAAGTCATTATGCGTCGTTTTCCACATCGCTTCATCGCCTCGCCTACCATCGCTTAAGGGTAGAAATACCCTTAAGAGATGGTTGATTTTACATGGTTTACTTTTATGTATATGGCTTATTAGTAACGTTTCATTGTATTCATATTTCACTATTTAAATGCACTTATTTTGTGAAGTTATTTATTTTTTGTAATTTTCCACTTTATTCTGCAAAGGTATTCACCCCACAGAGGAAACGCAGTGTCCATAAGAAAATGCAACATTGTGTGTCGAGTGTAGAACTCGACGCTGCTTTGTGTGACCAGAGCGGAATCATTATGCGAATGAGAATCGAATCCATAACCTCACCCATCGCCTCCAGCTAATCTTACAATGACTTACATAAATATTTTTTTTATCACATCCTGGCATTTAATACGTGAGTATACAGAACCTTGTGATGCACCACTCCAGTACTATCCATCTATATAAGAACATTTCTTAATAAAAAAAAACTACTATTGTAATTTTTGTCTAATATTTTAAATATAATACATACATTTTATCGAGTGCGATTTGAACATAATTGGAGGGTAAACCAAAAATTTCATAGTTATATTTTGGATCATACCCAAAAAAAATATTAATATTTTTCAACATCTATATTTAGCGAGATACGATTTAATAATAAAAGAAAGTCAACTCGAAAAGAAACGCGTTTCGTAATTTTCGCTCCGTCTGCTCAACTGTAGCAAGTCATCCAACGTTCGTTACTCTGTTGTTTAACGGTAATTGGGGACAATCAAAGTCTTCATTAACGAATTATTTTTTTTCTTTTCTAATAAATCTGTTGAAACGATTTATTTTTCACTTAATACGCTTTGATTTTGAAAAATACTTGGTTGGTTTTGGAAATAATAGGCCTATTTTTTACGGTATCGTAAAGCTGTTAGAAAGTTTATAATTAATCGGGGTAGCGTTTCTTTCACCTTCACGGTTTATACCGCATAGCAGAATAAGTAAAGAGAAATCTAGTGTTGTGGCACTTCGTTCACCGCATTCGAGACATTGCGTTTTAGTAGCGAAATTTAACCTAGTGCTTTGTCTTAGGAGAGGCTCTTCAGTGTCATGGGGTGCCTCACTATCTCCGGTGGCTGTTAGACGACTACTTCCAGGACAGAGTAGTCCTATGGATTGCACGGGACAGTCGGATCGGTCGTCGAAGTGTCAGCCGCGGGGTTCCACTGGGATCGATTTAGGCCCTCTCCTGTGGGACATCGGGTACGATTGGCTCCTGCGTAGTCACCTTCTCCCCAGCATGAGTATTATCTGCTATGCGTATGACACTCTCGTCACTGCCTGGGGATCGACTTACTAGGAGGCGGCCCGCTTGGCCGAAGCCGGCACGCGCCCTGTAGTCGACTGCTTCTAGGCGCTGGGTCTGAGGGTCTTCATGGCAAAGCCCTCTTATTACATGCCCTCTTATTCCATGTCCAGATGAAGTATCTGGGTCTGGACCCTGCATGGACGATGGTCGTTCGCGTCGCAGTTCGCCCAGCTTGCGCCGAAGCTTGTGAATGTTGCCGGGGCCCTCGGTAGGTTACTGCCGAATGTCGGAGGGCCTGATTCTCCATGCCGACGGCTTTATATCGGTGTGTTGAGATCCATGGCATTATACGGTTAGCTAGGACGGCGGTTACTCTCTTGGCGGGTGATTCGCCTTCTGAGTTGCAGGCGGAAGTGCTTGCTAGAGTTCACGCATTCCACGCAAGTGAGCGGTCGCGAGGTGAGCAATCATGGGAAAGTATCGTGCGGATCGAAGGCTTGCGGATAAAAAAATTTTTTATGTGAATATGAATACGATAAAATAGACGTTGAGACTTACATTTTGAAGTAAAGGCATTTTGGAGAGATTTGGAATATCATATTATTATTTGTAGTATTATTGTAGTTTTGACTTGATTTACTAGAAATCGTCTCTTACACATCCAAGTAATCTAAGTGCTAAATTTCAGCTTTCGACATGCATTATTTTCTGCTATACGGTCTGTCAGTCAGACAGTCTCTGTCAGTCAGTCAGTAATCAAAGATTTTTTTATATATAAATATATATACAAAAAATAATGCTCCTATCATCTATGAACGTACACTATAATTTATTTTATCCCTCCCTCAAGTACTGAGCTTTGGAACCCGTATTTTAATCAAAGCTGCAAAGAGAATAAATCTTGGTAAAACAACATCTAACTTTTTGTTAACAAAAGACATGAGAGGCAAATTGGTTAAGTCTACGGTTATAAAGTTTTACAAGTGACAAACATGTTTGTATGACGAGTGTGTGATGCCATTGTCGTGTTTAACTGTGATGGTTGTGGGTTCGATTTTGACTCAAGAGAGTAAAGACTTAAATTATTTTTGCGGACTATCCGGTGAGGCAAAACTTACTTACATTATAATATAAACTTCTAAAGAAAAATAAAAAACGAAGTGATTTTCACAGAAATGCCATTATCACAATTTCTGGACAACAAGTGTTATTTAGTTTATCGGTGACATATTTAGTTTTTTGCATTTAGGTTTTAAGCAATGTAATACAAGTAGACTGGATCTAGACAACAGCTACAAAATAGGCAGAGATTATTAATGCCTGAACTGGCACAGTTGACTGGTGGCCTAACCTCTTTTCACGTTATTGAATCCGTAAATGATTTGCATTTTCTCATCTAATGACTTGACTAGCTAGTATTGTGTGTAGTATACACATATAAATATATTTAAGTTTTTCTTTCATAAAATATTAGGTGTATAATTATTATATCTAGCGCAGTGTGATAGCATCTGAATTGCTAGTTTTAAGTTCAATTTCTGATTCTGGGGATGATATATATAATAAATATACATAATAAATAAATTATTTTGAATTCCTATTGTTGCGATTTGTCTCTTAACTTGCAATGGCTCTAATCTCAACGGAAAGCGGAGAAGGGGAGAGGAGTGACTTGACACTAGGTTCTCTCTTTCTATGGCTGATATGTTAAAAAGAAAACATATACCAAATGTAAAAATTATATAATAAGATGCAGTTTCAGCATTCAATCCACGCTTCATGAATACTATCCAAATGCTATTAACACAAATAAGTCATGGATTCTGTTGATTCTACGGTATTTCTCGGTATCACCATTGGACTCTAAATTACATTGGGGACCGCATATTGGCCGATTGACAAATAGACTTAGCTCAGCAGTCCTCACAGATTAGAATATTAACTGACGTCGAAACGGCTCGCCTTGTTTACTTTAACTACTTTCATAGTATTACGTCCTATGGTATGATACTTTAGGGTTAATGCAGCCGCTATTAATTAAATCTTTCTCATGCAGTAGCTAGCTATTCGCGCTATCTATGCCCGAAATAATCTTTAAGGCATAAATTTTAAGAAATCAATATATTGACTTGCTTGCTTGCTTCTTAATACAAATTTGAAAACTTAATGTATGTTAGGAAAAATCGGTGAGGTACTTAATAATAATACTATAAATAGACTTAAACTTACCGCGCTTTTAGCTCTATTACAATGAACCCCCTACTTTTAATTATTTAAATTTGAAGATCATTTCTTTGACCACTTAGGACCTGATTTCACACAGTGGCTGTTCATTTAAATTTTAAATCGTCGTTCGTAATGGTTTATATTTAAAATATTTTTGCCTACGAACTATTTGACGAACTGCCTATTTGACGAACGAGTACGAAATTTGCCAACATCAATAATAAAATGGAGCCAACCTCTTTTATAATAAGGCATTAGAAATGTATTAATATAATGTAATAAGTATTACAGACATTTGAACCTACTGACATACAGTTTAACATAATGGGACGTTATCGTTGCTATGTAAACGCGTATTTTACGTGTATATGACACGTGACAATTGGTATTAAGGTCATCTTTTAATTATATATACATTTTCAAATAGTATTAACAATTTCAATTAAACTTAAAATCTCTAAGCGTCGCTTATAAGGACGAATAAATAATTACTGTATTGTAACAGTTAAGTTTTGTAGTCACAACTACTTACGCTGTGGTTACGTTATATTTGCCTCTACTCTAAAAAAAGTTGTATGTACTATAGTTTCAAATATAACTGGATAAAGCATATCGAATTGGGATATTTCAAAATCTAAAACCAAAATTATTCAGCTTAACGCTTTTTCATGTATTTAAAAATCCAAGTGTCAAGACAGTCTGTCCTCCATTTTCTGTCCGAAATCGAGACATTGCGTGAGTGGTAGAAACAGCACTAGAGGAACAAAAATATTTAAAATATAATCATTCCCCCCATTTCCAAGTGGAACTGAATCCACGACCAATTACGTTTACAGTCAGAGGCTATCCCACTGAGCCACGATAGCCTCTTTTATCTATAGGTTAATCTCATTAAATATTTTATTACTCTAACAAAAAAACCTTTTTGCAATCGATACTCTCCGGATCAAATCATTTTATAAATAGAATTTCTTAGTATATCAAAGGTTAACAAAAATGTTATCTTCTTAGTAGATTTTTTTATTACTACAAGTTTCTTTAGCAACTGAAAATAGTGACATAGATATAGAACTTTGATAATTTTAGTGAATCTAGTGTCAAGTCACTCCATTCTCCACTGTTCGCCTTAATAGAGATATTGTGTGGTGATGAATGAAACGAAGTGTTTCATCTAACAACGTAAATCAATTAACAATATTGCCTCGAGTGAGATTTAAACCCCCAACTTATAATGTAGATTTATATATGTAGATATATCTATTGCCCATATAAAACGTAAAATACACTTTGCCTTAGAAATATGTACATATACACTCACTTTATACAAAAATGTATGTGAAACACATGTGTGTTATATTTATTCCACTCATTTAATAAATTTCCAGTTCACTTCACTATTATGAGAGAAATTTTATAATATTGAGAAACTAGTGTGTAGGTACTCCGTTCTCTACTTTTCGCCTGAAATTGAGAATTGCATGTAGAATAGCGGAACTCAACGCCGCGCTTTGTCTTAGTTGCCAGAGCAGGGCAAAAAAAATATATTTTTTAAATATAATCATGTGCCTCCTGAATCCTGAGCCTGGAATTGAACCCACAGTCTATTGCGTTATAGTCACAGTTATAGTCAGACGCTATGACACTACGCCACGATGCATTTTATTAAAAACATTTTAATAAAAACTTTAACTACACCAAATTTCATTCTTCTTCGTTTGCATAATTTTCGTAAAAGAGGGCTAAAATTTATACGCTGATATAAGAATGAAGACAGCTTCGCGCTTACAATTTCTCACTTTGCCCCGCATAGCGGGTTAGTTAGAGCGAGAATGTTGCGTTCCTCACAAGATATATAATTAAAATAGTGACGTAATGTGACGACTCCGTTTTAAAGAAAATACAAAAAACATTTAATTTTTGTCCGTTTTGTTAAATAAATTAAAAATACCGCAAACTTTTCACCTTCTAATTACAGCGCTGGAAGACCTTTGTAGGGCTCATGAAGAATGAATGAACGAATATACGCTTAAACGTTTTGCGGTGGAAACAATTTCACGTGTGAATGTGTAGGGTTTAATTTACCTGTTTGATGGTAAGGCTTCATATTATAAAAGATGAGTCACAGGTTCGATTCAATGTTTCAATGATTTAAGAATGACGGTAAGTGGTAAGAGAGGTAGGGGAGACCTCAGTTGACGAGCACACAGTATCGATGATACTGGAGGGAAGTCTCTTAAAAAGTATGAGGACACCCCCAGACAGCATAATATATATATATATATATATATATATATTATTACAGTTGGACAGCGTCTGACTGTTAACGAGATGATAGTTAGCTCCATTCCCATTTGGGGTGTTTTTTCAGCTTCACGCTTTATCTCTAGCGGTGTAGTAAGAAAGAACGGAGCGCTGAACACCGCTCGGTCCCTGCTCATACACTTCTTTCGCCTCGTCCACAGTCATGCTTTGTAGGTGATCTTCCCCTGTCTCCTACCTGTATTAGGCTAGTCTTTGCTCCATATATTTTTCGTGGATATTATATTAAAATTATTTTCATTTTTAAAGTCGAGAACGGAGTCTTTTGGCACTAGCCTTATTCTACCTACAAAGGAAAACTTTGGACCCCATTTTATAAATATAATGAGGACGGAGGAGTATGAAATTTGATATTCAAAAAATGGTATTTAAAATTTATGGTAAAGAAAGAAAGAAGCTAATATTGTTTTATAAGAATGCATTAGAAATACACTGACTTAATATATATTTTTTAAAAATACTACTATGTGTGTAACATACGGTTTTGTACACGTTCCTTAGTTAACTAGTTATAATTATGACACTTGAATATGAAAGGGAAATAGCAAGTTCTACTATTTTGGAATTTTTCACGTATTTAAACATATTTAACAGTTTCACGCTTTTTCCCGTATAGCAAGGTCGGCAGACAGAACTTGGTGCCATAACACTCAGACATTGAGGTAGAGAATCTGCCTTCTATTTGAGAAAAAGTCTGAAACCTTACAATAACAGCGTGCTTGAATAAATTCTCATTCTTAAGAGTCAGAGGCTAAATACGTCAAACGTTAGAAGACTATTAATGAGATAAAGTCCATCTGTTAACCACTTATCTATTTGCTTAACTAATGGGTGGCAATGCAAATATTTATCTTAGTTGCTTTAAATATACTAAATTAAATAAGAACTTGAGCTCATTTCTGGTACAGGAATAATTAGAGGCCATTGTGGCGCAATGAGGCCAATATTAATAAGATTAATTTCTAAATAAATTCCTTAAAATTTAAGGTATACAACGTATAATAATTTAAGTGGCCATCTTGGTGCGGTGCAATTAAAACGCAATGTCTAGAATTCTGATGGAAATTGAAGAACGGGGTCTTCATACTCTCTAAAAGCGTAAAACTGTACAAAATATGTAATTAAAGTAAAGAGAATTTTCTTCTGAATATAATTTAAGGTATGTTAAACCTTGTTTATACATCAATTAATTAAATTCTTACAACTGCGTTTTTTTTTCAATGTTACCAAATTTGCTTTACCAAAGCGGAGAATCGAAAATAATTGAAATATGATCATTCTCCCAAGGATGAACCGAACCCATAACCAATCGCGTTTCTAGTCAGAGGCTGCCCCATTGTATCTTCATGGCTTTTAATTATATGCTTATTTGAGCAAAACTTTAAAACCTTAAATCAATATTAAGACAACAAATCAAATCGTACTTTTCTTAAAATAACTTTGGATTTCAGTGTTAATCTTACTAAAACGGTGTAGTTTACAGAGACCCTTCCAACGTTACGATATTCAAGCACTCCGAGTCTAAATAATGTATGGTGAAACCCAATTCGTTCTTTATTAGGCTGCCTTTTACAAAACAAATTAGAATTTATATTTTCTACTAAAAAGGGCATTGAGTTTTGCTATGATTACATGCATTTTCGTTGCCGATAGATATATATGTGTTTTACATTTTTTTTAGTAAGCAGGCTATTTTTGTGTAAAAAAATCGAAATATTGCATGTTAAATAACGGAACTCAACGCCGTGGTTTCCCTTACCAGAGCGATCAAATAAAAATAATTTAAATATAATCGTTCCCCTAAGTGGAATTTGAAATCACAACCAATCGCGTTTGTCGGCCAGGCACTGTCCTAATGCCAAGACACACGGCTCTCGACTATCCATTGAAACATGTCGAAATTGAGACATGTCAAATCAAACATGTCTGTTGAGCAGCGAAGCTAAACGCCGGTTTTTGTCTTATAAGAGCGGAGAAATGAAAATTATGTAAATATTCTTCTAAGCGGAATTCTAACCCACAACCATCATCTTTACAATTAAACATTGTCCTGCTTCGGCGCAAGAACCTAAAAAAATATAAAATATTTTAACATTAATTATCTTTTCATATGGAAACTATGATATAGCCTACATTTTCAAACAAGCACGGTCACCGGAAGCGCTGAAACTAAATGAAAAAAATCATCCAACAGAAAGGCATGTACATAAAAATTGACTATACGTTCATCTGGCTGTAGGGCATGGTAATTAAATAGCGAACAATGAAATTGTGAATAGAATATATACTAACATAGCACTGCTTTAGATGACCTGAATTTAATATTTAAAATTATTTCGCTCGCCAAGTGTACTATCCCATTGCAATGTAAGGAAACCAGTGATATGATAGAAGCTTCACACATTTTTCTGCATAGTCAGAAAGAAACTAGTATCAAGACACACTGCTATACATGTGATAGAAATAAAGAATACCTCTCCACTAGGGAGATAGTGTCTTGGATAATATAATATACGGTTACGTTTGATCCGACTAGATCGTTTGTATATATTATTAAATATAAGTATAAAAAAGTCTTTTGTTATTAAATAAGTGACTGATGCAAAAAATCTAAAGTTTTGTATGTAGGTGCCTTGGACAATGTAGGGGAGAACTAAGAATTTGTTCAAATTTAGAGAGAAGAATTAAAAACCGGATATTATGTGTTACAGAGGTTGTAAAACAAGCTGGAGACGACAACTAGTTCTAAAAATAAATATTATCTAGATCGTACAATTTAAACATTCGTCGCAACTGAGCCAATTGTGTTATTTTTATAATAACACACCTCTCCTATACTTTTCTCCTTTACATGATGTGACGGATCTAAACGCTGCGTTTAGGGAAATTGGACTTGTGTAAGATCTATACTTGAAATATAAATATTTTCTTCTACCACTTTGAGCCATGCTACAGTTGACTTTGCCTGTCTCGAGGATTTCTAAAAAAAATATATTTAATATATGCAATTGACAGTATTCAAAATCACCTGGATAAAACTTGATGGTTTTGGCAAAAAATCGGAGAGTTGTGGAGCGAAATGGAGGACGCCTTTACCCAATAAAGTGGGATCCATATCTCAAAAACTAATATTAATTATAAAAAAAAATTATAAAACGGACGAATCATAAACTTCCCTTAGTTAATAAAGCTAAACTAATTCACTCTCAATAATTAATTGACGAAAAGGCTATTAAATTCCTTAAAGAAGTTTAATTAAATCTAACAATAACTCCAATTAACAGAGTATCTTAGCGGAATCTTTACAAGAAGGATTAACGCAAATTGTCGCGTAAATTTGAACCTGCGACCACTGAACCTAGTGGTAAAACACTCTGTTCTGAACTTTTAGCTTGTTTTCGGTGTATGTGTATGTGTGTATGTCAGATCTTAAAATTGAAATATCGACTTCGGTCTTAGCAGAATAAGAAAAGGCTATATATAAACTTTGTAACTATCATATAAATAGGGGTATGTATACAGTCAGTCAGTGTTTCCGTCATGATCTTCATAATAGATTATACTAGTTTCATGGTTTATTCTGCATAGCTAGGTAGCCAGAGACAGGCTTGTGTCAAATCGAGACATAGCGTGATAAGTAAGTGGCAGAACTAAACGCCGTGCCTTGTCTTACTTAAGATAATAAATTGAAATAATTTAAATATAATCTTTCCCACCAATAAGAATCGGACCCACGACCAATCGCGCTTACAATCAGACTCTGACACCGCGCCACCATGGCCTCATAATCCATTTGTACATAATGGTACAAATGTATATATGTATGAGTTTAGCATTCATTCAACGTGTACTAAGCCACATGTAGGCGTTTTCTTAAAAAACTCGGGAAAATGGTAAGAACTGTTTGAATTTTTCTTCGTAATTTAGTGAAAACGGGAACATAAAAGGTTTGTAGGCACTTGCTAGCTGTAGAGCCTCTAGTCCTATGCCTTTTGTTAACGTAATAATGATGGTTACAACAATGAAAAGTGAGAGATTTTATATTATAATATAATTGTGTTAACAGATTCTAAGAATTTAGCGTTCGTTTTAAAACTTCTTCTCATTTTGAATGGAAGCAGGAAAATTAAGTTTAAAGGAAATATTTGGACGTGTTATTCATATGATTACGTTTACATAATATTTGTTTCAAATTTATTAAAGATAAATATTTTGGCAGTATAGGTTCGATATGGTTAAAAACTTTACATTGGTTTTCTATAACAAGCATGTTATAATTAAAATTGTAGTAAGACAAAACAAATATAAAAAATTACAGCTGTGTATTTCACTTCAAATTATAATTTTAATCAGTTTTAGTAACATTATATTTTAATAGTAAAATAATGAACTGGGTTTTGTTTAAATAATATTAGATATATCCATTTAATATTTTTTTTTAATTATATGTTACTAAAATTTAATTAAATTTTTCCGTTATATCTAATTCTGTAAATTAGTTAATAAATAATGGTCAATATATTTGAAATTCATTGCACAAATTGGCAACATAATATCCGAATCGTTATTACCAGGTCTGTGGCCGAACGTTACGAGTATTATATTACCTTAGTTCTGAATTACTATTTACAAATTCGCTATTGCTTTTGTTATGTACGTTTATATTATTTTCATATTTTTTACTGTGGCGAAAACAAAACGAAAAGTCAAAGACGAAATAGAAGCAGCTAATATATTATTTGTTAATTAATTTATAACACCTTATAACCGTTACAGAGATAAATTAAATGCATTTTTAAACAATTGTAACAATGCTTGGCAACTTCTTACTAGGAAGAATTACCTATAAAATATATAATTAACCAGTTAGAAGTTGATTCAAATAATAAAAATCAAACTTTTATGCTTTAAAAACTTTTCTTATTACTAAAACAACCTTAATTAATTATAATTACACTTTACACTCTATTTCTATTAATGCAGCGTTTGAATGGCGCCGTCGAAAACATTTCTAATGAAGTTAATTTATTAGGAAATAAAACATTGTTTATGACTAAATTTAATCAATTATGTTAAAGTCCAACCTAAATTCAGAAGAATTAAAAAATGTTGATATTTAAATATTACCTAAAATTTAAGAAAATATATTAAATGAACCAAAGAATGTATAAGAATATAATTCCATTTATTCTATTTTGACAATATGCACCATAATTGTATTATTATATTTATATTTTACATGGTTTGTAAAAGAAAGTACAGTACAAGAATTATCGGTGACCATTCCTCCTCTAAAAGATAATTTTGAAAGTACCTCCACTTCCGCGGTTGGGAATTTCTTCCTGAAGCTTCACGATTTCTTAAGCCGTAAAAATCTCCGGGGGGCTGTTACAACCGTAGCACGCAAGCTTTTTTGCTTACTCGAGTTCCTTACAAGCAATATTATTTTACTTTCTATTCCTTATGCCATGTCAGCTGTCCTAAAGATCCCATAGAGAGAGACCAACAAGTTAACCCAGTTCAGATCCAACCTCCATCCGCGACACTTCTACTGTTTTTTTTAATCGAAAATATATTCAATTTAATATATGAATCAATATAACTCTATAATAAACTTAAGTGTTATTTAATTATTCCTTTTTTCATAAACGCCCAAACCCTGACAAATCGTTACAGTACGTTTTTATGATATTTATAGATTACTTATGAGACCATCGTGGCTTAGTGGAAGAGGGTCTGACTGTTAACACGATTGGTTGTGGGGTTCGATTGGTTTGGGGAAGGGAGTCGGGAATTTTGGGGATGACTGATTACTGGTTAGATGAATCGCATTTTCGAATTTTCGAATTTTCGCATTTTCGAATTCGAATTTTTAGTTTCGAAACACAACCTTTTTCGTGACCTTCCTCTAGTATCATTGATATTGTATTATTGAAGCAGAACCCAGGTCGTTTCCCTTTCCCCCACTTTCATTCACATAGTTACTCTGTCCTGCTCCATTTTTCTATCATTTAACACGCGACGGTTCTGAATTTGAAGGTCAAAATATAAATATTCCTTATGTCTTATATCCTTATTCCTTATGTCTTATAACAAAGTGCAGCGTTGAGTTACGCTTTTCGATACACATATAAGTCTACCAAAAATAGAGAAGGCAGCGCTTTACTGTATCTACAAAAAAGTTTGTGGTCTTACATACAATTTTATAATATATTTAACTAATGCATGCTTTTGACGAAAAATGTCGATAGACACTTATCTAAATTGCCATTACGTGACGTTACAGTCATAAATATTGATGTATTCACAAATATCTGACATTAAAATTTTCATAGTGCATTTGGAACATGTTCAACCAATATATTCTTCTGTGCATTTCTAGTTTTGGGTGAAATCATTAATTTATAATTTTCACGCGTTTTGTTTTGTTTAAGAGGGTTAGCTAATAGGTAGTGTTTACTTTTTACCTTCACGCTTTATCACGCATAGCACCATAGTCAGAAAGAACTTAATTTATTCCAAACATTCAATCTCGGCTTTCCGCCCAAATTGGAGACATTGTGTATTAAGAGGTGGAACTCAATGCCGCATTTCATAGCAGGGAAACGAAAATCAAAATATTATTCTTTCAAATAAGCACTTTCGTATCGTCAATTAACATAAGAATATCAGTAATGTCAGTTCTACCAGAAGATACCACGAGGAGTTCAATCATTCCACAAATAAGAATCGAACCCACACACCATCCCATCACAGCTGGGTCATAAGCACGACAATTTCTTTTTTATTTCTATATATTATTACCTAAAATTTCTCTCTCACATCAAATTAAGCCATTTTAAACTTTATTTAAGTAGACATGTTTATATTTTTCTTAAGAACATCTGGTCTAATTGAATTACTAAAACTGCTATTGTTAGGTCTTTGTGCCTTTGTCTTACCTTGTCAGCTGTGGAGAAGGTCAGGAGTACGATATTTGCGTGAGGTCAATGTGAATGTCCTTTAAAGTAGTCCTTTACAGTTTAAATGATAAAAATATGGGAAAATTTCCGAGAAACTTTAATAATATCGCCGTATTTATGTTTCACTTAGTTTATATTTTGATTTATTTTTTGTTATTGCTAATTATTATTTTCTTTTTTTTCTTCATCAGGGTAGGCAGAAGGAACCTAGCGAGACACTCCGTTTTCCACTATTGGCCCGAATCTGAAACATTGCGCACTGAGTTGCAATATCACCGGCTGAGTCACCAGAGCAAATGTATGGAAATAACTTAAATATAATAGAAAAAATATATAACGGAGTGTTTAGACACTAGGTTCTCGCTGTCAACCCGTGAAAAGGTAAAGCTGTTGTTTGATGTGTATATTAATTTTTAATGGTAGAGTTTCTTGAGGAGGAATAAAATAAAATATTTCCTAACGTTTATATAAATCCTGATATGAAATATAAATCCTGATTTTTTTAATTTAACACCCATAAGCTCGATTCATAGCTAGCTTAATTTATATCTATATCTTTATATATATAAAAAATGTTACTGTCTGTACATGGAAGTTATATAAGAAAAAATATTATTGGGGGCATTTATTCATGTAATAGAAACCATAAGATTGATTTTTATGTTTCTCTGTCTGTGCGTTTGTGCAACCCAATCTCAGAATCGGCTTAACGATTTAAATGATTTTGACTTTTGTATTTTGGCACTCTTCCTTCAACATTTGTTTATTTCATTTTAATTGGTTCATAAAGAAGACAACCTTTTGAACTACAAATTTAAACAAAGTTTATCATTTAAGAAAGAGAACACGACGAGCGAAAAACAATATATTTCTTAGTCATGTAGCTTAAGCATAATCGGATCTCTAGTATTTAATATATATCAAAATAACAAACGTCTATTTCTACTCGTGATTGAAATATAAACAAAAACGGTGTCAAATTAAATATTAAAACATATTATGCGATGCGTAAATGCTGCACATGGCAAAATCCTATAAGCTTTTGACCGCTGTAGGCTTTTAAAAGCTCCTTCTTTGGACGCAATAATGTTTCGTAATATTAAAAATGATATCGATATCGTATTTCTTTCTTTGCGCAGATTCTGCGAATATTAACAAAATAGTACAGTGTTTAGATACTCCACTATTTGCTTTTTTTTCGTTTTAGGAAATCAAAAGTCGGTGAAATCGAAATAAATTAATATAAGCAAGCCATTATATAAGTGGCCATGTCAGTCAGTCATTAACTGTAAGCGCGTTCGGTTGGGGGTTCAATTCCCACTCAGTGGAAGGGTCATATTAAAATTTTATATTTCCGCTTTGGTAAAACAAAGCACGACGTTCAGTTCCACTACTCAATACACAATGTATCGATTTCAGGTGGAAAGTGGAGAACGGAATTGAAAATGAGTTTTCTCTGGTTGGAGAAAGCGTGAAGTTACTTTTATTTTTTTAATGTAAATACTATTCCAAGTTTTATTGAACTCACAATCATCGCCTAATATAACACTTGTCAGTTGCCCTAAATAGAATGTCATAATATTTAAGATTTACTATTAAGATAGAAATAACAAAAATCTCCTGGCAAAGCTTCCGTTGTAAACGTTGTAAAAGTCTTCTTTTGTAATAAAATATGCAGTCACTAAAACGACTTGCAAAATTTTAACTGCTCTTTCACGAGCTCTCACTACAGTGGCTTGGAATAATAAAATTATTATGTACCTTTAATTTAATGTGGCGTATAATTAAAATTTATATATCATCATCTATTAAATATCATTAAAAACATTTATATAATACGTATAAACATTTAAACGCAGCTGGATTTGAACCCACGCCTCTTGGAAACCTCCGAAACGTCCAATTATTGTATATAAATCACACTTAGCATTTAAGTGAACCTTATATATATAATCTCGCTACAGTGGTAACAACAAAATTAAGTTGCAGTAAGCCTATAAACATATAAACATTTTGACGTAGCCGGATGACTTAAAATGTTTTTCAATTTCCTTAGTATGTGAATAACACTTTAAAAAGTGTTACAAAATGTTTATAAGTATTTTACTACAATTACCGACGAAAATTAACCAATTTGTATTTAAACAGCACATTTTAGGGTTAAAAGAAATAGAAATTATTCCAAACAGGTCCAGTCTCAGTTCCCGTAGGACCGACAAAGACATTATGCAAATTAGATATTGACTGGCACTCGCAGAAGCCAATTTAATAAGGTCGGTTACATTTTAAGATAAAATGTTTAAAATCATAATATAAACTTTTTTTATTTACAAATCATCGTGACGCAATCGGTCAGTGTGTGACTGTTATCGAAATGGCTGTCGGTTCGATGTACACTCGGAAGAATTTTAATTTTTAAATTATTTTCATTTCACCATCCCGGGAAGACGTGTTTTAGGCGTCCAAATTTAAAGAACATGTTCGATTTGAATGAGGTCCTGTCCTCCAATTAAATCGACATACTCTGATTGTATATTTCAAACTCTCACGTTACTCACTGAATGACATCTACTGCACTCATGGACATTAAAAGCTCATTTAGAGTTTACTTGGAGATAGATAAGGATTTCCGGTAATTCCTACAGGAATGGGAAAAACGGGACTTTTACGTTTTATAGTAAAATCTAGTGCAAATATAAAAGGAAATAGTACTGCAAGGGTCATAAAGTCGACTCAAACTAATCGAGTAGCAACTTATAAGAATATTCAAGATGAAATAAGTGGCATTGAGTACCGCCAATCAACACGCAATGTTTTGAATACGGGCGAGTGTGGAGAACTTGGAGTTTTGAACTAGATCTTCTATAAAACAATGAACTTTACGTAAATTTACAATATTTTACTTTACTCGTTTAAGAATTAAAAAATGTAAGGTAATTACATTTTGTAAGTTTCTACAATATGTAATTACTTGAACTAATAGACGTAGTTTTAATACAGTGAAAGGAAAGTTTTCTTTTTAAACTTGTTTTATTAGTTCAAGAAAAAAGTTATGAAATGACTTTTAAACTAGCTTTACTCTGTTAGAAGTTCTTACTAGTTTAGTGGCTAGATATAATATCAAAATGGATCATGGGTTCACGATTCTTGGACTTTCATCTTTAACTTATAATCTGAGTAATATATATATATATAGCTGATTTATAGCTTAATAGGCTCTTAATATAGCCCTTAGACAGATACAAAGACAATTTTTTAATTTTTTACATATAATTTTATATTATTTTTATACTTAATGTACGAAAAACATTTTGAATGACGTTTGACTGTAAGTTGGTTGTGGGCTCCGTACCCACTCAGGAAAATTTGCATAATATATGAACCAAATTAAATAATCATAATAAATATTACACGCCAGTGCGTTTGCAAGCATATGCAAGTGCATATGCATTTAACATACACTTTTGTAAAGTGACATGCACGTTGCTAGTACGACCTAATGTCTGTATCGTAATAAGTGACTATATTCCCTCATATACAGTGTAAGGGAGACAATCATTCTATATTTAACCCGATAAATCAATACATTTTAGCCTAGCGTTGATTTAGTTTTACTTAGGAGATATATGTAATATTTTCGGTTAAAGTGTATTTATTTCCCAAAAGAATTAAATTTACTTCTATGAGATAATAACATTTTGCAATTAATACATTTTGTCAGTACGTTACACTAAGCTTACAAACAGTGCTCTACGCTAACAAATAAAATGCAGAGTAGATGTTGAAGATAGTAAAATATACATTGAATTAAAATATTACAGCAACTGGAAGTGTCAGCTACTCTTTACATATTCATTTAAACATAATAAGCGGTGATATATTATCATTTTTAATGTTTAATATTATTTGAGAGTTTAGTTAGTTTATTCCTTTTGAAATGAAACAATTTTAATCGCGAAAATCAAAGAACTTATTAGTTTATTCCTTTTAAGTTTTATTTTATTTATTTATTTTTTTAATTAATATTAAGTAATATTATTTTTATGTAATTTTTTAATAGCCTAATTAATTGTGACTTTGCCTCTTTAACATCTTTCTATAATTTATTATATATGTAGGAACTTTCAAACACAACGGTTTTATTCCGTAATTTTTTGTTTTGTTTCGTAAGTTGTATTTCGTTCGCCTTCCATAATCCATTTAGTGTTTTTGTAAATATAATATTTGTATGTAAATCTTTGATTAAAATTATACAGACTAAAAGGCAGCTATATTTCACATATACTTTAATTTTATGAAACAACAAACTCCTACATAGAGTAGTGATACTCATTCCACTTCTCACCTGATTAAAAGAGAGACATACAGAGAGTAACTTTGTGACTGTTCTTTAAATTGTTGCAATTTTGTTTTCACACACTTTAGTTAAAATAAAAATAAAATAAGCAATCCAAGGGTCCAATAGGATTATAGCACAATTTTATATTACTCAAAGTCTGACTCTCTAATGATTCCCCCGAGCGGGATCGAACTCGCAACCAATCACGTTTATAGTTAGACGTCCCACTGCTCCATTATGGCTTATATAATTATTTAACCGAAGTAATTGAATTAGTGAAAAATAAACACAAGTAAAAACGAAGTTAATTATGTTATTAATCCAATGAAAAATTAGATTAATGTATAAATGTAAATCTTTGCTAATAAAATTGTAAAGGGATCAAAGGAATAGATGTTCAAGGAAGACTTTGTAGGTCACTTTATACGTGGCTCAATAACGCTGCCGAATTTACGAAGTTTATAGGATTTTTTCTTTTACACAGGACAGGAGGAACTTGGTGTCAAGACACTCCACTCTCAGCTAAATTTTAAGATAATGCATTTGAGTGGCCGAAAATTCCGCGCCTGTCTTTATAGAGCGGGAAAATAAATAAAATTTAAATATACATATTTATATAGGTATTTAAAAAAAATCTTAAATACAATAATAGAACAATTTTATTTATTACTCTAGAATAAATTAAAACGACGAATTATTAATATTTTTATTTTTAAAAAATGTATGGTTTACTGGCAAGTTATAGTTTAAAAAATAAAAAAAAGTAAGGAGGGAAGGTTGGCGGGAGCGGGATCTGAAACCGCTCGGAAATTTTGTGATATTAAATTAAAAATAATATAAATTTAATACGTGCAAGTGTGTTTTACTAATTACATTAGTAAATTTAACATTAAAAATACATGGGAATTGATATATTGTTCTAGTTATATTCGTGGTTGGTAAAACTTATATTTGTTAACTATGAAGAATTTCTTGGTAAGTTCTTATTACATTTTTAATATAAATGTAACTTAATAAGAATATAAAATTATTAAAAAATAAATAAAATGTTAATAATTAAGGCAATTAACGTTTGTAATTTATTCGTGTGAGATATATAATATGACATTTGCAATTCAAATAAATTAAAGCGTCCGCCGCCATCTTGGAATAGTGTTGTATGGATATTTAAGCTCATATTTACCTGAATATTAAACAAATTAAATAATAAAAAGATCTTGGATTAATTACGAATACAACAATAATGGGTCCCAACCACGTGACTTATCATGAGCCAAGGCATGATGAAATTAATATATTTTAATACAAATTCAGTTAAGAGTCACAAGATCGAACCCATAAATTACGACTTACAAGTCAACA
Source organism: Podotricha telesiphe (assembly GCA_038994665.1). Lineage (NCBI taxonomy): Eukaryota > Metazoa > Arthropoda > Insecta > Lepidoptera > Nymphalidae > Podotricha > Podotricha telesiphe. The sequence continues at coordinate 210,968 of JAOYRR010000492.1, read as the reverse complement.
TATATTTCAACTTTACACAGAATAGCTAGAAAAAAAATAGTGCTTAGACGCTCTATTCTCCTTCAATTCTTCAAGGTTAGTTTTATGTTCACCGCGTTTTATCTTATCAGAGAGCGTTATACAGTTACTGCGCAACGACGTGAAAAGCTAAAAATAATACAAACGGAGAAATTGATCACTAAATTGTCAAAAATAACTATTTGTGATTTTATATTTAAACTATAAAATCGTCCTCGAAATATAAGATATTAATTGAAAATAAACTTTATTCTGTAAAATTTAACAAGACAAATTGTTCTTTAAACAAAGTAGTCTTAGAGAAGAACAATGCTTGAGCTTTTATTATTTATGAAGCGCACTGAACTGTATTTTATCTTAGTACATTTACTTGGTTAAGCTTTTTAAAGATAATAGAAATCTTTATTTTTTGTATTTATAACCAACTATATTTGTAAGTAAAACGTTTTTGGAAAAATGGCGTCAAATTTTTATACGTTTTCTAATAATGGTTCTCATATCTTAAATTTATGTTATAACAGTTTAAAAAATATTAAAAGAATACTTCACTTAACGCATCTCCCGTAGATAATAAGGTGCGTATATAGAACCAAGTGATAAGTCCTCTACAATTTGGAGAATGATTATATCAAGGATATTTTATACGCGTGAGCAAGACTAAGTGCGGCATTGAGTTCCGCCACTCAACCTACAATGTACGCATTTCGGTCGGAAAATTAAACAACAGAAGGTCTTGACACTAGATCCTCTCTAATTTCCCTGCTATGTAGGAAAAAAGCGTGTAACAGGTCTATCCATCCATTCTTGAAATCACAACTATTAGGGTTCAACAAATCTCTTATCATTTTCTGTTATCAGTGTCATTCACTCAATGAAAATCTATCTTAATCGCTCTAATTAATCTTTATGGCGTTCTTCTAGTCATAGCTTAAGTTGTGGAATTTAATATAAAGCTAAATTGGTTTATAAGATGCTGTTTCATATGAGGGTAAAGAGAGTTCATTTCGTTATATCGTTCTAGCCGAAATTAGTTTTTAATTACCTTTTCTATGCACTAAGTACGCAATTATAGCGCTAACTTTGTAAATGTAAAGAGTGTGGCGCAGTGGGACAGCGTCTGACTGTAAACGCTATTGGTCGTTGGTTCGATTTTTATTTAATGATTATTTTCAATTTCCCGCTCTGGTAAGACAAAATGCGCCGTTGAGGTTTGCCTCTTAACACGATTTCTGGCGGAAAGTGGAGAATGGAGTGTCTTGACACTAGCTTCTCTCTGACTACCCTGCTATGTGGGAAAAGACGTGAAGCCTAAAATAATAAAACATTAAATGCAATAGTATAATAAAATAAAAATAAAATAAATGATTTTAGTAAAATGCATTATAACCATTATACTTATGCGTTAAAATTTTATTTAAGTCGAGATTAATCCGTTGAAAATAGGATCATTTACAATTACAGTATCATCGAATTCGGGTGAAAAATGGAAAACGGAGTGTCTTTACACTAGGTTATAATATTAATAGATAATAATTATTATTCAATATCATGTAAATAACCAAGTTGTTTTTGTATATCAAAGAAACTTTGTAATATTAGAAGTCGTTTTACTTAACAGTGCTATATTTTCTTAGAAATTTATTATCTAGTATTATGAACTAAAGTTTCAAGTATAGTAGGTATACATAATTTACATCAATGTTATATTAGTTAGGTACCTGAAGAGTAAAAGTAAAAGACGACTTAGAGTAAAAGAGTAATTTTATTTTCGGAAATGGAATCTGTCTGAGAAATCAAAGGGCGGCGTTATGTTGCGCCATTCAACTATATTGTTTAGAATTCATGAGGAAGTAGGATAACCTAGTGTCTTTCTGTCTATCGAGCTGCTATGCAGAAAAAAGTCTTAAAACTCCTTTCAATAAATTTATATCGCACCATTGCGGCGCATTTACTGTCTTTAGGATAAAACACAGACAGAGCAAAAAACAAATTTTTGATACTTGTTTCTTCAATCAAGTTAATATGCAGCGTTAAGTACCGCCTTCCTATTCACAGTATATTTATATGAATCCCGAATAGAAAACAGTGTTTTCGTATATTTAAAAAATGTCAACTTTTTATGCTCTGCTTCAGATACGAATAGCATTTCACTCTAAAGCTACGCAGTACATAACCATGCGGACCTGACTTGGGCTTAGAGCCAAATGAATAAACCAATACGTTAGTATTTTTATTTTTTGTACCCAACAGATTTACTCCAGTATTTAAGTCATTCTATATATAGAAGTTAGCTAACAAATTAAGTTTATCTGCCTTTTTTTAACGCTTTTTCCCACATAGCAGGGTGGTCACAGAAAACCTAGTGTCAACACACTCCGTTCTCTTGAAACTGAGATATTGTGTGTTGAGTGACATAACTCATCGACGCACTTTGTCTTAGGTACCAGATCGGAGAAATGTAAACATTTTTTAAATATAATCGTTACTCCGAGTGGGAATCAAATCTGCAACCTATCGCGTTTGCAATCAGACGTTGTCCCACTGCGCCATGATGGCCTTTATCTTATTTACAAGTAAATTAGACGTTCTAAAAAAGTATTTTTACTGTTTCATATATTTTTTACCAACCGTTTTTGCAACCGTTGTCGTAGAGAAATATATTTTAAGTTACTCCGTCGGAGGGAATGTGGCCATAATGTAAATTCTTACAGATATTATTGAATGGCGGAACTCAACACTGCAGTTTATCTTACCAGATGGAAAAATTATATTAGAATGAACATAGTACAAAAAATACAAATTGCGCTACAAAAACTGTAACCGTACTTTTCACAAATACGGTAGTACCAATCCAATAAACGTAACATTTATGAATGTACCTAGAAGTATTTCTTTAATTATATATTTTTAACATTCCATAGTAGCGGTTTCGATGAGACTGGATTCGACTTATAAAAAAAAATTGACAATCCTCATATACATGTTTATTTAAAAATCCAAACGTATAAAAGTGTGAAAGTAGAGGGATTCGAACGCGCGCCTCGTGGAATCTGTCTAAGCGCCGTGACTATATCACTAAGCCATACTTACAATTTATTATACGCTTGTCACAACTTATTTTTGTGTTTATAATTTTTCTAAACATGTTTTTTATGTCCTAGGTTTTTGAATAACACTTTAAAAATGTTAAAAAAATGCTGTATCTTTTTTCAGCGTAGTTACCGTACAGCAGGGTAGTCAAAGATAACCTATTCTCAAGACACTCCGTTTTAGAGTGGCGGAACTCAATGCCATGCTTTCTCTTGTTCATCCATTATCTTAAAATTTGAAATCAAACTAATGATGTGCATTAAGAAAATTACAAACAAAGGTAACACTGAAAATGTTCTGAAATACCGCATAATAGGCGGTAGTTAGCTTGCAAATCCTCCCTAGGGGTAAATCGTGTCATATCGTACTATAAATTTTGCATCCCACTGCGACCAGAAGCTTATAGATTATACTTGCTAGCGAATCGAGAAAGCTTAACAGTGCTGTCTGTATATATCCACATTCTGAAATATTTAAGAATATTCAAGTAGCGACCCGCTCGCGGCTTCGCCTGCGTAAACTACAAGACAGACTTTAACTGCCAATTTAGTTTTTTCGCCCGAAGGCGTCCCCACTTTCATCACACACTTTACTTAAATTTATAATTTAAATACATTTCATTTATGAACTGATTGAAATAAAATAAACACTTCATGTTAACGGAAATTTGCCAAAATACAATAGTCAACATTCAAATCAGTTTTGCTATTTCTGAAATTAGCCTACACGAACGCAAAGAAAAACAGAAAATCTGATATTCTAGATTCTATTACTTTGATATTTTTTCCAACCATATTTACCACCAACCAATAATATTTTTTTTTATCAGTTATATTTTTGTTATATCTATATTTGACGAAATATAAGCCATCGTAGTATTAGAAGTTTTTAACTACGAGTATATACGTGATGATAATGAGTTTGAATCTCACTTGGTAAAATGTTTATATATCTGGGGATATATATAGATACAATGACATTTACATAAGGAGTTAAGTTTTTATAATATACTAGCGACCCGCTCGCGGTTTAGCCCGTGTGAACTATAGCTGTTTCGTATTTTTGACGGCCTTATCGTAAAACATCATAAAACTAAAAAAAAAATTAGAGTTAAAAGTAACCTTTATAGCAAGATCCTCAAGTATCTTTATATATAAATACAGGAATTATGCAGGTCGGTAGTAAAAAATAAACAAATTTTGCAGAGAGTTATAAAACAAATATTAACAATTCAATTTAAAAAATGTAAATAAAACTTAGAAACTCAAAATACTTAGATTTGTGTTATTTAAAAGCTTTTGTTTTTTGAAAGCGAAACTCCTGAACAATAGTGGCGTAGACCATATAACCAAACCAGTTAAAAATAACTCTCAGTTAAAAATAACTTCGCGGTTTAAATTGTCGGTTAAAATACCATATTGTTTTATTCCACTAAAAGTCACTGGAATAGGCAACAGTTGTTGCAGGGTGAAAATGTTTTTGAAATACTAGAATACTCTCTCGTTTTTTACACATGATTACTTTAAAGTAAATACATTGCGTAAACAATTTCACGTTTTTCCCCTTACCAGGGTAGGCAGAGAGAACCAAATGTCAAGACACTCACTTTCTGCACAAATTACAGTTATTTGTGTTGAGTGGCAAACCTCAATGCCGAGCTTTGTCTTGCTCACCAAAGCGGGGAAATCAAAATAAATAAATTATGATCAATCCTACGATTGGATATCGAACCCACAACCTTCGTGTGGTATATATCGTCGTAAGTTATATTAGTTTAAAGTAAACGAAAGGAAATTGATATTTATAGATATTATAAATAAACTACTTACATAGTGTAAAATACTTTAAAAAAACGTCAAGAGAAATTCTGAGCAGTAATGCGTTACATTTGCCTTAATTCTGGACGCTCATATTAATTTTAAGTTTTAATCCGGTTTAAAATGACGACTGAATTTTCATATACGAATTTATATTAAGAAAATTCAACATGATTCCAGTTTTGATATTAAATATTTAAGGAATTTAATTAATTTCTTTGAAAATGGTTAAATAGAAGTAAAATGGCCATCGTGGCGTGTTTGGGCCGCTTTTGACTGTAAAAATGACGGTTGTGGGTTCTATCCCTTATCCATGAAAACTATTTTCATTTCTATAATCTGGTCAGTCAAAGTACGGCGTTGAGTCCTGCTCACTGTAGAATGTCATGACTTCAGGAGGAATATGGTAAATGCATTATAGAGACACTAGGTTTTTTCTCCCTATTGTGTTATTCAAGTAGAAAGTGTAAGACAAGTAAAGTGTAAGTGTCTAAAGTAAATATACATTTAATGAATTCTCCTGTAACTACTGTAAAAATGTAAAAATGTCTGTAACAAATTCTACTGAACAAGACTACTGGGCGTAGAAACATGACATTTGGCATGTAGGTACATGAAATTTGGAATGTAGGTCCTTGGAAAAGCACTAGATATAATTTCCCGAAATATCTAAGGGTAGCAGTGGAAATAACGAGTGAATGGAAATAGCGACAATTACTTAACAACTTACTAGCTTACGTATTTTAGCTATGTATTGCCATGATCTTTGAAAAGGTACAAAATTAGGCCCTTAATATGTGCTATCTATAATATGGACGAAAATTGTCAAATTAAGTGGTGTACCACAAGGTCCTCTTCGCCTACTCCTCATCGGAATAGCTTTGTATTATTATAAATTTTATATAGCATTTTGAACGACCTCTCAGATAAGATAAAGTTTAGTGGGTTCAATTCCCACTCAGGGGAATGCTTATGTTTTATTATTTTTATTTCTCACTTCGCTATTTGTCTGATAAGACTAAATGCGGCGTTGAGTTCCGCCGCTCAACATTTAATGAGTTGAATTCGGGAGGAAAGTTGACAACAGAGGAGTATCTTGACAGGTTTTCACTGTCCAGTAATCGGAGAAAACTGAAAAAAAAGTTAAGAACATCGTGGTTAATAATGTCAGTCAAACAAGTCAGTTGTCGTTATTTATATATAATTTTCTTTGAAGCTACAATTTTAATATACGACTATTTATAGATGTTTGTGTATTAAAATACAAAATAAATTCTCACGAAACGGTAATCTTCGACAAATCTGTTGTTCTCCTCATAAAAAATACAAGTGGAAAATTTTAATAACGCCGCTTCCAAAGGGAAAAAATAGCGCGCCAATACGAATAAGATTGAGTACTTACTACTTATTATTTATGAACAGATTTATATTGTACGCTGTCGTGGCGATTTTCTGTGGCAGTGGGCTCAAAGCCTTCTGAGATGACCATATATATTAAGTCTTTTTAAAGTCTAGATAGACAAAATGGTAGTGTATATCTGATAAGATAGCTTCTATCTTGTATTACGAATACACAATCCATACTGTTATTATAAATGCGAAATTAACTCTACCTGTCTGACTGTCTGTGACGTCATCAGGGCACTGAACGAGTTGTGATGATATTTTTTATAGAGATACTTGAGGGTCTTGGGGTGAACTAAACTACTTTTTTCTCCCATTTTTACGTTTTTCCACGAAAAACATTTTGAACGCATGGCGTTTAGCATGGTTTCCAAGAGATGCGAGTTCGAATCCCGCTGCGTTCAAATTTTTATACGTTTTCTTTATGTATGAATAACTCAATTTAAAATGTTAAAAATATTTTTCCAGTAATTTCATTGTTTCACGAAAAGGCCGACAAAAATACAAAACAGCTATAATGCACGCGGGTGAAGACGCAAGCGAGGTGCTATCGTTTCTATATAGATAAAAAGTGAATAACAGTTTATCACACTACTAGGAGTAGTACTAGCGCAAAATACGATGGATGTCTGAAAATATATAAAACTGTTATTTATTAATTCAGATTAATGTTTTTTTACTAGACTGATAATCTTTTCAGTGACCTTTAACGGTTCATTTTACACTTTTCATCCCAAATCAAGATATTGAGCATTGAATTTGATTCAGCACCGCGCGATGAAGATTTGGTAAGAACCAAAACGGGGAAATATAAATAACTTAAATATATTCATTCCCCCGAATGGGGATTGAAACCACAACCAATGGCATTTGCAGTTAGAGGCTGTAGAGTATGTTTCTAACTATAATATAATAGCGAATTTCTTTAAACATCGTTCGATCATGTGACATTGTTTCTAAACTACAGTTTAACTTAGTAACTTATAAACTATTTACATAATATAGAAAAGATGAGAATAAAAGAGTAAGATATAACTGTAAGGCGGTTGGGAAGCTGAATGTACGATGTTTTGATGCCAACTAGGAGGAATATTTGATTTAAATTATTTTTTGATTTGGTCGAACACAGGGCGGTGTTAGGATTCGCATACAGTATGCAATGTTTCTAAATTGTAAAGAAGAGGGGAGTGTCTTAACTTTAGGTTATCTACGATGCCGGTGGTTTAGCAATGGTTTAACCACCTGTACAATATAGGCAGTGAACGGTTATGAATAAACATTGTAAACAGAACGCCTTACGATAAAAGGTTTAATATTGAAAAAATACTAGATATTTTATAGACACTTAAAACTTATAGTTGTTTTTAACATTTTAAAGTGTTTATCACACACTTAGGAAATTGAAAAACGTACTTAGAAAACGTCAAAAAATTTGAACGCAGCGGGATTTGAAACCGCGCCTCTTGAAATCCGTCCGAGCCCTCTGACCGCTAAACCAAGCGTTCTACATCCAGCTGCGTCGAAATTCTTATACGCTTATTACAATATATCTTTGTTTATAGCCGAATCCCGCTGCGTTTGAATTTTTATACGTTTTCTAAATATGTTTTTCAATTATAGTTGTATTATACTAATAACGTACTCTAAAATTACAATTCTAACACCTTTACGTTTTTCTCACATTGCAGTGAATGCAGGGATTAACTAATATCATCCCAACATCGCACTTATTTTAAGTGAACCGGGAAAATTCAAAAAAACAGCAAGTATAAAACATACCTTAATATATTTTACGAGAGTTGGAATTAAGCCTGTTAAATAAAACATTTTGTTTAAACTTTCTTAACTATTAAAGTTATCAAACTTTAATTAAATTTTTTTTTTTTCTTTTAGGTACTAAACCCACGACAGCGATGTCGGAGGGGCAGAGGTGCTTAGGTATCATCGTGCTCCTCATTCACACTGTCATTGGAAATGGAGAAGGTATGTTTGACATATTTTAATATTTTTGTAAAGTTCTATGATAACATTTTTTTGAAACCGTATAAAAATTTGAACACAGCGAGATTCGAGCCCGCGATCCTAACAACCGGATGTAGAACGCATGGCTAACTGGTCAGAACGCTTGGAAGATTTCCAAGAGGTGTAGAGTTGAATTCTGCTGCGTTCATTTTTTTATACGTTTTCTTAAAATGTTCAGATGTGTATGAATTTTTTTTACTTGTAGGTAGTTAGTTATAGAAAGAACTAAGCGTTTATCGCTAACGTGGCGCGACTTTCGTCTGCGATGAGTGCTAAAAATCATAGCAAGAGACGGCCCAGTAAGCAACCCTGAGACGCGCCTTTCAGAGTTTTTGAATAGTGATGACTTTCTCGCGCGACTTACAATACTACCATTCAAAATATAGATACAAGGAGTTTAATCAGTGAAATTTGGTTGGTTCTGCAAGCTGATGCCTATTTTAATGCAAATTATGAACTTCCTAAAAACTAGTTTTATAATTTGCATTATAACCTTAAGCAAAAACATACATTCATCTTAACATGAAAATTCTAATTTAGAAAATTTTATTGTTATTTTAGGGAGACTTGAGAACCAGTCTTACTACAGTTCGTACTTTAGCGTGACACAGGTCGTCACCGCTCTCCACAGTCGAGCTTGTCCAGCTCTATTTTCCGCTTAAATTCGATACATTGCGTATTAAGGATCTCAACACCGCGATTTGTATAACCAGAACTGGGAAATAAAATAATTACAATAATATCTTTCCCCGGAGACCCCCGACTCTTCTCTGATAAGTAATTCGTTTATTTTACGAAGAGGAAAAATATTAATATTTAAATTTTTTTATTTGTATGGACTTGATTGTAAACACAGAAAAATGCGAACGGATTGTCTTAGCAATACGTTATCTTTAACTACAGCTTTCCCCCGCATAGTATAGTAGTCAGAGACCTTAGTTCCAAAAACTCGGTTGTAAACTTTCCACCCGAAATCGAGACATTGCGTGTTTGAGGAACTTAACGCCGCGCTAAGTCTTAGACGCGAAAGCGGAAAAATGATATTTTAAGTATATCATTCCCCCAAGTGGGAATCGAACCGACACCCAGTCGTGTTTACGGTCAGATGCTGTTACACTGCGCTATGATGTCTTCACTACCCTGCTATACAGCGGAAATGGTGCACGGAGAATATGTATCAAGTACATCTTCTGCATGTAATGTGTGAAATTAAAAATATTGTATAAAGATAAAATGAGTTGCTTTTTTCAATGCTAATAACATCACACCTATCTGAGAGCAACGGCCAAGTTGCCTGACCTACTGACATATAGGTCAGTGACTGTGGTTGAAGCCTAATTTAAGCATTTTTTTTCTATTTAATAGCGAAAAATTTAACTTTTTATGTAATTATCCAAAAATGTATATATTAAATGACAGTTTAAACATGATTTATTAAATTACTATAATTATTTGCTGACTTGGTTAATAAATTGTATTTGTGGTAAATTCGATTCCTTTTTTTTATTTTAGGAAAATATTTATAACGTTTCCATTTATATACTTTTGTTACATAATGTTTGGCATTGTAGGTAAATTTTGAGGCCATCGTAATCGTCGTACAATGTGATAGCGTCTGATTGGAAACGGGAATATTATAAATAAATTATTTTCTTTTCTTCGCTCTGATATCTAAGACAAAGCGCGGCGTTGAGTTCCGCCACTCAGGTGAAAAGTGGACAGGGAGCTAAAGTGTGTATAAATTTGAATTTTGCATTTGAACATATTTATCGAAATAAGCAAAAAATGCCTAAAATTATATATTTTTTTTCATTTTTATTAATTTAACCAAACATCTATTACATAAATAATTTCAAATTTACAGACAATTTCCTTAAGCGGCATTTAAATCAAACCATTACAGCATATTACAGCACTATCTATCTACATAAGTATACAATGCTAATGGCGCTCGGATAAGGCAAAGCTGCGTTGAGTTCCACCACTCAACATACAATTTTAATTGAAACTTTTAGTTTTTATAGTTGTACTAATCACGTATATTTTGGTATCCGTAAAATATTCCGGTTTTCAAAAATGTATATTCGAATACCAACATATCTCAAAATATAAAAATGTCAAATCAAAATACCAAATATGATATATAAAAATATTTTAAAATATTGCGTATGGAAATAAGATTCTTTATTTTGGTGTTGTTTTCTGTGTGGATATCAGATCAAAAAAGGACAACGGAGTTTGCACCACTAGGTTCTATCTAACTACTATTTTTTTTAAAAGTGTAAGTAAGTATAATGTGTAATTAAGTCATGTACAGAGATGCAACGTAACTAAGTAGTTAATTCTAAAGACGTGGGGGAAAAACCCTGCGTAGCATAAATACTGTTTCCACCCCAGATGCTCTCATTAGCCTGCTCCGTAATAGGCTTAATGACTTCAAACGTTTTGCGTTTAGAAAATTTTCTATTACGAATTGGTTTCCTTAGTAAAAAAAATAATATATCCATTGGTTTAGTGGTGGTGAGATCGATTTAATTTATTTTAGTACTAGATATGCTCGCCTGATTTCTAAAATAAAAGCAGCCTGAAATCAGCCCAGCCGTTACAAAAATTAACCGGGAAAAACAGAAAAACAGACAGACAAAAATAGAAAAATCTATTTTTTTGGAATTTGCACTATGTATACATACATATACAGTTATTTAAATATTATAAAAAGATCCATCCAATAATCTAATTCAATAATAAAAATCTAATTTTATTTATTTGTAAAGATGAAGTTAGCGCCAAACGCTACTGTCCCCGCATACTTCTTTCGCCTTATGTTTTTTATGTGACCTTCCTCTAGTATCAGCTTCTTTGTACTACCGAATTTATTGAGCTTAGAATTAAGGCAATTGGTTGTTGGTTCTATGCTCATTCGGGGGAATGATGATATTTTTAATTCTATACATTTCTCCACTCCGGTAAGATAAAGAATAGCGTTGATTTCCGCAGCTGCCTCGAATTCGGGTGGAAGTGGAGAATAAAATGTTTTAACACTAAGTTCTCTGCCTACCCAGCGGTGTGGAAAAAGCGTAAAAATGTCAATATATTGATTTTGAATTCACGACCTTCGCCTACCCTAACACAGGTTTTAACAACGACAATGTCTATTCGAACTTATAGACAGTGGAATAGAATAAAATAAAAATATATCACACGTTATTTTTAAAAATAAACAGAAAACAAATATATATTTGTGGAACTTCCTCTAAGAATGAATTTATTGGTTTAGTTATTGCATTCTACGACTCAAGTCGGCTGGCGACTGGAATCTTATTAACTAGGTATTTTATACCAATATACGAATATAAAGAATTCTTCACGCGTAATAAAAAATCTAATGTGGGTGAAATTAAAATTAATTGAATTTTAAAATTATAAAAAAGCAACTTCATAGCACGGTAGTCACGGTAGAAAACCTAGTATCAAAACCTCCACTTTTCTTCCCAAATTGCGTGCTGAATGACGGCACTCAAAGCCGTGCTTTGTGTTTCCAGAGCTGGCTAATTTAATTAATTTTAATATAAACATTCCTATGAGTAGAGATCGAAGTAACAGTCGATCGCGTGTAGAATCAAACTTCGCATCGATGGAATTGAAGCGCTTAACATAGTATTTCAATACTAGGTTCTCTCTGTCCACTAAACACGGGAGATACTTCAAGGAAAAAAATCCAAAGTATCAAAAATTTATATGATGATTTTAATTATTAACATTTACATAAAGTAAGAAAAAGCCTATTACTGTTGCACTACAAGTTGTTAACTAGTGAATCTCAAGCACTAAATACAGCAATGCGGCGTATCTTAATTTTTTGCTTCTTTACCTTCTACGTACATTAAGTTTAATTTTAGATGAGAATTTCGTTTTTGCCTTTTTAAACTAAACGTGAAAAATATTTTAAGTAAAATAAGATTACAAAATAATCTTATTTTATGAAGAGATTAGATTAGATAGTGTTAAATGACTTTATTATAGATTTTCACCTAATAAGAGTGGAGAAAGGAGTGTCTTGACACTAGGCAGCAAAAACATGAAGCTAAAAAAAAATGAAATCCTAGTTAACCTTAATAAGATCTTTTTCATTTGCTATTGTTACACATTTTAAATGAACCTTATTTAATCAGGTAATCATGAATATTTTCTATTTGAAAAAAAAACACATTTAAGAAAATAAAAGTTTTCGAGTACTCCATGGCCATATGTTATTTAACAAAATATGCGCGATTAATTCGGTTAAAATAATTTATTTTAATACTTAGTTGTACAGACAGTATAATTTATAATTTACAAAGCTCTTATTCTTTTTGAATTCCGCCTACTCCACTAATCCTTATCAGTTAAAATAAAATAAAAATACCATATGGAGCATTTGTAATCATAAACTTAACAATTTTTTTTATAATTATAAATATCAAGTTTAAGAGAACGTCGTAGCGCAATATGACACCGCCTGACACCGCTATGGTGGCAAGACAAAGCGTGGCGTTGAGCTCAACCACTTAATACTCATTATTTCGAATTCAGGCGGAAAGTGGAGAACGGAGTATCTTGACACTAGGTTTGCTCTGCTTTCTTTGGTAGAAAAAACTAAGCGGTAAGCAAAAAACTCTTTAAATTCTCACTAAAGTTAGCTATGTATAAGCCGTAATTCCTAAAAATATAGACATCAATCCTAAAAATAAATACATTAATTTATTTATATAGTGGGTCAAGTTAAGTCAAGTATTATAGTAAAAACTAAAGTATTAAGAGTACATAGACAAATATAACATGTAACATATAGGAAAGCTAGCCAAAACAAAGTGTGGCATTAATAAAACTTGTTTGCAAAGGCAACCTGCCAGGGCCTATATAGAATCGCTGTAATCCAATCACTTTGATGTACCAATATGGGAGACAACGAAGTGTTATGTATAGAAGCAGAAGTAAGGCGTTTTTGTATATTAATTTATTTACAATAATGACTCATTCATTGTGACGTTATAGACGATTCGAAATTTATAAAAATAAACATGTGAAGTCATTTAACAAATAAATTTAATAGGATAGGTAGAAAAGGTGATACCTCAATACAATTTTCATTTTTCGTTCCTTTCAGAGAAATATTGCTAGCTAGATCGCGTAACCTAACGCCGATTTATGTTAGATCAAACTCGAGATATTATAATTGGGATTGAACATAAAATAATAATATTTATACGGATTTATTTTATCGGCGCCAGGGCTGGATAGTAATGTACTAATTATCTGGAGATTATTTGAAACTTTTTGTTTTCTTCTCAAAATTATTAGCTTATTAATAAACAAAGTTATTTTCCCTAATTCAGCAACAATTCTTGTCTAGTATAATATTGATAATACTTTTGGCGTTTAATTTAGAATATAATAAGTGATATATAATAAGTGTACTTAGATTTTATGTTCATTAAGAAACAAATTTAAAACACTAATACATTGACAGTGGACAAAAGTGTCACTAAGTTTCCTTCACTCCCATCACTAAATATTTTTGACATGACTGTTTTCATAAAACGACATTACATTCTTTTGACGAACTGTCGTCATCAATATAGGTTCAATCTGCATTCAAATCCAGAGAAACAGAATTTAAAAAGATTAACGTTGAGTAATGTCACTCAACAAGCGACAGTGAGCGGAAAATTTAGCGAAAAAGAGCGGAAAGACTAAGTGTCTTAGCACTAATGTGTGAAGTATGAAAGAAATAATTAAACAAAAAGTTACTTATATACATATATAATTTCTCATTAATATGCATACATACATTTTAATTTGTCTTTAGTTTGCTGTGAGCCATCACTAAGCTCATGTCAAAAGCACTGGACAGCAAATGTTGCTACGAGAAATAAAAATAATCAATTGCAAAGAACGTTTTGTCCGTGAATGGATAATTGGAAAACGATTGGAAGTTAGAATTAAAAAATTGTCTACAGCAAATTAGCTGTTCGAAGGTTCGATATTATCTGTCTTTTTTTTCTCTCTTTACTAGACCTTTGTCGTTAAAACCACCATGTCGCTCTGTTATATTTACATTAAAATTTTCTTAGAGCTAATAGTTATTGTTTTAAATATTATTATGCTTATTCTGTACTATATTTATTATGAACTCCTTATTTGGATCCAGCTAGTACTTTCAAAATATTAAGAAATTAATTTTAAGTTCATTAATTTGTTTTGCCCATTATAGTGATCTATCTAGCAAATAATCCAACTTTAACAATTATTAACATATATCTTGACAGGGTATTAACACCCTTTTTGAATACATGAACTTTCTATTACTAGTCTATACTATCATATCTATGTCACTGACACTGTTACAAAAAATACTTATAGCCGTCTGTAGATATACTTCACCTTTATTTATATTAGAACAGATGTATATAAAACAAAATCATTAGTTTAATCATTCAAAATCAATCAAAATCATTATATTATATCTATTATAATATATAAAACTAATATTATTTATAATTTTATTTACATTAAAAGTGGCAACATTAAATAATAAAGGAGATAGAGGACCCTCTAAGGAGGTCGCAAGGAGACATCCTTGCGCAATACCTTGGCAAATCCTACGACAAATAAAAACGTTATTTAAATTGGTTTAAAGGTGTCTCTCTGATAGAAAATTCCATATATGTTGTCGTATGCATTGTCGAGATTTACAAAATAAGCTATAGTCACCAGATTTTTGTAAAGTTCTGTTGTATGTCAGTGACCAAATAACTAAAACAATCTAAAGTAGGCCTCATTCTCTCTCTCAACTCCTACTGAACTTGGTAATAAGAAATTATTATTTTCAACATACCATCCCAACCTTTTATTTAGTATAGAATAAAAACAGTTCATTATGATATCGGTCGTAGA
Organism: Podotricha telesiphe; assembly: GCA_038994665.1. Taxonomy (NCBI): domain Eukaryota; kingdom Metazoa; phylum Arthropoda; class Insecta; order Lepidoptera; family Nymphalidae; genus Podotricha; species Podotricha telesiphe. The sequence goes on along the minus strand of JAOYRR010000492.1, from coordinate 195,681 downwards.
GAGGTAAGGTCTGATAAATTACGACCAGGTTTAGAAGTTGGTTGGTTTAGGAATGAAACTATCTGTAAATAATCTATTGTAAATATCTAGTTAAATAATTTGAGCGTTAGGCAATGAAATTCAATCATAGAGTATGAATTATTATCGATGACCTGGGGAAGATTCTTTAGATTTTATACAAGATGTCAATTCATTTACAGTAATCTAAGACTCTAATTTATTATAAGAAGACTCAATTTTTTTAATTTTCTAGCATTTAAAATCTGGATACAAATTTCTTAATAAACGGTCTGCCATAACATCATCGATACAACCTTTTTTTTATTTATATCCTTAAATCCATTTCATTTCATTTCACAGCTATGCGACGTATTCTAGTATTGGTACCAATTTGCTATTTGTTATTAGATAATGGTTGCATCATTTATTAAATTTACAAAACGGTGATAGTCATGTTGAATATTTATTTTGTTAACATTTTTTAAAGTGTTATTCCCACACTTAGGAAATTGAAATGCTAACAACAAATATAAGTTGTAATAAGCGTATAAGAATTTCAACGTAGCTGGAGGTGGGACGCATGGCTTAGCGGTCAGAGCGCTTGAACGGTTTTCAAGAGGCGCGGGTTCAAATCCCACTGCGTTCAAATTTTTATACGTTTTCTAAATATGTTGAATATAATCAGTGAAAACAAAATTGGTAAATAATGTCTTAAAATAAGTTGTATAACCATTTCAATCAACTAATTTCAAGTATCGTTTCTCAGTAAAATTTACATGGTATGGTACCTAATTTGATTACCAGATGGTATTTGCCAAGTGTTTCATTAGTTACACGCCATTCAAAATTAAAAGGTATATCAGAAGTAAGCAAAGACAAATCTGGAATAGACGTATACAATACACCTTGCACTAACTGCCTGCATGGCTTTAGAATTACGAAATTAGTGTCTATTATAGCATTGTACAATTGTGTACCGCGTGTATCTGATGTGTACAACAAACCCACATGATGCCCATTAAAATCACCTAGTAATAAGGTTTTAGTACTACAAACAGAAAATAAATTATGGCATTCATTCTGAGTCGTATGGACGTCACTGGGAAAATATATATAATAAATTTTAAGACCTACAATCTCAATACCATTATTTTGACTATTAAAATTACTCTTATATACAGAAATAAATGTCTTGCTTAAAAATGTTATAATTATTAAAGTTTACAATACTACGAGTATCTGAATCTACCCATGTTTCACAAACAACAGCTATGTATATTTTTTCTTGAACCATGTGGTGTCAAATGTGGGGACATAAGGGTCGCAGAATGGATTTTCACTACTGACGATCTTCTGCTACAAGTCTCCAAGACCTGATACCTGACCGGAGGAGTCAAGAGGTCTTGGTTACCCACCCAGATCCGTCGACGCCGCCTTTTTATCAACAGATATCTGAAAATAGAAAATAAATACCAGCCGACATTTTTTGAAAACATATATTTAGAAAACGAATAAAAATTATAACGCAGCGGGATTTGAACCCGGGCCTCATGAAAACCGTTCAAGCGCTCTCACCGCTAAGCCGCTTCTACTAGTAGAACGCATGGCGTTAAAAACAATGTTATAATACATTTTTTATATATTATTAGACAAGACAAGTTGAACAAGTGCTTGTAGCTCTCTAAGGATATTTTATTTTGCGTCACAGGTTCTTTTTCCTGAAAAGATTCAACGTGACTCTTTGTGAAAAGCTCAACACATTTTGATGGTTGGAGTGGCAAAAAGAATGAAATCAAGGAAACCCTTGGAAATTGGAAAACCTCACGTTTCCTGGTTTTATAACATTCTAATCTTGTCGTATTTTTACTTTAGAATGAAATGTTAGTACTTTTGAGAAATTTTCCTATGTTAATATAATTTTGGAGTCAAGTAAAGTAGTTATCGCTGAACACCGTCTATTGTGAAGACACTATGTTCTCCATTTTCCGGCCGGATAGAGGGCCGCATTTTGTCTTACCAGAGAGATAAAAATTGTTCAAATATAAAACATAAATTTTTTAACGCAGCGAGATTTGAACCGGCGCCTCTCGCGCGTCCAAGCGCTCTGACCGCTAAGCTATACATACTACGTAGAACACATGGCTTAGCGTTGCATGGCTCGCTGCGTTCATAGATATTTTTATACGTTTTCTAAAAAAATGTTTTTCAATTTCCTAAGTTTGTAAATAACACTTTAAAATAGTTAAATATTGCACTGGGTGGAAATTTTTTAATCAATAGTTAAAATTTTCTCCTTGAACAATCGTGTTTGCAGCCCACTGCGCCACGACTGCGACACGACACGATTATATTAAATATATACCTTAAAAAGCACACAAATTCTAAGTATTTCCCGAATGAATTTAAGGCAATATGCCAGCTCGTAAAGAAACGTTTTAATTTTATACCATTTTCAGTGTCTACTGTCGACGAAACTGCGAAAATTCTGCTTTATTTGACAAAATATCGCGTCTCTCGACTCTCGAGCACGAAATGTGTAAGATGTAATAAATGTTAATGATTTAAAAGTAATTAATTATTTTGTTTTTGCGTTTTGATTTTAGATATGAAAAGGATCGAGAAATACGAAAATTAATAACAATGAAAATATAAGTATTTTAATTATTACCAGTGAAATCAGTAATACTTACTAATCGGATTGTAAAATATTTGGTGTTTACGGACTTATCTCAAAACGTAAAGTGAAATGATGAGTGATGATCTTTTAAATGATTCCGGATAAAACTCCGAATCCAGTAGGGTTTGAATAGTCAAGGACGGATCCTGACGGTACTTATAATTTTTGACACTTTTTTCCAACGGAACTGTTAGTATTAATAAAACATTACACATGTCTTTTTAAAAGCACTTTTATAAAAAGTGACTTGGTAAAATAAATATTATACAAAATAATGTATTCCACATACTCTATTGTGTAAATTAACATACTCGTTACTAAGACAACACGTATTTTACTCTTCAATAGATATACTAATCACATATAAATAGATACTTACGATTCTAACAAATAAATCAGTAACTAATAAAGCTTTCTTCTAACTAGTAGTCCTATCAAGCTTTTCAGATAGTTTGAGGAAGTACACCGGAAGTTTTGTCACAAAAGTTTGGATTATCGGCCTTAAGTTGCTGATAGCTTAGAGGAAACAACTATATAGAATGAAATTGCTTCGAAATATCAACGGTGAAGATTTGATACGAACTTGAAGAGTATGTATTTTAAATGGAGAAGATGGCGGCGGCGTAGTTAAGATCGGTTCTGTGTTATTTTAACATTTTTATATTATTCCCCCTATGCTCTGAATTAAGTTAGACTTGCGAAGGTATTAATGTAACTATGTAGTGCAAGTGTTATATCAGTGGAACATTATAGTGTTTAAATAACCTGAGTTGTAAAAAACCTGCCTTTCTTCTTTTTAAACATGAACTTATTTCTATGTACTTTGATTTGGTGAGTGAAACTTGCAAATTGCTGTGAATGTAAATAATATAAATAAACAGTTGAGTTGGTTTGAAACTCGAAGTAAACACAAATCAGCTAATAGTTCACTTGTTTCTTGCTTTTATAATAGTACTGTCGGGATGATAATTTCGCTGTACTACTGGATAACCTGACAGAATGTGTCGTCATTTGGGGAAATATTGGTAACCATAGCTCGAATTTCGCTATCTGTTGCGTGACGTCGCTTCCATATATGGAGTAAATCTATCAAAAAGGCGCCATTTAGCAAATCTACTAAATAATGTTTGATTGATATAAATAAAATTTAATTAAGATGAAAAGTTTGATTAATATACTAAATAATGTTTGATTAAAGATTTTACTATAAATGACTACTGTCTACTACTGAATAATATTAATCGGTGAAAACGACATTAGACCTTATTTTCCGATGACAGTACGGTACGGTATTGATTCAGTGCAAAACAAATAGGCAATATCAAAATGTCATTAATATCTTCCTTCCTTAAATTCAATTATTCGCTGGATAGACATAATGGATAGACCTTAAAATAAACTTAGCAAAAACTCAAATCATACATTTCAGTCTAAGACCATAACATACAAGTGAACTATGATGGTATTCTGTATGCTAAGTCTTAGGATGGATTAATAATGGATAAGCATTTAAATTGGAAAGCTTATATATTAAACTTATGTGAAAATCACTGCGTACGCACTATATAAGATATCTCACCTGGTTATTGTAGATGATGTACATTGGTATGTGATTTTCTGGGGAAGTTCGAAAGAATGCTTAATAGTTTTTAAGGCTCAGAAACGTTGCATACGGTTAGTTTTTAATTTGCAGTCTACAGATAGTTGTAAGCAGTACTTGATTAAGTAGAGCTTACAATTATGTCTGATAAGACATGAGATCTTAACCTTGCCATCACTATTACTTGAGGTTGTTTGTATGTAGAAATCAAAATAACGATAGGCTGTATCTGCAAAGCTCGAAAAGCGTCATGATGAATAAAAGTTTAATATGACGCCTTTTTATAAAAACTCAAGGACAAATTGAATAATAATATAATTTTTTAAAATAAAATATATTGAATAAAAGAAGTAGACCACAGCGTATATGATTTTATGACTGATGGAAATGTAATTGTAAAGTTAATGTATTTATTTTTGCACATGACAGTTTTATAAATTTATTATTATTTTTATTTAATCTATTGACATTTGCATTATAAATTGACTTTTAATTTATTTTCCTCTGTTTCACACTGTTTTAATTTCATACCTTATATAAATTTTTTTGGGAAATTAATATTCATATTCCCTGTGTGTCCAATTTTTGGTGAAACATTGTAAAAATAAAGACCAATTATACAAACAAAATTTATGAATAAATTATTGTTATTATTTTTAACTAGCGACCCGCTCACTGCTTCGCCCGTGTAACTATGGCACAGTGAGACATCGTCAAAGTGTAAACGTGTAAAATGTTTATAGATTCAATCCCCATTTGGGGGAATGGTTATAATCAATTATTTTCTTCTCCCTGCTCTGGTGAGAAAAAGCACGGCGTTGAGTACCGCCATTCAACACGCAGTGTATTGAATGCAGACGGAAATCAGAGAATAGAGTGTCACGACACCAGGTTATCTGAGCTCACCCTGCTATGCGGGAAAGAATAAAAAATTCCAGACGTATATCATACTAGAACCTACTCGGGATAATAATTGTCGTGGAAGAACATTAATCACACCGCTATCATGACAACGGCTGTCGTGTTGTATGGAAACGTAAGTGGACCGCAAAAATGAAAATACGAGATTTATTAATAACCTCAAGAGAAATTGCCTTTTGGTTTAACGTTTAGTGAATTGGATTACTTGAAATTCGTTGTGGGTTCGATTTTAACGAATATATTGTATTGTAATATATTTATTACTATTTATTTAACTTTCCGTTTAAGTTAGTATAAGTAGTTCATACCTTGTAAGCCAAATTTAAACCACATTGCATCCGATTGAGATGAAATTGGATGAAAAGGATGGAATAAGCCTTTAATTCTTATACTAATTATGTTATGTATTATATATTAATCCATATCCAAATTCATCAAGCTCCACCTTTCACCCGAAATCGAGACATTGTGTGTTAAGTAGCGTAAGTGAACACCGCATTGTAGTACTCAACAGAGATAAAATTAATAATCATAAATTATATTATTATTTCCTCGAACGGCAATCAAACCCATAATCATATCATTTACAGCCAGCTGGTGTCTCAATGCGTTACTGTGTATAGCAAATATATAAATTTTACATTTTGATAAATGCACTAATTAACCTTATATATATACTACCCGTGCTGAATTCGAATCTGCTATATCATTTTCTCTTACATTTCCATACTATCATAATGAAACACAATTTAATTCAGAAAGTTAAACGCAACTGAAGTAAAGCTACAAAACCAAAAGCAGTCATTTGTATTAAATAAGCGTCGTTTGTTTAATTCAAACAATTTACAGTGAGCTTTTTAAGTAGAATACTTTGCAAACAGAACGGTTTTTTTATTTGTAAAAGAAATATTTATGAACTGGTCTTTGTAAATACACCACACCACACACACGTACACACATTTCTCTTTTTTATATTAATTAGCCATTTTGGGATATCCTGTGATTATAAATTATATTAAAGATACCGTCGTGGTACTGTATCTGTAAACGGGATAGTTGTTGGTTCGATATTCAGTCGGGCAAATGATTATTTATATATATTTTTTAAATTAAAGTGCGGCGTTTCTTTACGCTACGAATTCAGACGGAAACTATGTTTTATAGAAGAGTGTTACTAGAATATACGTACCAACCCTACTTTACGGATAAAGTGTGAAGTTAATAAAAAAAGAATAATTATAATATAATGATGGCTTGTAATTATGTCTAGACCAGTGGGACACCGTCTTTTAGGAAACGTGATTGGGTGTTGGTTGAATTCCGACACGGGAGCATATATTTTAACTTTTTTCAGTTCCCTACTCTGGTACAGTAAAATGTGGCTTTGAATTCCGCCTATCAGTGATTCAACACACAAAATAGTATTTGATTGTTTTGAATTCGGGTAGCAAGCGAAGAATAGTGTCTTGTCACTAGGCTCTCTCTGTCTTATGTGAGAAAGTGTAAAATAATTTTATATATATATGTAAACAAAAAGGATGAATAAATTAAGATGGGATTCGAATTCAAGAATAATACGAAATTGTACACATTATTTAGTAATATGTACGTGGCTTGTTAATGAATATAATATTAAAATATAGATTTAATGTCACTTTTACTTTTATTACAGATTTTTTTCATAGTGACATTTGTTATTTTCTTTTCCCCGCTCTGACAGGACACAGCGCGGCGTTGAGTTCCGCTGGTCTATATAACATATTGTTATATATTACTAAGTTTAAAGTAAGATAAGCTTTTAGGTTAACAATAAGAAAAACAAACTTATACAATAACAAGTTAACAAAACTAAACATTTAAACATTTATGATGCACAGTATATTGTCATAAAATGCTGAATATTGTTATTTTCAAGTTTACGCTGAATATTGTTATTTCCAAGTAAATATATTTATTAAATTTTCATGTATAATTACTTTTTTTTGGCTTCTTGCCTGTGCCGCATACAGTAAGGTTGGCATTGAGAACCTAGTGTTTAGTGTGTTGAATTTAGTGTGTTCACGTTTTGTCCTGATAAATTAGAAAAAAAAATAAAATAATTTATATATAATTATAAAAAAAAATGGAACCCAGTTAGCCATGGATTGCGCCTTGATATCGAAGTGAAGTGCGCTAGCAATTGACTCTATATGCGATGGTTGTGAAATCAATCACAGAGTCTTGAATTTGGGCGTAAATTGTAAAACGAAGTGCCTCGACACTAGCTTCTTCTCCTCTATCTACGAGGGAAAAAGTGTCGATCTGCTTTAATAGTGGTTAGATATTTTATGAAAAAACGCACCGGGATTCGAACATGCACATCTTGGAAACTGCTGTGGCCGCTAAGGCTATCATTACTAATCAATATACATTCTCAGTAATGTATTTGAACCCTTGTGCATATATTTGAACAACAATATATTCTGATGTCGCTAATAAAATTTATTTTAATATAACTTTTATAATATATTTAAATACTTTGTATGTCAGCTCCTTGCCGAGGTCAATCCAACGTCACATTCAAGCCTTAGATAGAAAGAAAGGTACGGAATAATATGAAAATACAGTATTTGTGTCACCGCGGGCGTAACACTAACGAACGCCGGACAAATAAACATCGCGAATTTATTTTCGTACTTTGAAAGTAACGTTGTTATACAACGCTCTCGTTTTTCCATTTTCATATTATCCAATGGTATTTCAATGGGATATTCAAATTAGGTGGATGTGTATTCACATATCGTACTCGATTTGAGTATTACGAGTAGATGATACTTGGATATGATGATTGTTTTTGTTAAAAATGGACCCAAAACGTATTAGAATTCGGGTGTAAAACGCAAAAAGGAGTGTCTTGACACTAGGTTCTCTCTGTCTGTCATTCTAAACGGGGTATAAGAGGTTTATTTGTATTTTTATATATGTTTATAACATAGACGTTTATCTAGTATATTTTATTTTTAAACGGTTAATTTTTCCAAACATAGGTCGGTAGAAATATGAACAAAAAGCGGATAATAGACATTTTAAGACGCTTGATTCTCTTTACCTACCGTTCATGATGTAATGGAAATGTTAAAGGAATCCATTAATGGAATTAGAGCTTCTGACTGTTAATGTGATTGGTCGTGGGTTCGACTCCCCCTCGTGGGAATGATAATACTTTAATTACTTTAAATTCCTGGTGCTTTTAAGAAATAAAGCGGTGTTGAGTTCTTTCACTGAACACGCAATATCACTATTTCAGGCGTAACTGAATAATAGAGTGTCTTGAAATTAGGTCTTCTCTGGCTACTCTAAAAGCCCTTTTGTGTACACCTGTAAAAGTGAAAACTAATAAGAAAACTAGTAATAATAAAAAGAACCATTATAAAAACTAATTACTTTATAAGGTAACAATTAATAAAATTTATTGAACATAAAAGTGGGACAAAAATTTAAGATAGCATTATTAGGTTAATTCGCTTTAAATTATCTCCTGGACGTCAGCCAGGTAGTAGAGTATTAGTGAAGACGCTGCAAGTTTTACTGATTCTTTTTAAATTTAGAGTAGTATTGGAAAAAGAATAGGTATATGAAGGTAATAAATGTTGGCGTAGTTGAGATATGAAGTACTCAATTACGGTAGTGATTTTAATTGTATTTTAAGAAAAATTGTAATTCTAAAATATTTTTATTTTTTCCATCCGAGGCCATCGTGAGGGGGTGTGACAGCGTCTGGCTGTATACGTTTGGTTTTATTGCCACTCAGAGGAATGATTATACTTAATTTATTTTATTTGCTCCAAGATAAAGCGCGGCATTGAGTTCCGCCACTCAACGTCTCGGATTCGGGCGGGTTGTGGAGAACGGAGTGTGTTGACACTAGATTCTCTCTGACTACTCGCTTTCTTGGTTGGTTCTTTATTGGTTGGAGCATGTTGAATAGAATTAAAAATAATAATAATAAGTAAATAGGAATCTTCATAGGGACTTAAGAACATTACTGGTGAAATATAGTTTGGTAATGGCTTCTATACTTTTACATCCTCCTCTAGTAAATGATTAAACAAATTGCATAATAATATACAATATTATACTTATAAATTGAATGAATAGTAAACGTAGTGTGTGTGTGTTGTGTGAGTGTGTGTGTGTGTGTGTGTGTGTGTGTGTGTGTGCGCGTGAGTGTATGTGTGTGTAAAAGAGAGAGAGAGATAGAGGGCGTTTCCGCGCAGCATAGAAATAGTCCAACATCATAAAAATGATAAAAAAATATTTTCACTTTTTGTATACTATTGAAAACTTATATTGCTTTTGCATGAAGATATAGGTTTATTTATCTATACATTACATATCTCTATACATTATATTTCTTTGCTCCATTTCCGGCATCGCAACTATTAAGTCTGGAAATACTTTTATTATTATTTTACAATTATAAAAAATATTTAGGACTTGTTTTTCTATGCTTTACCTGTGTTCAAGTATATAATATATAATATGCATAAACTATATAATATGCATAAATATAAGAAAATATAGCAAGATTATATTCACTCATTTCTTGCCAACTGATTTCTTAAAAATTTGCATACATGTCCGGATCTAATGATAATACAATAATTTCATAGCAAGCACCTAATGTTCTAACCAGTAAAATAGTTTAAGAAGTGTATCTTTTAATTTCTTTTATAAACGAATTTATTATTTATATAGAATTTGATAACGTGACCTTACCTTTCCCCCCTTTTACATCTCCATCAGGATAGTATAGAAAATAAAATATCTATTGTAGATTAATTCTGAACAAGTAGCCAATTCTAGATCTGAATTGTATGTAATTTTATTCTCTTCGTTAGAGCAAAGACCCAAGAGATAACCACTTGAACAGCTGTGGATGTCCCAAGAAAGATATAAATTATAGATTAGTCCGATAGATTCGTAAAGTACGCTGTGGCGATGTTGGAAAGTAAATGTAGGTGATTGTTATAAATTTGATTCTCTTTTGAGTCATTGTAAGTATTTATAAAGGAATGGACTGGCTTTACATAGTGTAGCATTAGATTTCATATTATAGGACATTTAAAAAAAAAAATGAAGGTTATCATTTTTGAATATCCGCGAAGACCTTTAGGCGTACCGTCTTAGAGTGTCAAAAGGTAAATGAAAATTATATATATTAAAAAAAATGTTGACATTTAGACTATAATTATCATTAGCTTCCCTTTTTTGTAAAAAAAATATATTTTGAATACTACATTTACATAAACACTAAGAAAAACTTTTTTGTCTTCTTAAGTTATAACTAATCCCTGGGTCCAATGACCATTGAAAAGTCGATGCGACGAGACACGGCTATTAATTAATATATATACGAGATTTGACGTTACAAATTCAACTTGCAGTGTGTCTTGAACACATACTATAATCTATTTAATACTTAGGAAACGTATAAATTTCTTAACACAGCGGGATTTGAAAACCGTCCAAGCGCTCTGACCGCTAAGCCATGCGTTCTACATCCGGCTACGTCGAAATTCTTATATGCTTATTACAAGTTATTGTTGTTGTTAGCATCTCTGTAGAGAGATTTTTACAAATTTCTGTCACCCGAAAATTATTCTACGAACAATCAGTCGGCAAGAGAGAATGCTTTTTAATCCCGCTTTTTAATTTTTAATAATTTTTCGAATCCCGCTGCGTTAAAATTTTATACGTTTTCTAAATATATTTTTCAATTTCCTAAGCATTTGAAAAACACTTTAAAATAGGTTAGAATTATTTCATGATTAAATTTAAGAACTATTTCATAGTTTTAGTTTAAATTGATTATTTGTAATCTATCTGTACTATCTGTCTATTTATCATATGTTTATATCACAGTCAAATCGCTAAACTAATTATGAGTTATTTTATCTAGAGATACTAGAGGGTTTTGGTATAAACATAGGCTACTTTTTTTAGGAATTTTCTTATTTTACTAAAAAGCAGCCGAAAGTATGAAACAGCTATAGTTTACACGGGCAAAGCCTCGAGCGGGTCGCTAGTACTATAATAAAAAAGTAAAAGCATTGTCTGACTATACGTGTCTATTTGCACGCGCACAACATTGTAGTTAATGACGACGATTTTAAATAAAACTTTTTTGTCATATAGCTTTTAATCCTGGACAGGGACAGGATATAATTGATTTCAGAGTGTGGAACACCTGATGTAAAATCATAATGTACCAACTAAACTATAAGAAATAAGGAAAACCCGCCCTAACTATTAAACTCTTATTGAGTTGATAATGATTAAATGATTTATGTTGATCGTCATTCAACTTAGTGGTTATCGTGGCGCTGTGGCATAGCGTCTGACTGTAAAACCTAGATGAGCGTTGATTACTGACATTTCGAATTCAAATGGACCGTGGACGGGATGTCGCTAGGCCCTCTTGTTCTAGCCAGAGGAAAAAACGTGAAGTTAAAATAAAATTACAATTGCCTGAAATATCTAATGTTGAAACATTAGAAATAGAGTCTTTGAAATAATATAACTGCCACTTTAAAGGAAGCTATTATAATTTTGGGTCTAGTTTTTAATATCAACTAGTATATTATAGAAGTAAATAACAAAAGGCAGCTAAATTTACACAAAAAAGTGGACTCTTTTAAGGAATAAGTTAAGCCTTGAGCTAGCCTAGCCGAGGCATGTGCAAGTCACATAGCCTAGTTTCACGTAATGGAAATAAAAAAATGTAGTAGGTACTAATGAAATCATCGATAGTATAAAATACAGCCCAAATATATTATGTTCGTAGTAAATAGATAGATAGCTAAGTGAAATTCTTTATTGCACAAAACAACAGAAGGAACAGAAGTATATATATATATATATATATATATATATATATATTTACAGCATGCAAAGGAGACATTTTCACTCGGTTTGATCTCGTACAGGAATCCTTGAGCATATACATTTAATTCCATTGGACACGAAATGGTGTAAAAAAAATTAGAATTATATGGAAATAAATATGAATAGTATATATTATGTAGTATACAGTATATAGAAAATACATACTAGGTATGTACTTATCCAAATATGATGCATACATATATAAATATAGACGTATATATATTCATCTTAATTTTTTTAATTATTATAATCTAATTAAGATGACATTATTGTGTAGTGGTACAGCAGGTTGTGGGTAAATGCAATTAGTTATGGGTTCATTTACCACACTTACCTTATCATCTTTTCTCTGCTTAGTTGAATTCCGCCGCTCAACTAGCAAAGTCTCGGGTAAATGGAGAACGATTTATTGACACTCGATTCTCTTTGACTAAGAGCGTGAAGCTGTAATAGACAAAATAATATTATTATGAATGCACACTATCTTACGTTGAAAAAGAAATATGAAAAGAAAAGGTAAAAGAAATAAGAAAAGAAAGAGGTGTGCGAATAACACAAAAAAATGTAAAAAATTTTTTTTACATTTTTATACTATATCATTATTTAAGCTATTTTCGTTATTTTTGTACTATAGTATTATTTAAAAATAGGCTTTATAATACTCGTCGTTTTAAGAGTACCAGCAACCACTATTTTTTGCAAATACACACTTATCTAATAGTATCAACTGCACTTATTGACATTCAAATTCATATCTTTTTACCACGCTTATGTCAAAACACTCCGCTCTCCGTTTGCTTTCCAAATTCGAGACATTGTATGTATTTGTCACATAACATGGATTATAGAGTACTAATATGTACTTAATGTATCTATTTTAACACAAGCAATCAATATCAAATATTTTGTGTGGAGTGGCGGAACTCAACGCCGCGCTTTGTCTTATCATCAGGGCAGAGAAATGAAAATTATATGTTAAAGTTAAGTTAATGAATAGTTTAAGTATAATTATTACACCTAATGGGAATCGTACCCACGACCATCTCGTATACAGTCAAACACTGTAACACTGCGCCACGATGATTCAAAACTTTACACTAGTCCGTTTTCGCAGATAGTATACCTTTCTTAGTTTTCTATAATAACAAAATATACTCGATTAATCAACTTAGTGAAATAATTTACAATATTTTTATAAATCTTGAAAGCCCAGATTATGTTTTTTAAAATTATAAAGAAATCTTTTGAAAACGGACCCTGAAAATGTAATTTATAAGTAAATAACTATTAAGACCCCCAAAGCCTGCTTTAGACTCCGACCTTGGCTTTCGACTTTATTCCGCGAACCTTTTAATGGCGTAAGATTTAAACAAATCTTCATTTTTATCGTTATATATATTTCTAATTTAAATTATTAGGGCATTTTGTTTTGTTTTAAAACAAACGAGTATCTTCACCCTTGGTTTTCCTGCTATACGGGAGAGACGTGTGAAGCTCAATAATATATATAAATGACGAAAGTACTTTTAATAAGGTCTGGTTTCACAAAGTATGGTGTTCAGTTCCATTATCGTATAGATCGCATCCTAGACCCAAATCATACGGAAGATGCTAGATAATAAAGAAGGCAAAAGTTCATTTAAATTAGTCTAGTAATATATCAAGTAACAACCAAGTATAACAATAATAGCAGATAAAGCTAAAAAAATATATACATATATATTATATAGAAAGCTGTGGCATGTTATACTGATAAGACAAAAGTGATTATGAAATAAATTTAGTAAAAACACTTTAAGTTGTAATAAGCGTATAAGAAATTTCACACCAGATGTAGAACGCATTGCTTAGCGGTCAAAGTGCTTGGGCGGTTTCCAAGAGGCGCGGATTCGAGTTCTGCTACGTTTAAGTTATACATTTTCTAACAACTCTTCTGAGCCCCAAAAGATGCATAATTACGAAGCAAGTAATTTAAATTAACTAATTAATGAATTAAGTAACGATTCTTGAAACAATAAACTTAAGAAAGGCATGTACATTTACAAAAAGACTCGCTTCTTATACGAATAGAATAGCTCCCTGAGTGTAATATCTTTTAGCATTCAAAAGAAACAGAAAGTGTTCCAACAATGCAATCTTTTACTGTGATCTAAATAGTTCTGCGAGGCGTTGTTAGAATGCTCTTACACAGTATTTAGTTTAACTGTTTTTAAATGTACATTAAAAGTCTATATAGTAAATTGTAACTTAAAAAGTTACACAACCGAAACTAATGGCCGTTCAAATATGGCATATACATTTCTTTATATTTTATTATTACTTCAAATATAAATTACTCAAAGCCTGTTTAATTTATAAAATTGACTTATAAATTTCTACATCCTATTTGTGTCTTCTATTACTGAATCTCTAGAAAAAAAAACAATAATTTTTCAAGAGAACCTCGTCATTTATACCTATAAACATCGAAACTACTTTAAATCTTTACAACTGAGTCACGAGGTACAAATACACATCACCGTCTAGAGACTAAACTCCTTACATTCTTATTCAATTCACGCTTTCTATCTTGTCAGTGCCTCAGTGCTATTTTATTTATTTTTTTCGCCCATAAAAAATGGCAAAGCAAATATTTGCAAGCTTTTCTCTTTCAATCAGTTACGGTCTTGACTTTATTTACGATGTGCATTTTTACTTACCTACTAACACTTTACAAGAACTTTTTCCAAACTGCACCAATATTTGTCATAAAATAAATCCGTAACATTTGAACATGTTGTCCTGGAATTTATACCAATGTGTAAATAATAGCATATTACAGTATTATAAAATATATTGAAAATTATTATTGTAATATTCGTACAGACAGGTTTTTGGTTCTATTCCATATATTTTTTTATATATTTCTCATCTACAATCTCCAAAAAGAGATGGAAAGTGTAAATAACATTGATATAACACTTATTCTGAAATGTATAAATACCAATCAATCTATGTGTAGGTTATAAATATTTCTAGTTTTAACCAAAATCTCTAACAAAACGGGAAAAATGTTTCTTACAGATTTTTTATTTTTAAACCGTGTTATACACATACTTACAATAAGAATAAAATATTTAATTAATAACATTTTTTTACCGAACTTTGGTTCTTAGAAATAATTTGTGGTTAGCGTGCACTGTAACAAGTGTATAAGCGATTCGTCGTATATAGATAGCACGTGTAGCTTAGTGGTCGGAGCGCTTGGACAGTTGACTAGAGGCGCGGGTTCGAGTCAAATACGCACAAATTTTTATACGTTTTCTAAAAATGGTTTTGTCTTTGCAGGTCCATCTCCGCCACCACCATCACAATCCTCAACTATACGGCTAGAAGAGAACGAACTCACTGTCACCTTTCCACCTCTCGATGACCTTGTTTACGGCACCCAAGAGAAGCAGTTCGCAACTGAAAATAACACTGTAGTGACTTCACAGACAGGATCTACAGCGTTATTGCCATGTGTCATAAGAAATATTGGTGACGGAATAGTAAGTGAACTAGTTTATATATTTTTAAGTATCTATTTACCAGTTGCAGGTTCGAATGCTACTGAGGAAATTATATATTTTTTTAATTAATAACATAACGTAATACTACAGACCTCCTTCCATATATAACTACAGATTTCCTTGATTTTTTTAATATTTTTCACATTAATGTAGGTAAATTACGTATAAGAACTATTTGAAATATGTAAAACTGTTTAAATTTTATAATGAAAAACGTATAAAACAATGGAGAACGTAGAAAAAAAAAACAAAAGGAGTATAAAATCCGTTTAAAAAGTTCTGCATGAAGTAGTACACGCACAAGTGCACGTTCAAGTGCTCTAGCCAACTTAGCTATATGAAACATTTCAGCGAATTTGCGGCGAATTTTATGTCATAAATCATTGCTTACGCTAAAAGTAAGGTTTCAGAGTCTCTTACGAAATGTTATAAAGCTTTCAGTATACGAGAGACGTTTAAAAATAATATTTGAACGAAAAAGATAGTGGCAAATAAAATTTTATTATCATAATTCCATTTGGGAACAGGGAACTTAGAATTTAGTGATTCATCACTCCGTTGTCCACTTTCAGCCTATTTAAAAGACAACACTACTAAAATATTACCATGAAAGGGGACCGAATTCACAACTATTTCTTGTAAAATGTGTGATTACTGGAGACATAATCTGGCTGTAATCACAATGGTTGAGGGTTCAAATCCCCCTCCGGAAATGTTGATATTTAATTTCGTTTCAATTCCCACTCTGGTATACAACAATAAGCATACCCGAATATACCAATATTCGAGCATACCTACAGATTATTTTTGTAAAATACATATAAAATATATATATTTATTTATACAACAAATACAACCATATTAACTTGGAATAACAAATATTGGATCAGATCAAAACATATTCAGCCGCCCGTTAATTCCGGGACGCTGGTGCTCTGTAAAATTAATCGTATCCTACGGGCGAATGTACCTCATAATGATAATCCTATAAAACCCATTTACTAAATTATAAGCGTTAGAACAAATGCAAAAACTTTTGGGACTAAACATCGTAATGTCTGAAATATCCATAATGTCTGAACACAAGGGCCAAATTTTGTTGAGCTATACAAACAAAATAAAATATGGCAAAAGGATAAACGGATTTGCTGTACGTGTATTGGGTACCATAATCGTTATCATATTTCAAGATCTTAAATATGTAGCTTGTTTTTATCTTTATATACCTGTTGTAAAATACGAAGTATATAAAGATAACCCACTCTTTCATTGACATCTATTTAGAGATATTGCTTGTTGGACAAAACTTAATGCACGGCGAATGAAATGTATTCTTTTTCTAACCACGATTTGAACTCACAATCATCACATTTCGGACTTTTTCTTATTATTTAAATTTGATAACATTTAGGGACACTCTAGTTACTCAATGGTTTTTTTAAAAAAATATAGGTGTAACATTATACAGAAAATGACTTCTGGAACCTACATATTCAATCATTTTCCTCTTACTTAAAGTGTAGGTAAACCTGATGATGTTCCAGAAACACTGATATTCTCAATCAGAATTCAAACCTACATCATGTCAAAAGGTAAATTCCAACTCTATCACAATAGCTATGAATCACGAAGTGCACATTTATAAAATCGTAAAATGTATTACAAAACTACTATTATATCTTGTAAAACCATATTTATAACATTTTATAAACTCTGAAATCGTATAAAAGTGGACTTAAATTACAAAGAACTCGAGCTCAGTTATAAAAAATAAGTTTTTTATACAAAAAATAAAACTAAATACCCTGCCCTGCCCTTTGGGTATCTCTTCATGCAAATAAGACAAGAATCCTAAGCAAACAAATCTAAACAAACTTATTTAGCATAGTATGTGGGATACAAAATAATTAATTTACTTTGTGCGGACACAAAAAAATGCGTGGTAGAGTATTCAGATCCCGAATGATAGAAATTATTAACTTGCTTTTGTGTTTGTTTGTGTTATTTTAATTTGTTGTTAGTTTATATTTAAATTTAAAATATGTAAATAAATACGAGAAGGCATCGTGGCGCAGTGGGACAGCGTCTGATTGTAAAATATTTAAATTGTTTACATTGTTACAATAGGTTGTCTCGGACTATCTTGCTGTGTGTGTGCTTGCAAAAGCGTGTAGCTGGAAATGCCCAAAATATTGCAAAGAATATGCTCTTTGATTTTCGCTACTTTGACTATTTTTGGTTTGATTATATTTGAAAGGTAGGTTACCAGTGAACACGTACAACTGTAAAGTGTTAGAAACGTAAGAAACCTGTTCTAAAATGTATTTTCGAATACCAAAAATATACGCGAATCCAGTTAAAATTAATTACATTTCAAAATTTTACAATTAACTCCGGTTTTTAAGGATCCGTTTCTTTATCGTTAGATAAAGAAAGCCTATTTTAAATTATATTAATAAAATTATGCATAATGATAATAGCTAACAAAAAGTTACCAAATTAATTTTATTTAGAAAATACTAGAATGCTGTATTAAAACTTTACATGTTAAGTTATACAAAATAGTAGAATGCCATATTAAAACATAAACAAAAATCCGCGTTTCTAGGAAACCGTCTAATAGCACTTTCCAGATAAGTTAAAAATTCTCAAAAGGATGTTTAAGTTTTTGTACAATTTCCAAGAATATATAAATTATTGGCATTACTTTAATATTATTTTTTATTCAAAGCGCAAATACACTTTAAAAAATATATAAAATAGAATATTTAATATTTTAGCGAAGGTAATGTTATTAAAAAGCCTATTAATTATTAAGGATTACAGTGTAAGTATTGAAAGGAATTAATCACTAGTCATTAAACTAGAGACTTAGTAGTTGACCATGCTAGAGTTTCAGTCTTGTGTCTGCGAATAATATTGAATTTGCTATTAAAATGCGAATATTTGCGAATATTTGAATAATGCGAATAATTTTGAATTCTCGTCTGACAGTATATAGATTTATTTACTTAATAAACATACAAAATAGGCATATAAGGCAAAGTCAGTCATATTATTTGAACTTTTGAAGGTCCAGTTTCCAAGGTTTTTTTAAATTGCTTTTATTATACACACTAAGAACATATAAAATATCGTGACTCGAACTGCGAATCTCGGAAACCGTCCAAACATTATGCAAGTCACACGTTCTTTTCTAGCTTTGTTGAAAATTTATCCGTTTTCTAAAAAATGAGCTTTTTTACTCCATATAGATACTAATAATTTCTTTGCTCTGAGACCATCTATGGATGTATATCTTATTACGATAATTATTGTACAAATTAACCTTGAAATAGCCCATCATTTCCTTCAAAGGCTGTTTATGAAAAACAAGCCACACATTATCTCAGTATCCATATTAGTCAGGAAATTCATTGTGATCCTTAGGACTTTGCGAATAAGTTGGTATTCCTTTATCCATACGTTGTCGAGGTTAATGAATTCTCTCATTTCACACCTCGAGGATTCCATCCCTTTCTCATATTATACGGGATATTTTTACTCATTACAAAGGTGATATAAGTTGGTGGAGCTGTTATGTGGTTAGCTTTATTTGATTAGATTAATTTGGTTAATTATACGTCATTACAATATAGAAATATTTATATTTATTATTTATTTTAAATTTAAAATATATAAGTAAACACGATGCTTGTGGACTCAATCCAAAGATATAGGGATGCGTCGAGTTCTGCTATTCAACACACAATGTCTTGGAGCAGAAAATGGAATGCCACACTAGGTTATTTCTTGTCCGAAAGTCGCCAATATTAATCGTTAGGCAGATATAGAAAACTTAGTGACACATCTATGGTTATGTTGAGCAGTTTGTAACACAATATGGTAACATTCTGATGTTATTAAGAGTTCAAATCGGTCTGGATATACATATATCTGGGAACAACTAACTGAATAGAAGTATATCTAAAGAAATTGTGAAAATAGTTATATCATTAAGTTTTATTAGGTATTAGGCTTTAAAATTACATTATTAATTAAAATTTTGGTGAGTTATTTCGTATAAATTAAACTATTTCAACTGTATTAATCACGTATACAGTAAGTCCGTGGTTGCAGGTAAACGTAGCTCACTGACTACTGTAAAGCGTTCGAATGGCGAATTTAACAAAAATACATGGCGAGAACCCGCACCAATTGTTTACTGTCCAAGCGCTCTGACCGCTAAGCTATACGTTCTGTATCCAGCTACGACTTAATTCTTAAACGCTTGTTTTTGCCTATTTTTATTTTTTATCACCTCTTTAGAGAGATTTGGTGCAAAATTTCCCTCTCTGGCGAATGATTATATTTTAATGATTTTCTGGGAAGCGCGACGTTGCGTTCCGCCACTCAACACACGATGTCTCGATTTAGGGCAAAAAGTGGAGATGGGAGTGTCTCTACTACCCCGCTATGAAGGAAAAATGGTGAAGTTTCTGTCTACCTGCCTGACTGACAGCTATTTGGCTTATGCGTGAAGTTATAATATTTTTAAAGTATAATAAGTACAATATAAATTAGTCACATATAATATATGAATATGTTTCGAAACTCTAAAAATTTTTATACGTTTAATTTTTTCCCCATTTTAAAAAATACATTAAACATAATTATAAACTTCGCCAAATTCAGAAAAACATATACAGATAGTATTATAAAAGGCCAAATAAATTTCAAAGGCGAAGCTCGTAAAAGCACAGTTTAAATGGCAAACGTAAGGGATTTCCTGTTCTGTGCTCCTGAGTATTTTATTTTTGTATCCAAAATTGTATCGAAGTGGGTATGAAGAGAAAATTTTGTACGTGTACGCACTCGAAATTAGATTGTAACTGCGTGTACCGTGTAATTGTATGATGCTACGGTTTTATATTGACTTTTATTTTGGTAATGTTACTGAGTAGAAGAAAGCAGTTTTTTACAGTTTGAAGCTTTTTCCCGTATATCAGTAGGGATACTCCCTATCAGAGGGAAGTAGGCAGAGAGAACTTAGTGTCCGGACACTCCCTCCACCATTTCACGCAGTTCTGGTATTGAGATTAACATTGTTATATGTATGTAATATATTTAATTAACATATTATAGTCAATAAAATCATTGATTTTCGCAAATTTTTTACACATTTTGAAACGAAACTGTCTTTCTAACAGGATTAATCGCGTATATTTTTGGTAATGAAAAATACATTTTAGAAACCCGA
The DNA here is from genome assembly GCA_038994665.1 of Podotricha telesiphe. Taxonomy (NCBI): domain Eukaryota; kingdom Metazoa; phylum Arthropoda; class Insecta; order Lepidoptera; family Nymphalidae; genus Podotricha; species Podotricha telesiphe. The sequence goes on along the minus strand of JAOYRR010000492.1, from coordinate 174,766 downwards.
CGTTTCCAAAAGTATACGCGATATAATCCGATTAAAAATAGTATAATTTCAAAATATTATAGTGAAACAAATTTAATATTTTATTTAATATCTAAAATATATTCTAAGCGTATATAGATAGAGATAACCTGATTTTAAGGCACTCCATTCTCTACCCTTCGTCCATTATAATAACTTAAAATTACAAACACATAAAAGTAATAACGGCTCAAAATTCATGATAAATTGGAGTCACCATAGCGCGGTGGGGATATATGACTGAAAACACAATTGGCTGTGAGTTCTATTTCCACACGGAGGAATGATTATTTTTATAATATTTTCATTTCTCCACCCTGGTACCTAAGACAAAGCGCGGGTTTCAGTTCCACCACTGAATACGCAATGCCTCCATTTCACGCTGAAAGCGGAGAACGGAGTGCCTTGACTCTAACGTCTCTACTACCACGCTATGAAGGAAAAATGCTGAAGCTACTTAGAAGAATACGCTCATATTTTTAAAGGGCCAACCTTTAAACGCTACGTTTCTAATATTCTACATAATTACCCAGAAAAGGCATACATAATGTTGAATTTTATCAACATCTGTTATTTTTGGGACTCATTTCAGCTTAAACGTTTCGCAATCACAGCTCATTATTATAATTAATGATAAATTAAATTACGCTTACATGCGAAACCAACGGCTTAAATGGATTACAGAAAATTATTATGTTCGGTAAGAATTTTCTTTGTGTTACAATTTTCAGGATAAAATGGTAATTTAAAATGAGACTTAAACTAATATTACAGTTTACTTCTTAAAATTAATAGTATAGAAACTATTGTTAAACCAAAAATCAAGTAATAAAACAATATTTTATTAATAAAATTCCTTTAAAGAGGTCGTCGTGGCGCAGTGGGACTGTGTCTGAATGTAATCGTGATTAGTTGTGGGTTCAATTCCAAAAATTAAGAACGGAGTGTTTTAGTTCTTTCTTTCTGTGGGTATTTTTGACCCGCATAGCAATGCATAGAAAAAAATCCATAGAAATGTGAAAGCATAATTAAAAACAGTTTAATTTATTAAAACTTTGACAGTACCTGTACTGCATTATAGCTATTATACTGTACTTTTATTTCTATTATTTATTTCATTAACACAAAGAGAAGCTAGTGCCAAGACACTCCGTTCCCTACTTTCCGCCCGAATCCGAAACATTGAATGTTAATTGACGAAACTCATCGCCGCGCTTTGACTTAAAATCGAGAAGCCGATTTTAACATATTAGCTGTACTTCACGATATTTCCTTCTAACTTCTTGAGATGTAATGGTTATTTGTCTTACCAAAAGAGGGTAATACACATGTAGTTTTTGACATTCCTTCGGTTTTCATATACATCTTATATTGAACTGTATAAACAAATAAAACTTATTGGCATGTCACTCCGTTGCCACCAACTTGCAGGTATTTCTGAAAAGCTTCATTAATTATTTTATACCTGTTGCTGCTGTATATTAAAAATTAAGATTTCCTAAAAGACTAAAATCCAGAATAATTGTGTATCAAAATAAGTTTCAATTACGCCAGAAAGTTATTAAAATAATCTAAATAAAATAAGCACCTCAGATTTCACTCCATATACAAACAAGTCAAACCAAAGCATCAAAGTATATTCAATACAACTTCTTTATGTTCAGGAATCACTCGGTAAAAAATATAATTAAAATAAAAACATATAAAAATAAAAAGCCTATAACAATTTGTACGCAGCGGGATTCTAACCCGCGCCATTTGCAAACTGTCCAAGCGCTCTGACTGCTAAGCCATGCGTTCTAGACGTTTTCTTAATATGTTTTTCAATTTCCTAAGTGTGTAATTAACAATTTAAATATTATAATTTTTTATTTTACATATGACTACTTCCAGCACAACCAATTTTCAAATAGTCAAACTTATTAGCGTTAACATTTTTGAAAACCGTATAAAATTTTGGAAGCACCGGGTATCAAACCCGTGCCTCTTGAAAACCGTCCAAGCGTTTTTACCGCTAAGCCATACGTTCATCAATTATCTTTGTCGAAACGTATAAAAATTTGAATTTCTTTTTATGTTGTCAAAAATGTTTTTCAAATTTCAAATGTTTGTCAAATGTGTGAATAACATTTTCATAAAAATGTCAAACCTTATTAGAATTATTTCATAAATAAATGTAAAAGTAATATTCAAACTAATATCGTATTTCATTAGAAAGTAAATTAGTAATAATAATAATAATAAATAATAAGTAAATTAAAAAAAAAGAAAATAAATATTCAGTTATTTTCGGTAGCGTTATACTTAGAATTTCACTGTAAAACAATAATCTTTTTGTTCCTAGGTATCATGGATAAGAAGAAAAGACTATCACCTGTTAACGGTGGGACTGACCACATACAGCTCTGATCAAAGGTTTCAAGCCATACATCTTCAGCATTCAGAAGTAAGTTCTCATATCTACTGCCCTTATCTATTGCGAAATCATTGAAATAAACCGATTATTCTCCAAAGATAGTGGAATTTGATATAAACTTACCATACTAAGTCCATTGTGGTGCGGTGGGTTTGGTATCCACTCGGTAAAATGCTCATAGCTTATATTTTTAACACGTTAAAGTTTTATTCTCATATTTAGGAAATTGACAAAACATTTTTAGAAAACCGTATCACTTGCAACGCAGCGAATGGCTAGGTTAAACCGCTAGGTTAGAGAGTTTGGACGGTTCCTAAGACGGTTGACTGCGTCCATTTTATATACGTTTTCTAAAAATGTTGCTCATAACTCATTAGTTTACATTTTTCCGACATTTACATACAAAGCGCGGAGTTCAGGTCCGCCACTCAACACGCAATGCCAAAACTTGGATCCCCTTTCACGAAAATTATGCTTTCATCCATTCATTATGTATGAAATTCGGCACAATTATAGATTTTATTGAGAAGAAGTGTGTAAAGCCCTTCTTCTATAAAAGAATGCATTTATTAAATACACTCCATGTCTTTGACATACTCTTTTATATAAAGTGACACAGACGTTACTAAGGCAACGACAATTTTATATGTCAACGAATATATCAGAAGCTTGAAATTGAAACTTTATATATATTCTAAAACATTCCTTCCTTTCCAGGACTGGACACTTAAAGTTCGTTTCGTACAGAAACGAGACGCCGGCATTTACGAATGTCAGGTTTCTTCACATCCGCCGTCGAGCATATTCTTACGACTAGACGTTGTTGGTAAGTTTTTCTTAGGTTAGGATATATTTTTTAAGCAGAGAATAGTGTGTGAAATGACTGCGTAATTATTTTTGTGTTGTCTTTTATAGTAAAATTAGTAGCGTACAATATTTTTTATTTTGTATGAATGTTTAATTTTTATTAACGTATAGGCCAAAGTGGCGCAGTGTGATAGCGTCTGACTGTAAGCGCGATTGGCTGTAAGTTGAATTCCGCCGGTATGGTACCTAAGAAAAAGTGCGCGGTTGAGTTCCGCCACTTCACACGCAATGTATTTCGTTAATTAATTTTCAATTAAAATAATTTCGGGCGAAAATTGAGTAACGGAGTGTGCTGACATTAGGTCCTCTCTGACCATCCTGCTATGCAGGAAAAAGCGTCAAGTCGAAAAAAATTGAAGTTCCGTATAAATTCATTTTTATTTGCCTTTTAAATATATTCGCACATCCGTTCAAACGTTCAAAAGTTTCAATACACATAAAATAATATAGTTGAAAATTATATATAAAAACTCAGCTTACCGTTAACCACTATACTATACCACCTATAAAAACTGGAATGGGTGGTAGATACAACCATAACAATGCCTTAAAAGGTGGAGAACGGAGTGTTTTAACACTAAGCTCTCTACCCCCTACTCGGTTACAAAGAGTTGAGTTAATGTGAAAAAATACCAAATACAGTAGGCATTACAAATATTACAATTTTATTGTCAAAAATATTTTAAACTATAATCACCTATAAATTATAAACGAGCGTTGTTTGGTTTTTAGCAGTTGGTCAATGACCGCATACAAGTGAAATATGTTTGGAACGTTGGTTCTCATAAATATATATATGAGGTAACTATTAAATATTGTTTTAAAATTATAAAACAATAAACGCGTGATAATACGTTTGCGAGGGCTTAAAACATAAAATAACATACCAATTATTCTACTAATCGTTTAAAAATACCAATCGATCTACGCCCATTGGTTTTGTTACCTTTTCTGTCTGTCAGTCAGTAATGCAAGAGAATATATATATATATACATATATATATTGGAAATTTCAATTTCAATTTCATATAATCGCATATAGCGATAACACCACTGTAGCGCAGTTAAGAATCTGCAGCTGAGTTGTGGTTCAAATGTAATTTTAAAGTCTTTTTGCGTTTGCGTCTATTAAAAATTAAAATAATAATTTCTTAGTGAGTTCCATACCCACTCTGGGGAATAAATATATTATAATTATTATTATTTTCCCGCTTAAGTATGACGCGCGGCGTTTAGGTCCGTTACTCTATTACGTAATATTGGAATTGCTTAAATTCGGGCAGAAAGCGAAAAAAAGAGAACAGCGTGTCTTGACACTAGGTTCTCTCTGCCCACCGTAGGCTATCGAGGAAAAAGAGTATCTACCCACCCAGCAATAATTATTTTTTATTCAATAAGTGGTAGTGATCACCGCCGCCCACAACCCCGTGTAACACTAGAAGAGCTACAGAGATGTTGCCGGCCTAGGCCTAAGATATAGGAAATAGACGCGCTTAGTCTCATGTCACACTGTGGCTGGCTTAGTCTCATTTCTCAAATTTTACTGACATCTCATATTAGTTTGTAGAATTCAACGCCGTACTTTATCTTAAACAAAAGTAATGTACGCGATAAAATCTGTGAAAAGTACTTTAACTTCATAATGTTAGCTATTTTTTTCAGTCTAGAGAATTGCAGCTAGTATAAATAAGATCTTAAATTTGGTAAATCTCGTATATTTTATAATCTAAACGTATATTTTAAAAAACAAATTATAAACAAAACAATATTTTCACTGTGGCTTTAAATTTTATTATGACATAGTTTAGTATTATACATTCCCCTACCTATTATTTTTGTAGTCCTAACTTAGACTATGTTGAAATAAATATTTTTTATCTTTACGACTTCTCCCTATTTTGCGTCGCCAGAACGAACGGATGATAAGACGCTTAATAATTGGTCTACTTTAGCTGCCTGTCGAATGTAACATACTTTCCCCTATTATATTGATATAAAAATTATGTCCGATGGGATTACAACTCGCAAACACCGGTGTCACTTAGACACCTGTCAACTGCACCTCTGGCTGCATGTGTTTAAGAATATACAGATTTTACAGCAAGATAATAGTTGTATGCCGCAACCCCTTATTTAATATTTGTAAAAACACTAGTAAACGTTCCCCATTGTTCAGTAAGCAGTATGTACAACACCTAACGTCAAAAAAAAATTTAATCACACTAACATAATTTTAGCAAAACTTGTCCAGTTGATTATTTTGGGTACCTACTTTTGTTTGTGTGTGTTTATAGTGAGCTGCGGTAAATAATTTAAGTTATACTTTCCAAATTTTGCTATAATATTTGTTTTTTACATAATGCTTGTTGTAATACTTTAATTCAATTTTTTTTAGAAAAAAGACTACTACATACTACTGCATCACGAATAAAGTAATAAAGTATTCAATTGCTTTAAGTTTCAGTAGTCTTCTATTCCTGGATAAAAAGTGTAAAACAATTTTGTTACGAGCTTAATAAAGAGTATAATGGAGGATGATATTTTAAGCATCACCATATATATAAGCTTATTGTTCTAACTTTATTTCTAACTTGACGAGGCGCTTTGTCTTATGTACCAGATCGGCGAAATGAAATCATTCCCCCGAGTGGAAATCGAATTCACAAACACATTTTAACTGATTAAATGGCTTATGGTAATTTTATGGTAATCCATAATCCATAACATTTTAACCATAAAAAATATATAAATTTACATGAACTATTGTGTCTTGTATTTAGACGCATCGCGGCTCAGTGGGACAACGTCTGACTCCAAACGCAATTGAGGGTTCAATTACCACTCTGGGGAATGATTATATTTAAATTATTTTCATGTCCTTAATCTGGTACAACAATTCGAGACGATGAGTTCCGCCACTCAATACGCAATACCTCGATTTCGAACGGAAAGTGGAGAACCGAGTGAACGAGAGCAAACACTATTTTCTTTCTCATTGGTCTCAGAAAAAAATGTATCTTATTAAACACATCAATATATTCGACGGAATAATATACTGTATATAGTTAGAATCGCATTTCTTTGAAGAAAAAGAAATATAAGGGAATATTATAACAAACGTATAAAATACGCTTAGAACAAAAAGCGAGGGGTGCATAGAAAATATTGATACACAGATAAAGCGGTCACAAAGAAAAATCCATATTTACTTGAAATTTATTACTTCTGCATACTATTTTTAGGTGAAAATTTATTCAATTGTTGTTGGAAACAAAGAATAAGTGTATATAGATAAGAAACTTGCACCGGTTGTAGACAAAGGGTTGTGTGAAGATGACGATTCTTTTAATATGAAAAAAAATTATAGTTTGCATTATATTTTATTTGACATTTTCATGGCGCAGTGGGACAGAATCCGACTGTAAAAGAGATAGGTTTGAATTTTACTTGGAAAACGGTTTCATTGAAATAATTTTCATTTTCCCGTTCTGTTGGGACACCGTTCGGCGTTAAGCTCCGCCACTCAAGAAGATCTCCAATTCGGGAGGAAGGTGGAGAAGGTAGTATTGGTTCTCTCTGCCTACCCTGCTATATCGCAATGAGGGTGAAGCTAAGTAAAAATATATTCGTTTCATGTACAATATATAGTCACGTAAGGAATTTTTATTACATATATAGTTCCATATATAGTATAGTAGTCTTGACACTCTATTCTGTGCTTTACATCTAATTTTGAAACACTGCGTATTAAAGTGTTACTTTAGTGATAAAGTGTTACTGAACTAAGATTTTGAAATAAAAACTTATATTTAACATGGATGGTTAAACTTTTTGAGAAAACGTATAAAAATTGAATTTGAATGTACCAGTATTCAAACCCGAGCTTCTTGGACACTGTCCAAGCACTCTGACCGCTAAGGTATACATTTTATACCCAGCTGGGGTCGCAGCATGTGCAGTGTTCTGGGGAACTGTTTGACTTGACTTCTGCCGCTGAATTTTCCAACCGCACAGTACGTAGTAGACTGAAATACCATCTTCACCACCCGGATACGTGGCACTCTACTACTGTGCGGTTTTGTAGGAGCTTAATTCCACGCAATGCGGCAATGTTTCCAGGTCCATTCGACATGGGTACCTTCAAAAAGCGCGTCTGTTTCCATCTTAAAGGCAACATCCCTGTAGCTCTTCTGATATTACACGGGTTCGTGAGCGGCGGGGATGACTTACCATCCAAATACCAGTTTCAGTCAGTTTCAGTCACTCAGAAATTCTCATACGGTTATTACAAAATTATTTTTGTTGTTAGCATCTCTGTAGAGACTTTTCCCAATACGTTTAAGTTTCTATATGTTTTCTAAAAATGTTTTTCATATCTTTAGTGTGAAAATAACATTTAAAAAATATTAAAACATGCATGGTTGTTTAAATCGAATGAGTCACCAATATTCCTTTAGAAACCAGTATTATTCAATTTCAATGAAAGACTAATTAGTGAGAAATTACCAATTGATATCGAACTCCCTGCTTCCCATTGAATAATTTGAACTTAGAACCTACAGTATCATAATAACGTATTTATCGTTTGTTTTAATAAGTAGAGACAAACTTTAGTCAGTGACTATTCTCCACTTTCTACATTTTTTACATTTTTATGTTACTTTACAAAAACAAAGTTTTTCAAAGCTTATTTGTGTTATCACAAATTATATGTGTTGGAAAAATAAATCAGTGACATGGCGATGGTTATGGTTCATTCTCCAATCGAAAGATGACTTTTTTATATTAGACAAAGTGCAGCGTTGAATTTCTATTGTATGAGAATTTCTACATAGATATTTTAACATATTCATACATCCATACGTCTATACTTTAAAATGTGCATTAACGCTTTCACTCACTGTTCCAGCTCTTTACCTAACCAAAATAACTTAAAAAAAACCGATACTTCACCCAATATATTTTATTTAAAAGCAAATGAAATGCGAGAGTGATAGCACTAATTTCTTTCTATATGTAATTCACAAGATGTCTGAATGTAAAATAACAAAATAGTTTTAAAAATAAACCAAAAGTAGCGTTTAATATTATTTTCTCGTCAACATAGTCGTCTTGGCAAGGGCATCGTTTCATGAAATAGATCTATCTATGGGCTCTAGCCCATATTGCCCCAATCGGTCAGAGTGTAATCGAACCCATTAACAAACGTACATACAACTGTAAATCCCACTGGGAGGGGGACGATGATATTTAATATATTTTAATTGTTACGCTCTGGTACCTAAGATTAAGCGCGGCGTTGAGTTCCGCCACTCAAGACGTGGAGAAAGGAGTGTCTTGATATTAGGTCTTCTCTGACTACCCCGCTATGAGGGAAAAAGCGTGAAACCGAAAATAGATATATGAAAATAGACAATGACAATCTGATAAAAGAGTCTTTTAAATATAAATAGCAATTGTAATATTTAACAGTTATTTTAAATTATTTTGTTGTTACAGAGGCTCGAGCGCAAATATCGGGGCCTACGGAGAAATATTTAAAACCAGGCTCTACTCTTCGCCTACAGTGTTCCGTAGTGCAGACTACGGAAGCGCCAGCTTTTGTATTTTGGTTAGTATCTTTTTATTTTATAATAATTGTACAGTATTTTAGATGGTCACAAATAGTGGTGATAATTGAACAAGAGAAGAAACTTAATGAATTTACTAAGCGAGTGCCAATCGCGATGCAGAGAGAGATACTCGGAGCAGTGCCGGGGATTTGTGAATAAATTACAGATAAAAAAGGCCCCCTTTAAAATTCACATAACATTCGCCTCCACTGCTCAAGCTTTTCTATCTACCTAACCAAATTTGAAAAATCTTCTAATGACGCCTCCGCAATACGTGCTAGAAATGAACTGATGATAGTTCTAGACAGGCCGAGATTTTTTAGTAGATAGCATATATTTTAGTATATAATGATCGATAGAGAGAAAATATATACTAAATCCTATCAATTTTCTAGCTCCAGTAAAAAGTGTATGTAAAATTTAAATTAACTTAAATCGATAATTGAAATAGATATTATATATGTAATAACTTTCTGAAATAATTTATTGGACAAAGCACCAAACTATCACTGTACTCTAAAACAACATTACAAAGTCGTAAATTTGTAGCTTCTGTATACAAAACATTAGTAATTTGCAATTGTAATAACAATAATAGAAATGAGGCTTTGTCTGACAGTATCGAATACAAGTGGATTTTTTTTGACATTGTAACTTTAGGATATGATTATATATGAAACGTTTTCTATTTTCGGCATTTTTTTTGCAAGACAAAGCGTGGCGTTGAGTTCCACTAGTTTTAATTTATTTATGGAGAAGATGGAGAATGGAATATTTCGACTCAAATTTTACTTTATCTCCCCTGCTAATAAGAAAGCAACTGTTGATATTTGACATACACTAAAATAAATAAGGCTATAAATTTCTATATTTGAAATAATTTAAGCTTAATTTAGTGTATATTTTATTTGTGGTTTGTTTGTTTAACTATCACTCTACCATGGACCGAAATCCATCTAGCGCGACCGCAACTTTGTGGGAAGACCGGTTGTCAGAATTATTTAGACCTCTCCTTTAATTATACCAACTGGTAGTAACGCTTGATATCATACCAACTAAGAAATAATGCTAAATGAAATTTTAACGACCGTAAGGTTGTCGTAAAGTGTCCGACGTGATTGTAAGTTTCACTTGTATGATTGTTTATATTTTTAGTACGTAATCGTTCATTCGAGTGACATCTATTTATTATTTATATTTTTACATGCACAAGTAATTGTATCTCCATACGTAAAATAAAATGACGTATGGTTTTTTCATCTTCATATTGGCCATCGTGGCGCAGTGGGACATCGTCTGACTGTAAACGTGTGTAGTTGTCGGTTCTACTCCCGATCTGGGAGAGTTATATTTAAAATATTTTCATTTCTCCGCTCTAGTACATAAGACAAAGCGCTGTGTTGAGTTCCGTTATTCATTTACGCAATGTCTCAATTTAGGGCGGTGCTGGAAGTAGATAACGGACTGTATTAACACTAGGCTCTTTAGACTCTGGCTACATTGCTATATATTTATACTGAAAAAAAATTGAATATTGTGAAGACTTTTCAGTTATGTGCTACTGCAAATAACTTTATATACTTAAGAATGAACCCATAACCAATCGCGTTTACAGTAAGACGCTGTCCCAATGCGCCATGACGGCCTCTATACGCGGATGGTGATACATAGCAATTGTATAAGGCAATAAAAACAGTAAACACACTCTTCAAGGAGAATCTATCTAAAAAAAATCCTTTTGAACGAATTAGTTGCTTCATTTTAATTTCTTAATAATATTACTCTACATAATTATTCGTATAGTTCATGAACATGGCTTAAAGTTTTGTTTTAAAATTTTTTTGGATTTTACCCAGAGCCAGCTTTATCTCAAGATGAGCCACATTAAATACTCGATTCACTGTCTCAATTTAACTTCAAGTGTGTAGTATCTCCGTAGTATCTTAATCCATATGTATAAATGCCTCAGACTTCGTAAGTGATTAAATTATGGATAATTTTGTTAGGAAAATATGTAATAATCGAGTTTCATAGCAGTTTAAAAGTAATACGGTCTAATAAGAGCACAAAAGGAAAGAAATACATGGTGTAACTTTTGATTGTATTTAGAAATACAGTAGATATAATGACTAATTTGTAAGCCACGTGTGATGCAAGTTTTTCTTTTTTCAGCTTCAAGGTTTTTTTCCGCATTGCAGGGTTATCGGAAAGAATCTACTGTCAAGACGAACAAAATCGAGATATTGCGTGTTGAGTGGAGGAACTTATCGCCACGCTCTGTCTTGTACCAGAGCGCAAAAATAAATATAACTAAAATATAATCATTCGTCCGAGTAGTGATCGAACTCCTAACTCATCGCGTTTGCATTCAAACGCTGTCATACTGCGCCACCACGGCTTCTTTCTTGACTTTCGTAAAAATTATAAGGCAATAATATAAACAGGCTCTTGTTCACATCTTTTGCTATGCGGAGGTTAGGCGCTGGAAATCCTACGCTATGTTACTTTACGCAGTTTAAGCACATTTCGTATTATACGACAGAATCTAAGCCCACCTTTCTTTACCGGAACCGGTAAGGGTCTGGAGTCAACCCGGTATTTTATATTTTTTTAATATAATGCAATTCTCCTATCCCAATTTACCAAGTCCAAATTCTATATTATTGCAAAATTCACAAAAGTCATACCAATTTACGCCTCATTTAAACCTTAGAAATTCCGTTTTATCCCGACATGGGGTATTGCCAAGTCAGCGCTAACGCGTGCCAAAGTCCTGGTTTGGTATAACGTCCAACTCGGTTATAATGAACTAGACGTAATGTAGACGTAGACGATGTTATAAAAATTAAAGACTGTTATATTTAAGGCTTCTTGGTTTTTTTGTTCTTTTTCTAAAATCTAATTTGTTTAAAAATGTGTACACGTGTCCGGTTTTCGTGACTACAATATTTTTATAGCATAAATCTTATGCCCTTGAACAACCTAAATGCAGATAACAAATTATTAGCTATTTAAAAAATATATGTTTTTTTTATTATCGCTTAAAATATAATTTAAAAAGTAATTGTTATATAATATCAATGAAGGAGAGAACGGAGTGATGTATCCCAGCTTCACGCTTTTTCCCACATAGCATAGCAATGCACATCACAGGTAGTGAGAGAGAACCTAGTGTGAAGACACTGTGTTTTTTACATTCTGCCTGAAATCGCACAGTCCCAATTATAAAACATGTAAAGACATAGCCTCATATCTTACCTTATCTGATCCGAAGTAGATCTCAATTTAAGATCTGATGGTTAATCGACAATGGCTATCGAGTTCAATATTGGAAAGAACAAAAATGAATAGAGCTTGTTTTAGTTCAACTATTGGACCAATGTTATCTTTATTTTCTATTATATTATTTCCCTTTGTCTAGAACGGCATTGTGGCAAAAGAAACATATCCAAATATTTATTTTTAGAGAGAAGGTGTCAAGACACTGTTGTTGAGTAACAAAATCTATCAACGCGCTTTTTCTTACTAGATCGAATAAATTAAGATATTATCTTAACATATAATAAAAATTTAGCTGATCGCTGTCCATATTTGGAAGATATACGATGGTTTTTTATAATAGAGAGTATTTATCGATGGAGTAGAACCCTAATCTTTGATTAAAAATTTTCTTTTTTGTTTGTCTGTGCGTTTGTGTACGCTTATGTCAGAAGCGGCTCAACCGATTTAATATAGTAATTTGGTAAACTTCTGTTAAAATTATGTGTTTATTTCATTTAAATCGCTTTATAAATTAAAATGTTACAACTTTTTTTCGATTTACAAAGTTTGTAATTTAAGTAAAAATGCAAGTGGGCGAAAATCTAAATAATTTAGTTGTGTAGTTTATGCAGGCGAAGCCGCGTGTAATAATATAAACATAATAAAAATATTGGTATTCTAATGCGCACCATAGTATTATTACTAGCATTGGTTCGGTAGAGAGAGGAGCTCGGACAATAGTTTAAGCAGGCGAAGCCGCGACCGGCTCCGTAGTTATGAATATATTTATTCTACCAAGTAAGAATCGAACTTACAACCATCTCGTTTAAAGTCAGCTGCTGCCCCTCTGCGCCACGTTGGTCTCTAATACAAGTATAAAATAATAACATATCGTATATTTCGTAATAAAACGCCAAGTACGTGCTCAAATGCACTTTAGTTTTCCTTTACTATTTGTCAGTATGAACTTGTGAGTATTGATCATTATGACGTAGTGGAAATGTATGGATGTATGTACTAACTTCATATCATGCTTATTTATAAAATTGTGTATATTTAGTTGATAATTCGATTTAAATAATACCTAAGATTTAAAAAATACTGACACTTAAAGTTAAAGAAAAAGGTAAATGCTAAGAACGAGTAGATTTATATATTTTTTTTTGATTGGTTATTTAATTTTGTATTGTTTTCATACTTTTTTCCGCATAATAGGGTTGTTAGGGATATCCTACCGTCAAGACTCTGTTTTCTTATTTCCTCCCGAATTCAAGACATAACGTGTTTAGTGACGGAATTCACCGCCGCGCTTTGTCTTGGGCACCAGACCGGAGAAATAAAAATAAATCAAATATAATCATTTTCTTGAGTGGGAATTGAACCCACAAGCAATCGCGATTACAATCAGACGATGTCCCACATACGGTGACCTTCAATTTAATTTGATTTTTTTTTTATAAAACAACGATTAAATTTAGTTACAACAATAGAAGTCAAATAGTTTGTTGTTACATGCTTCATTTTAAGAACTCAAATAATTTACTACCGGTTCAGTAAAGTTACTGCTTCAAACCTGAAACTTAAATGAAACGCCGCTAAAACTCAACGTGATCTCGTGTTTTTTAGATTAATTTACAGATTTACTATTATTTATTAGTGAAAAACCGTAGAACTAATAAGACCCACGGTTTCTAAATTTCGGAGTACATTGACTTAAATAATTTTCATATAAAGTAAAAATTATATATACAGTTATAAGGAACGGTTAAACAAAATAAATCTACTATAACTTGTAAGCTATTAATGTTACTAGCTGTAACCCGCCACATCGTTTGCGTGGAATTCGAGAATTTGGAGAAATACGCTCTTAGCAAAGTGTCTATGTCCAGTATATTCGGCTATGCTATATTAGTCAGTTAGTCTGTCAGTCAGTACCGCAAGTGATTTATATAATATATACTAAAATTGTTGACCCAAAACCCATTGGATATATCAAGTGTGTATAATATAAATTTAAATTGTATAAAACTTCTACAAAACTTAACCTACAAAATATGTTTTTTAATTATAACGGCGTAGTGACGCCCCGGTATCGAAGAGTTTGAGGTTATCGAGTCGATAGGTCGATACCGTTCGAGTCGAGTACATGGGCTTAATGAGCAACATAAGAGCTTCGTGTTAATGACAACCTACAACAAATTATAATGTATATATTGGAATTTTAATTTATTTTACGTAAAAAAGGGCAAAAAATTTCGTTTTTCTTTATTATTATGTCATTTTACCGTTCTGGCAATGATGTAAACTAACTGTAAAATTGTAAAACTTGATTGTTTGTTCAATATTTTTTGGAGTAATCTGAAAAATGTATATATTTTCTTCATTTTGGAAATATGGAAATGGTGCGATGAATTTTAAAAGCCCGCTATATTTTTAAAATTATGTTTATATATACCTATTAAAGATTTTAAATTTAGGTTAAGGATAAGCGTGGATATTAAGAGTTAAAACATGAGACCAATATCAATAAAAAAATATTATAAAATGTTTCATACAAAATGTTCGAAATACAGGTACAGGGCCTGCCTATTGTGCAGACACTCCCAACTATATATATTCCTGCCGCATCCGAGATATTGATTATTGATTAGTGTAACTCAAACCAGCACTAAGTATTCTAATAAAATATAACTGGGTATATTAATACTGGTTTTCTTTCCAGGTATCACAATAGTAGAATGATAAACTACGATCTGGAAAGAGGTATAAACGTGACAACTGATCCGGAACAAAGGTTATCTGACCTACTGATACCAGCTGCAAGTGTTTCTCATGCAGGAAACTACACTTGCGTACCAAATAATGCTATACCAGCTAGCATATATGTGCATATTTTTAATGGTAAGTATTTTTTAGCTATTTAATTCCCATCGTGGCACAGTGGAACACCTTAAAAAACGCAAACGCAAGTGAGCTCGATTCACATTTGAGAATGATTTTGATTGATAATGTGTTTAGTTTATACGGTTATATATATATATATATATTATGCTCCTAAATAATTCAATTTCTTCAGTGTAAAATTCAATACGTGTTCAATACGTGTTTTATATATAAGAATGTTGAAAAATCAACCACCACTATGTACCAAATGCAAAAAGAAACTGTTCCATATCGTGGATAAAATATTCTAAGTTCACTCTACTTACCCTTTTTCCACCTTCCGACTGAAGTCGCGATATTGCGTTTTGAGTGGTAGAATTCAACACCACGTTTTGTCTCACCAGAGTAGGAAAATGAAAATAATTTGAATATTTCATACTCATCTCATCTATACTCATTTTCACGCCCTGAGAAAAGAAATAGTGGGATCACCTCCGAGCTACGCGTAAAGTCTCACAATCTGGTGAAAGTGGAAAACGGGAGTGTCTTGAACCTAGGTTGTACTATTAGCTATATATAAATTGGTTATTTTATATAGTAGTGAGAAAAACTATGGACATCAACTTCGTTTTCAAATTACGTTCTATTTATAGATTTGCTTTGCGGTGCCGTTGGAACGTAGTTGATTGAACAAGAATATTTGTATTATTGATATTTCAATAGCCTGGATAGATAATGCAGCGTTCAGTTTCTTGCCGCCTTAATAAATAAATTCACAAAGTGCGTCGTTGAGTTCCGCCACTCGACACCCAATGTCTCAAGCGGAAAGTGGAGAACGGAGTTTCTTGACACAGCCTTTTTCACACAAATCACAGTGAGCGGGACAAAGCGCGAAGCTGAAAAAGGTTAGATAAATTCTCTTGATAAGCTGGCGAATTTATTAAAATTAATCCTGTAGATTTTGTCTTTTTAACTAACCAACATAGGAAAATGTTTGAAAATACTAAAAGAAATACATCATTATATTTTATTCTACAAAATATTATCAAACTTTTCAGCTTCACGATCTATCCCGTATGGCAGGGTGTGGGGTGTACTCTTGAAGCTTGAAACTTTGAATTTTGAATTTACAACCGTCTCTCATAATAATATTGCAAATTCTTCATTACCATTATTTGATCAATAAGCAATTATTGAGCAAGATATGACCCAAAGCTAATATTCTGGACCACGTCCAACTCCCTCTAACAAACGTGCTTGTACGTTACACTGCATACGTACTAAATTATACGGAAGCATTGCGTCAGTTTGAAAACTACGTTCTTTGATCGTCTGTGGAAATGACAATACTTTTCCTTTTATTTTTCTATTTTATTTCTGATGTATGTATAAATCTATTGCTAAGAATTTAAAAAAAAAAATCAATTTTTTTTGCAACATAAGATATGGAAGCCTAATGAGGTATATTTTTAGAAAAGCGTATATAAATTTTAACGTAGGTGGATGTTTATAAGTTTTTCTAATAATAGCGCGGCGCTTAGTTCTGCTACTTGCACCCTTTGGTTTGATTTGTCTTTTGTCTCGACAATGCATCTACTACGCATGTAGGCAGGTAGGTGTGGTTCACTTGAGAACAAAGCATGAAACTATAAAATTATGATTTGTTATAAATATTTGACGCCTTTTTGACATAGCTAAGAAGTGTCTATATACAGTCACGAACATCTTTCAAATTCAGAAAATGTTTCTAGTAAATATTTTAAATTATTAAATTGAAGCCATTGTAATAAATGGGACAGCATCTGAACAATTATTTCCAATTGGTGGCGTTGATTTTAAAGATCAGTGGGCCTCGCCCTGATATTGTTTCTTCTCTCTTCTGTGAGAGATGAGTAAACAAGACAAAGCGCGGCGTTAATGTACACCGCTCAACATACAAATTTCGATGTCGGGCAGAAAGTGGAGAACGGAGTATTTTTGAGTGAAATTGGTTTTCTTTGACTTCCCTGCTATGCGGGATAAAGCGTGAAGCGGAAAAATCTTATCCAAGATATGGAGCAGTTTCTTCTAGCATTTGGTACAGGGTGGTGGTGAATTTTTCAACGTCCTTGTATAATAAAAGCAAAAATAAATTTTTTTGGTTCATAATTTTTTATGCTTATATACTTATATACTCGTATATGTATATGTATATATATATATAAAAGGTATAAAGTATAAACATCGTTATAAATAGATGCTATTTAGGGAGGGAAATTGTATTGGTCAAACCCTTCTAAAGAGCAACACTTGTACACGTAAGGTGTTAGAACCGCCTTCTAATCAAATCACTTGTATAAACTAAGAAAGAGAAAAAATATTTAAAAAAAATATATTTAGTGACTAAACTTTCAGCTCAGTTCACTTTAATCTAGTTCTTTAATTAACCTTCGTATAGGCAGGTGTTAAGGACATCTTAGCGCATTGTGACAGCGTCTGACTAAATACGCGATTAATTGCGATTGTAAAGAATTATACTAAAAATATTTATAATTCTCCATTTTGGTAGGACAAAGAGTAGTTTTTGAAATGTTTTGAAGTCGGACGGAAAGCGGAGAATGGAGTGTCTTGATACTCTTCTCCCGTACCCTGCTATGCAGGAAGCGGATGTAGCTCAAAAAAATATAGAATATAGCTTGCTAGGTTGGCAGAAACAATCTAGTTATATATTGATGACAGTGCATGACGTTGCACTATCTTAATAAAAATATGGTTGTTCAAATATATGGTATATTAGTGGGATTCATCATTGAATTTTGTCTAAAGAATGAAATTTCATCTAGGAAATGTCTTAATACCTATTCAGGATTTATTTTTCAGGAATTACCTATTCAGGAAAATATAGCTTAATACTCTCGGTTCTTTAAATATATTACATTGTTATTGCGAAAGTGTTTTATCTAATTTACCCATGCCAAGGTCAGGGCATTTTATTTTTTAGGCAGTTCCAAATTGGCGTACTTTGACACCTGTAGGTATAATCTTCACTCACGATCAATCTCTGGATTGACCTTGAAGATACAGATGTCTCTTTCTAATTGGACAATAAGCTTTAGTAATTTTATTTACTTTCCACCACTTGTATTTTTTGTACTCAGAATCAGTAAGGGGACAGAAGATTAAGAAGGTTTTTTTATATTTTCAAATTTTTCGTATTCTATTATCGGCTAAAGAGCTAATGGTGCTTCATTTTTTTCATCATAAAATACCTGGTGTGGAAAGATGACAGGGTGTAAATTTCTTTAGAAATTAGATTTCTGCATTTGATTCAAAGCCAGGGCAGGCTTCAAGAGTGATGTGTCTTACAAATTATATCTAAGTAATACTTAGTCTCACATACATAGAAGGCACCAATTACAATTTAACAATGCTTCGGTTAAATTACATTATTTTTTCATTAATTATGATGTCATATTTTGTAGCTATTTTATGATATGGATGCCACTGTCGCCAAACAAACCTAAATGGAACCTGTATGGAATCTGTTATCTGTATAACAGATTCCATACAGGAATCCAACCTCTCAAAATTGGTTTCAAATTACTACTAGCTATCTAAAAAGTAAAGAACGTAAGATTTTACATTGTGTGCATAAAACATAAATGTAACACTATTAATTATACAGATAAAAAAAACTTGGTAAAAATGAAAGCGTATTAAAATGTGTCTGTAGGTAAGTATATATGTTTGTGTATGTGTTTGTGTATATGTGCATATGTGAAAGCATAAAACATCGTCTAAAGTCGCTCTCTTTCTCATAGGACAAATTTAATAATAAGTTACCAACCTTGGCATTAAAATGTTTTGTTAATGGTAGAATAAATATTTAATTTATACTGAAATAACTTAAATATCATCATTCCCCTTCCTGTGGGAATTTAAGTCACAACTATTACAGTACAACATTGTCCCGATGACTTCAAATCTGAAAACAGATAATACGTTAAATATATAATATTATATTGGATTCAGGTGGAGAGTGGAGAACGGCGTGTTTCGACACTACCCTGCTAAACAGTAAATAGCATAAACTCAAAACGTAATATTATTATTAGTTTTCTTAATAATAATATGATTGTTGAGTTCCGTCACTCGATACAGAATGTCTTGAATTCGGGTGCAAAATGGAAAACGGAGTATATTGGCAATACATTCCCTGGCTACCCTGCGATGCGGGAAAAAGCGTGTAGCTATATATTATAATGATATGACTTTGAAAAAAAAGGGCCTGCTTTTGCATCCGACGATATAATCTGACCGACGATCTGATCTGATCGACGCTATGATATCTCTCCATTCTAAACTGCTGATGAGATTTGTTTCACTTTTTTAGATATCCTAGAGATATATTTTTGCCCCATATGTAGTATTTTTAGCATTTTAAAGTGTTATTCACACACTTAGGAAGTTGAAAAACATATTTTTTTAGTAGACTTATAAAAGTTTGAACGCAGCAGAATTCGAACGCGTACCTCCTGGAACCGGACCGCTAAGCCAAAAAATTTAACGGCGTGTGTTCGAAACCCGCAGAATTCAATTTTTTATACGTTTTCTAAAAATTATATTTTCCTATATGTAGTATATCTTAACGTAGCTAAAGCACATACACTCTGTATATTATTATAATAGAAGTACTAACAGTTGTTGACATAATTTTATCGCGTGTGACGATCATTTTATATTTAAACTTGCTGAAAAAAAAGCATTTTTTAACGGATGCTGGAATATATAATGTTATAATTTCTGTGATAAAAGTGTACGTTCTCAATACTAAGGAGACGCGCGGAGATAGTGGACCATTTTGATAATTTTATAATGATAAAAATCTTAATACAATTTACGCTTTTTCCGCATAAGTAATATAGCTTCAGAACTTAGTGGCACATTATTATCTCCACTTTGCCTGTTAGCGCCAGATCTCAACGCCGCGCTTTTTCTTGCCAGAGCAGAATAAGAATATCTTATATATAATAATTTCCGAGAAGTAGGAATCGAACCCACAACTAATCGTGTAAAGTCCCTGTAAAACACAGTGGGTGCACGTGTCCCTCCACATGCGATGGGTTTTTGGTCCAATCCACACTCATTATCACAAACTCCTATTTCATTATTTTCATTACGCTGCTCTGGTAAAACCAAGCGTGGCGTTGAGTTCCGCCACTTAACAAGTAATGTCTCGAGTTCGGACGGAAAGTGGAACAATGTCTTGATACTAGGTTCTCTGTGAATACCCTGCTATGCTATGCATAAAAACCGTGCAGCTGAAAAAAAATTGTACAGAATTCATTAAAGTTACATATCCGCGACAAGGCAGTATAAAACTGGCCTTATAAAAATAACTACATTTTTTTATTCCGTAAGAGCCTTCTACTAAGTATTGCAAAATATTAATAAAAACAAATTTAATTGGCTTATCAGTTCTCGCGTTCAAAGGATTAGTTTTTTTTTATTATTTCTTTTTTTTTGTTGTTTTTCCCTATCATAGTAAAAGATCAGAGGGCAATAGGATAAACTAAAAAATATATATTTTATAAATCCTATATGATTAGTATCGCAATTATACTTCACTGGGCTGGAAATGCCCTTCTATTTAACCAATGAGTGAGTAAGCGTCTGTACGTTTTCAATAACATTTTTAAAGTAGTATTTTTATTTCTAGTATATTAAATAAAGTTATTATTTTGTTGAATAAAACTTAGCCTAATGTTAGAACTTTTGTATTCTGCGAATTATATATTTTACCTGTATATGTTAGTTACGGAGTTGTGTTAAACGCCACTCAACATTCAAGCTTCAAAATTCAATTTATTTTTGTCATATGTATGTTGAAAAGGTAAGAATCTAATAAAACTAATTGTTCATCTAACAATAATATTATTCGTATATACATACATATACAAAGTTAATAGTGGGGTAATCTACGTGAGTACAATTTAATAAAAGTGAGTGCTTCACACCGTTACAATGCTACATGTTACTTTATATAATATAATGTAATGGAGCTCTGAATTAGACGTAGAAAAATGATGAATGTTTAAAATAATAAAGGATTTTGTTTACAACTTTGCACTTTTTCCTGTATAACAGTGTAGTCAGCTAGAACCTAGTGTTAAGACACTCCGATCTCAACTTTCCGCCCGAAAATCGGAACATTGCATGTTGAATGGAGGAACTCAACGCCGCGCAGTTTCTTAGGTACCAATGCGGAAAAAAACAAATATTTGACTTATAAACATTCCCCCGATTGGGAATCAAACCCACAACTGATCGTGTTTACAGTCAGACACTGGAAAGATTAAAAGCAAATATGTTTTAAAATATAAATTAATAGAATTGGCGTAAATTCTAATCTAAGTCAAAATACGGCGTTTAGTTTCGTCACTTAAAACGCAATATCTGGATGTTAGACGGAAAGTGAATAACGGTCTCGGCACCAGGTTCTCTATGCGGAAAAAAGCGTGAAGCCGAAAAAAGAAAATATATTTTTTCCAGGCGGATTTTGGACCCAGACCCGTCATTTGTGGACAGAAATATGCTAATTGAGCCATGATAGCGCTTTACTGTTATTAAGCCTTAGGATTATTACAATATATTATATAGCATGTATGGATTAATTTAATTTAAGGATATAAGCTACAATTACTTTACATGACAGTATTACCAGTATCATAAATAACAAAAGCCTTCCTGGCGCAGTGGCGCATTGTCTTACTTGAAATGCGATGGTTGTGAGTTCGATCTCCATTCGAGGGTACGGTTATGATTATATTTCAAATATTTTCATTTTAGTAAGAAAAACGCAGCGTTAAGGTCCGCAAACACCCAATGACTCGATGTATGCGATAAGTGGAGAATTGAGTGTCCTAGGTTCTCTCTGACTACTTTGTTATGCAGCAAAAAGGATAAAGCTGTAAAAAATTATACTGTTCTGCTGTCTGGGAATCAAATCCACAACTAATCATGTTTTACAGTTACACGCTATTCTACTGCGCCACGGTAGTCTCAAAAAAATGTACTTTGATTAGTAAAATGTAACTGTGGAATATAATACAAAGGTTATGATAAGGTTATTTATCATTATAATTGGGCGTCACATTAAAGGAAATGACAAGGGTGAAGACGAGCGGAAAATTTCGTAAGAAAAACAAAAGCTGGAAAAAATGTGTTTTAAATCTAAACATATAACAAAAATGTAACTGATCGCTGTCTGTACATGGGATATATAATATGAATATATATATATATATATATATATATATATATAGACGGAGTGAAATTAGTGTTATAACACGCCGTTCTCCATATTTTATTTGGTGTCTTACTTAACGGAGAAACGAATTGAAAATTATTTAATTATAAATATTCCCATAAGTGGGAATAGACTTACAGCAATCGCGTTTACAGTCAAACATTACTCAGGTTACAAGTAGACTTTAACCCACCGCCACATTAGCCTTATATTTACAACAAACTAGTATTAAACAAATAAATAAAAAATTACGAAGTAGGCGTCAGCTATTTATTTTTACGCATTTGTCACATCAAATAAACGATTAGAATAGGCAAATAAACTGTACTTATATTTGATTTTTTCTTTAGTTTTCATTCGTTTTACAAACAGAAGGTTTCAAAGTCAACTTCAAATAATTTTATTCAAAGTAAGAAGTTACATGCAAAATTTTTTGAACGTCAAATAATTTACCACCGTTTCACTAAAGTGAATGTCTCTAAACTGAGAAGAACTAGCGCAAGAAACTCAGCATGGCTTTTTTTTTCAAATCTATACTTTTACAAAATAAATATTTAGGATTTTTGGTAAGAATATGTATTTATATATAACGATATTTATATATAACGATATTTATATATAATAGATAATTCCTTAACCACAATACCTAATAGCTAACTTACCCACAAAAGGAGAAAAAATAAAAAATAAACCAGTAGAGCGGGTAAATTAAAAAAAAAATATTAATGTTTCCTAGAGTGAACATCGAACTCATAACTATCGCGTGTATAGCCAGATTCTGTCGCACTACGCCACGATGGCCTCAAGAATACTTTAAAATAATTATAAAAATTTCTAACTGAATAAAAGTTTAAAGAATTTTATATAAAAATGACGGAAGTGTTACAAAGGTAGTTTGTTAGCAAACTGTACTAATAACATAGCATTTTTTCTCCCTAGAAAGGAATACTAAACAGTCCCGAAGCTCGGTTATTTGCACTATAATTGGATGTTCATAACAAAAATTGTATAAAGAAAGAATATTCTACAGAAAATATTCTTGTTAATAATGCTAAAAAATATTTTTCTATAAAACTGAATATAAAGCTTTTTTAGGAAGAACATAAAATTATTCTATCCAAAGACATGTTCTATTCAGAAATATCAATTTAATTTACAGTAAGCCAGTATAATATATTATTAACTAGAATTTCTTTCAAAGTCAATTTATATTTTTTTATAACTTTTTTTACAAAAACGTCGACTACAGATTCACCTTCAAAACTCACATTATCACCCAATGTAAAAATCAGCCAATATGTCAGGCCAACTTCCAGTTGAGTTTCACAGTGACTTTAGGCACTAAATGTCACTCTTTCAAAAACTCAGTGCAACAACCTAGCAAAGGCAATATAAAGGAGATTCAAAGGATGATCGGTTAAGAAAGGAAGGAAATAACAATATTCTAGGTCTCTTAGCCGTTACAGGTGCTCATACTGAAATTGAACCGACTGACGAACTGGCAAAAGACGAAGCACTTACAAGCAAAGCTCGAAATCATAAAAAAAACTTTTGTCATATGTTTATATCGTATGTATATTATATTATATAATAATATATCCATATAATGATGATGATACCTCATAATCATTATATGGCAAGATACATATGAAAACCAGACGATGTCGGTTAAATGTTGAAGTAGCTCAGAAGACCGCTAGATTGTAACATCATCAGTCTGCTTACGACCTAAGAATGATTCTGTATTCAGGATCAAAACAATTACAGTAAGTAACGGTAACTAAGAGATTAAAAGACATTCTATACCCAAGATTCAGTAGGAGAGGAAATTCTAAATCGACCAGGGGTGCAAAGTGAACGTGACCTCGGATTTGTTGCCAATTCACGAGGCCCAGGATCTGACGCCACATGGCAATGTCTCACACGTAGTGGTTGTCTATAATGTATCACACCGAAATCTGTTTCTACTATAACAGTGAAAGCTGCTTTCAAAAAGCTGATCCGAAATATATGAAAAATGGAATCCGGAATTTTGAGAAAAATACAATTTAAAGCAAAGTAAACTATTTTACTATAATAAATCACTTGACGCATACTTATCGTCTGCGTTTCCTACATTCATATAAAATTTAAACAAAAGCAAAAATAACGTCACAATATTATGAAATAAACTCTATTAAATCATATAAATGAAATATAATATGTCATTCATATTTCTTGAAGCGTACTTACATTCAGGCTTTCAGTGTAAATGCTAGTTTTCTAAAAACGCTTAGTTTTATTACTGAAAATTAGTACTTAGTTTGTAATTAGTACATTATGTTTATTTATTTATAGCAGCTAGACATTTTTTTGTACTGTTACGCTATACAGATAATTTAAATATAATCATTCCTCTGAGTAGGAATCGAACACACAACAATTTTAATACTTAGTAAGTATGTAACTAATTTGGAGGTTGTAAACTCGATTCTCACTTAGGGTAATTTCTTAATTAGAAAATAAAAAAATTTTATATGTATTATTTAGAATTAAATAGAAATACAAATCTAAATTACTCGTTTTCTTACAGGTGAAAATCCAGCAGCTATGCAGTCTTCATCGTCAACCTACACACTGCATCTGAGTCTCTACATGTTGCCTTTTTACATAATACGGTGACATATATTAGATGAATTTAACGGTAATCATAATATTTACGCGTATTAAAGTCACTTAAACAAGAAGTTTTTGTTTTAGAAATAACTTATATTGAATTAATTTTAAGCCTTTAATTTGAATTTCTGAACTCTTTGAGATCAATATTTGGTAGAGTTATAGCCAACTAAACTATATGTTTAGAATAAAGTACGAAATTTTGTTGCTGTTATTATATATTTTTTATTTGCACAAATATATGCGTTTCACCTATAAGGGTTATAGTATTAAATTCAATAAAAGTTAGTAAAATTATACATAATGAAAACACTGTCGTGGTATATTATTGTAAATTAGACATGGACTAATGGACAGTTCTATTCCACATGAAGATTGTGAGTTCGAATTCAATTCAAGCTGTTATGCCTCTATATACATACATACACAGAATCACAGAACTATAGTTTACTTAAAACTTTTTAATTGCCCTAAGATGCTATCAAAATGCTACCTTAATATTCAAAATTTTATTTAATCACTTTCCCGTATAAAATAGGGTGTACAAAAATTTCAGATGCGCAAGTTGCAAGTCACGTACGTACTCTAACTAGCGACGTGAGAAACGTAAGGGTATGCCGTTCTGTTTAGTCACTCTGCCATAACTTGTCATTTGCCAACGTTAAGTCTAAAGGGCGGAAATAGACGAGAGAATTTGAGATTTTCTGTGAAATCATAATGTAATTTTCATAGAAATACATTTATATTTTACATGTAGATACGAGAGTGGCCAAACATTTGAAAACTATTTCTTTTTTATTATATTCCTTAACCCTAATACATTTCATGAGTCGATAAATGAATTTGTTTAACCCATTAAAAAAAAATAGTCTCTCCTTGCCTTCAAAATAAGCATAAATTATGCTTTTCACTTCATTATAAATACAAATGTTCTTCCCTCGAAGCTCTGCCTACTTCATCTTTGTTCATCCTCAGTAACGCTCCGCCCAAAAATTCTTCTTTGTTTTTACCGCAGGTGTCCAAAAACTTGCGATAACACGCCGCATTTTGTGCAAGATGTTTATCAAACGAGCGCCTTCCAATATCAATTTTTCATTTCTGGCAATGACATCTGCATTCATCGCCTCAATCAGTCGCTAAGTCCTCTTAAATTGAACCTCTCCCTTCCTTGAAAATGTTGTATGACGCGTAAATTATAGTTTTTCCAGTACAAAAGTTACCATAAACAGAAAATATCTCACTCCTGAAGTCATTCTAAAAAACATATTTTGGAGTCTGAAAGTTTGATTTTTATCATTTTTGTATGTAAGTTTCTACCGGATAGAGTTTTTTTATACAAAGATATTACAAAAATAGGGGCTAATCTGATTTTTATGAAATTTGATATATATAAATCTCACGAGCTACTCCTCTGGCGCAGATAAAACAGTCACCCCTCTGCCATATTTGTCATTTCTATGGCATCCTTTCGCTATAAGGCTCCCGTAACTGTCACTTTAATATATTGATCATCGCCAGCAACACTCAAGCTACTTTAACAGGCGTTTAACTGGCAGTACATTAAATGCTTCATATTTTTTCCCGCATAGCAAGGTTAGGCAGAGAGGACCTAATGCCATTATTGGAAACATTGTGTATTGAGTGGCGGAACTCAAATCCACCCTTTTGTATAGCATTTGTATGCTTAATTTCTATTAAAGTAATTTAAATTTAATCACTATTCGAGTGAGAATGTAACCTACGACCAATATCGTTTACAGTCAGGACATTGTACCACTACGCCACGATTGCCCCCTCTATATTATAATATCAACAAAATACCTATCTAGACTATTTAGTAGATATTTTAACTTTATTCAATGTACGTTAATACGCGTAATTTAAGAACAGTAATTAAGGAATTTGTTTTTTTTAATCGACTATTATATAATATATTGTTACAAATGTAATTATAATAACATTTGAATGTGAATATCTCTAGACAGTAAGTAGTAAGCACCTAATATTGTTAGATATTTTATATGCCGCATCTATATTTTTTAGTTTGATTACTTACATTTTAGTTATTTAGTTAAGACTTTTTTAACTAACTATAATATATAAAAGTCTATGATGCTGTCTTATTTTTCCTAAAGAAAATAGAAAGAGATAATATCATAGAAAACGTCAACGAAAAACAATAAATTGCTATCCTATTCTAAAGAAAATAAATAGAAAGAGATACTATATGTCTTATTTGAAATAAAATTTCAATATTCCTGTCCTTTTCTTACATACATATAAAAAATAACAAGCTAACTGCCTAATAAATCATCATATTGCTATGCTTTTTTATTTGAGTCAACTGAAAAAGTCAGCTCTACAAGTACATCTTAATATCATTTTAACAACAGTGAAATATAATTAAAAATAAAAACTTTAAAATAAATTAAGAAAATAAGAACCTAAGAACAGTATTAATTTTTTTAACCCCTGACGCAAATCGGTGGTAATTGTGTATGTCTTGTGTGTCTGTCTAACTGTTTATGGCATCATAGCTCTCAAACGGATGGCCCGTTTTAAATGCGTTTTCTTTTAACTTGAATGTTTCCTTTCCTTGCGATTTTGTCTTGTATTTCTCTCTTCAGCATGTTCTTAGCTATTTTTATCATAAATCGGACTGATTTATCTCAGTTTGAAGAGTATGAGCTCTTTTCTAAAAGGATGTAAGGCATTTATGGGATAAAATTGAGTAATTTTGTAAGATTTGTTTTAACAACACGAACATTACAAGAAACTATTTGAAACTAGAGATGATTGAGTTTGAGATTTATCCACTTTCGTTCCTTCCAACTACAACTGAATGTATGAAAAATATTATAAATATTATTAATATGTAATAGCAAACCGATACAAATAAATTCTTATCTATAGAAAACATTGTGGCGCACACGGTGGTTGTGGGTTCGAAATTCGGTAAATAAAAGAATTAACTCACTTTTATTCAAGGATTATATTTTGTACTTATTTTCTTGCATGTATCTACATGTAGCCGAAGCGCGGCATTGAGTTCCGCTGTCTTAACACTACACTCTTCACGTTAACACCCCATCTTTCATCCCATCCAGCTATAAGCGGATGACTCGTGGAGATCTAATAAAATCTAATAGAAGACAAATCATAACATAAAAAGTGCATCATACTTCTAATTGATTAAATGACATGTTTAGTACTATTACAGATATTGTAAAAACCTCAAAAGTTGTGGAAATATTGGAAATTACTCTTCAAGAAGTCATACAAAATAAGCTTTTGCAATTAATTTTGATTAATTTTATAATGTTTTAGATTTCCCCTTTTTTCCATATAGCAGGGTAGTCAGAGAGAAAGTACTGACTAACCACTCCGTTCGTTGCGTGTTGAGTAGAGGAACGCCGTGCTTAGTTTAAATTCAATCTTTCCTGTAAATGTTAATCAAACCTACAATTCCACCATCTCGTTTGCAGTCAGATGCTGTCCCTCTATACCACGATGGATATCTATGTCATAATTAATTTTAAATTTGTTTAGTTATTTATAACATTTAATTAATCACATATTAGAATATTAAATTGTATACTTATTAATAATTATATTTTAAGTCTTAAGAATAATTGGTGTGAAGTCGTAACTCACTAAGTGTTTTTGAATTTGATTTTGATTTTTAAAATCTAGAAAATATATCTATGTTACTGTAACTGTTGTTCTGCTAAAAAACTGACCGTAATAAGTCTATTCTAAGATTATATGGTGATATCCCATAAATATATTTTCTATGAGTTAGGTGTTTATCATTATGAATGTAATTTTTTTATATAAAATAATATAGCAAAATTTATTGTTATTGTGTATAATTTTAAATTAAATGAAAAAAATGTAAAATTTCTATGATATATGAACAGGCAAATTTCATACAAATCAGTGATTTTACCTTTGGTCTAATTCCATGCGTTGTAAATATACATACATGCGTATTTGATTGTGATACAAATCTCATGACGTTGTTGATATGATGTAAATATCGTAGAATAAGAATAATAAATATAATTGTTCATTTTAAAAAGTTGTTTTATTGGAACTTCCTTACTTAACCTTCTATACTTTTTTGAAAAGCTTCATAATTGATAGCTAATAAAAATATTGCGTAAATCCTTTCTGATATGAATCATTTGGGGCCATTGTGGCGCAGTGGGACACTGTCTGCATTGTAAGTACTATTGGTTCTGGGTTCCATCCTACTCGGAGGAACTATTATATTTAAAAAATATTTTAATTTATCTTGTACCAACAAGACAAAGTGCGGCGTCAACAACACCCAATTTCTCCAATTCGGTTGTAAAGTGGAGAGCGGAGTGCCTTGACACTAAGTTCTCTCCTCCTTCCATGAGGGAAAAAGCGTGGAACTGCTTTGCTTTTTATATACTAAGAGTTTATTTAATATAATACTTGCTTAATTGAGAGAGGCAGAGGCTTAAATTGACTTATATAAATTTGATTTTTATACTGATGAAAAAGAAGTAATAAAAGATGTAACTTTATATCTAACTAAAGCATTTCCCCGAGTGGCATTCGAACCCCTACCCACCACACAGTATGGCACATCCAAAGTTCACCCCAATTAACTTTTAGTTATACAATTATAATAAGAATTTTTTTCCCCTAACCCACTTAGCTAAAAGTTGCTTTGAAAATTTCATCGTATTGCTTACGATTTTATATAATACCGTAATAACCGTACCTTATATTACGCCCTTAGGGGTGTTAGGGCAAAGCTCAGAATTCACAAGAAAAGGCTCAAGGGTTAGACAATATTATATTTAATGGGTTTCCAGATAGTACCGAAAACTCATTTTAACGTACTGCAATGTAGAAATAAGAACTTAAGCTAAGTAATGTTTCTGGATGTTGTGGTTAGCTTTTAGTTTGGGCATAAAACAAACTTGAAATGATATTTTTTTAGCCTATACTTTACTGTTGAATGTGTTCATATATATATTTAAGTGAAAGAAAATGGCATAGCGTAAGAATGTAAATAAAAAATTGTGAATATTGTTGAATATTGTTGTTTTAGCACAGTAAATTTAAATTCAGTTATAATCTCTTAAATTCAGTTATAAGGTAACGATTCTAGTAATTTGGTAGCTTATTAATTTTATTATATTTTGAAAATAATTAGGCTATGAAAGCGTAGAAACCTAGAAGACAAATCGCATTAAATTAAATGAAAGTCAAGATTAATGGGAGTCATAAATAAATAGAAGCTATTAATATTTTTATTAGTAGCTTCTATTATGTTATATTTATTTCTATCAGTGCAGGCCAAGAGAACCTAGTGTCAAGACAATACATGCGTCGCTTTCAACTCAATCTTTTTTATTGAGTGGCGAAACTCAACACCACGCTACGTATTACCAGAGAGCAAATACGAAAAAAAAAATTGATTAATTTCTTCGAGTGAAATATGACTAACAATCAAACGGTTTACAAACTCAAACTCTGTTCCAATGCGCCACGACGGCCTCAGAATTTCATTAATAAATAAAAGCCATTTATTAATGACAATCTGACATATTAACAAAAATCATCAGTTTTAATAAATAAACACGGATATATGAAATCCTACAGTGAGAATGTACCTTAGACCGTCCCAGTTTCACTAATTATTTAGTTCAAGGTTGGTTTCATAGTTAACGACAATAAACCTTCTAAATGAATACTTTCTAGATATTTCATTATCTCTTAACTGTGGATAAGATGACCTTAAAATGGGGAACAAAAAACTCTCTTTCCTAGATTTTACGCATTGAAGACAATGTATACAAAATAGCGGCTTATAGTATAGCATTACCTTTTTTAACTCAGCAAAGTCTGCCTTTTTGTGAAGAATGACGTCACTAAATCCTAAAGCGCAGTGGCGCAGTCTGGCTGTAAACCCAAGGTTTGATCTCCAGTCAGAGGAGTAATAATGTTTAAATTATTTCATTTCTCTAGTAAGGTTAAGTGTAGTGTTGATTTCAACCACTGTCAACACGCAATATCTCTTATTCGGGCGGGGAGCGGAGAATGGAGTGATTTTACATTAGATTCTCTCTGCTATGCGGCATAATGGGTAAAACTAAAAAAAAAATTCTAAATTTCCCCCTCGTACCATTTAAAATGCGAAAAATTTAAAGCATATTAGTTTCCATCGTTCAAAACCTTTAAAAAAATATATACTATGATAATATCTTCAAAATAGGTTGATTGTGAAAGAAGTAAAATAGTTTTTTTCCATAACAATGTAAATAGTCCATGAGGACTAGAAGTTAGAGAAAGTCCTATATAAATATGAGAATATGTCTAGTCCTATACACATAAAAATTACACACTATGTACAAAACTTGAATACAATTTACCTTAATATTAGTGAAATAAAAATACTAAGCACTAAGAAATTCAATAACAAGATATGCCAAACGAAAAAAGTAATATACAGGAAATGATAAACAACAGGTCCGCTTGATTGATAGTACGGTAACATGAAATAAGATGAAAATCTAATACGAGACCATGTAATTTAACCTGTAACTACTCTTCTGGGCTGAAATATTAAATATCAACATAATATTTTTAAACTATTATTCATACATATAGGATATAAAGAATTTTTTATTTTTAATATTTTAGAAATCATATTAAAAATGTATAGCGACATTCAAAAGTTCGAACAAACTTTTACAGTACGTTTTCTAAAATTAATATATAATGATTATAATTTATATATACGTCACTATGTGTATCAAAATCAAAATATTCTCCATTGAAATAGGCTATTACTAGCACTTTAGAATTGCCAATTAATATAAAATGTCAGTATTGTCAGTCCTACAACAACCTACCACCGGCTGGGAAGGCAGTTCTGCTGAGAAACTCAACAATTGCTTTTTGCATAAATAGTTTTACAATAAGTAGCCTCCCGAGTGACATCAACTGCATTTAATTCTGTACTACTATATGACACTCTGTTCTCTATTTTCTGCAAATTATTGTGATATTTTAATGTTACTAATCTAATAAGTTCCTGGTCAAGAAATTGGTTTACATACATTTACGCACTGGGAGAGAGAGAGTTACTCAAATAATTATGTACACAGCCAGACACCTTTTAATTATGTCATAATAAACATTACCAAATCAAAAAATACAATTCACTAATAAACTTTTCTTTGTGGTCTCTAGTACCTTCGGGCAAAAGTTACATCACTTTATAAAAACAAATATATTATAAGGGTGGTGGTCTTTTCCTTGTTCCGTAAAACAATTTGACGGAAAAATGGCTACAATTTAAGGTAAATGTGAACTCATATAATATCATAATAATAAGGGAGTTAATTAAATGACATTTTGAATAATTTTCTTGTTTTACACTGTGTATAATTAAAAAAAAGACTATGTAAATGGTATTAACCGTGTATATATCTAGCTTCGTCGTCGTCTTCGTATAAGGTCGTAGGTTTGAATACAATGAGTCAATAAATACTGCTTATTGACTTATCGTATTCAAACATTCTAATGATAATAAACCTGCATAATAGTAGTTTTAGAATTAAAAACGTTACAAAATTGTTAAAACACAATCTTACGCTAATCAGAGTACGTGGTGAATAGAACTATTAAATAAATATATGAATAGCAGATATTTGTTTTCTGTAAATGTGATTTTTTGATTTCATATAAAATAGACGCAACCGAGGCGGAGTGAAGCAGCTTCTGACTGTAAAAGAGGTGATTGTGGGTTCGAAGCCCACTCGGAGCAATGATTGTATTTCAATTATTTGCATTACAGAGAAAAGCTGATAAGGAAAATCGCTTTGTTGAGTTCCGTAACTCAACAAATAAAAAATTGAACAACAGAGTGTCACCAAAGTATTTAAACGGACAAAAGCGTGAAACTGTAAAAAATATATTTTGTATTTACTATTTCAGCTTTTAATATCTGAAATATCACGATTTCATACAATAAATTCTGGTATCTCAATTTTTTACGCCAACATTTAAAAATCTTTATGCTATATCTCGTTTTACGTATGGAAAAGCAAAAGCGGTATGAATTGTGTGTTCGCGGTTTTATACCACTATTCAACATTCATACTTAGAAAATAATTATAATGAAGTTTCTGTAAACTCTTATTGCATTTTTAACCAAAATAAATAAAAACTAGAGTTGTTAGTGGAACTAAATAATATATATATTTTTTTCAACTTCACACTTATTTCCTCATAACGTCTAGTGTTAAGAGAGGATTTAGTGTCAAGACACTTTGTTTTCCATTTTCCTCCCGAAACCATTCTTATCACCAGAGGAATGAAAAAAAATTATACATAAATATTCTCCCAGATGGGAGTTCAACTCACAACCATCACATTTACTGTCGGATCCTGTCACACTGCGGCACGATGGTATCACGGCTTCTATAGTAATTTAAATGGATTAATATTTTTAGGGTCGTAAGAAAATATTGCAACCCTATTCTTCTTCATTTCTTGCCGTCCGACTTGCTCGAAAATTTGCACACGTGCCGATGACAGTTGAGTATCTCCGTAGCATTACTGTAATGTCCTTGCTAGGATGACCAGGATAACGGGAAACGTTATTTATATTTTCTATTTCTTTATTCTTTATTTTCTATTTCTTTAAACCACTTTATTTCTACCTCATTCTTCTTACTTTTGTAAATAATATTCTACGTACCTTTTCAACTTTTAGTCAAAACCAATATTAGTTGAATATTTTTAAGTTAACTTATCTAAAGCGAAGAGCTTTGACAGTGGAAGTTAGCGTTAATGTATTTGAAAGGAGCCCCGTAAGCTTACACTTGGGTCTCAAATCCCAAGCCTACACTTGGGTCTCAAAACCCAAGCTGAGGAGCTTGACTCACTGCCTGGGTTTGACAGTGTGAGGACCGTGCAACACAATGGACAACCCCACGGTTTTCTAAAGGTTTCTTACTTCTGATATGGCATATCGGAGAGAGTATAACTACTGGCCTATTATTATCTAAGCAAACCAAGAAAAAATATTTTCAATACAAATATTTTCAAGCAACACATTTGAATCCAGAACTATCAGACTCAATTAGACTTTCCAACCAAGTCACGATGGTGTAATTGCGGCTATTTCACTTATTTCAAGTAACTAACAATACTCATTTACTCCAGTTGCAAGCTTTAAGTAAAGAACTCGAGCTTATTAGTTTAATTTTGAATGCAATACTAATTCTGAGTATGTATGTGTATTCATTAAAAAGTTATTTCTAGAAGTATGTAGTTATTTCTTGTATATGGTACGGCATATAGTCAAACGTAAACTAAAAATACCTTTGAAAGTCTACCAACTACAATATATCTATAGATCTAATTAGTGTTATGTAGTTTTCTTGGTGTATTGGTAAGTGACTGTAAATTGAGTTTTATTAGCTTTCTTATATAGCAAGGTAGTTAGGGACAAGTGTCACGACACTCAATTCTCCACATTCCACCTGAAATTGAGATATCGAAATGAAAATAATTTTAATAGAATGATTCCCTAAAATGAAAAATTATCCCATTGCGCCATGAAGGCCTTAGTTTGTTTAAATTACAAGTGTAAGAATTTTTTTAGTCATATTTCTTTACGAATCTTTCGCAGTATGCAGAAAAGGAACTGATATCTCTGTAAGAAACTTAGCGACGCATTCAAAAGAAAGAAAAGATCAAGTCCATTCAGTTTGCGTATAAAGTAAACCATATTTTCTATATAATATGTGAAATTATCAGACCACAAAAATATAATCTAATATAACGTAGAAAAATGTAGACGTTGAGGTTTTAATTACAAATGCAAAATGAAAACGTCGGGTATGATATTAAAATACTTGGTCCAGTTAGGAGTGGGTGTGTAATTTTGGTTTGCTACGTAGCTCGTTTGAAGTAGTCTTATTGCCCGCAATGAGCAAGCATTCTAATGTACTAGAAAATTTCTTGTATAAATTATCATTGTGAAAATTATCATACGTGAAGAAAAAAATTGTATTCATTTCTGTAAAAAATATGGAGATGAAGTATTAAATTAAATTTGAATGGAAATTTATATAATAATGTATTAAAAATCAATATGTGTTCATTGTATATCACAATGCCATGTGTTCGACATACACTTTTATCTAAAGTCATGTACATAACTATAATTATACATGTTTCTTTTAAAATGTTATAAGCTCAATACTAACTTATGACATGAAAAAAATGTATAATAGTAGTTCAATTCATTTGATGTAAACTTGATATTAATAATTTAAATTGATTTGACTTATTTCTATATAAAAATAAAATAAATTAAAAAATAAATTTATTTCATTGCATAACATAATAATTGTGTAAAAAATAATTTCGAGAACGCGTCCCCAATCAACAATAAAAAATGTGTTGAGGACAGTGAGCGGCGTCCAACGCCTGCTAAAGGCGCGACGGGGGCGCGGGCACGGACCGGAGGACCGGTTCGCACATTCTCATCGAGAACGACTTCTTGCACTGGCGGATGTGTCGCAGATCGGTCGGCTTAGCTCTCTGTAGTTTTAGTTTCAATAAACGTACCTATAATACAGTCCACTCCTTTTATTTAAAGCCCAGCGGATAGGGTTGTCAGTTTTCCCTATCTCATTGGCACAGGGCACAGTCCCCAACATTTTTTATAACGATATTAATATCCTTAATATATTAATCTTAATATATAGATATTCATTTGAAATCATTACTTAAATAATAAAATTATTTAGAACACGAAATTTGCCTTAAAAAAGTTTTGGGTATAACTTTTCGGCCAAATTATATATATATATATATATATATATATATATATTTATATAATTGTCCCCCAGCCCATTTTCTAGACTTTACTTCCTTTTCCTTAAGGTTGCCTGAAAGAGATAGCTGTTTTAGCGATAAGGTCGCCTCTTGCACAGTTCTTTTTGTTTTTAAGTTATATTACTGCAAAGTAAACTAAATCCGTTCAGTAATTATGCATAAAAGATTAACAAACATTCATCCATTTCGCATTCATAATTTCATTCGTACATTCATATCAAAATGCAAAGGTTTGAATGAGTATCTTAATAAATATGCAAAGTTGATTAAAATGCAAAATAAAGTAAAATTCAATTCTAAACAAGTACAATCATTAACCCTTGGCCCGGACATTTATTCCATAGTCAAAACCCTAAACTCAAAAGGTACAAGCGCTGCCGAAAAAATGTCTGAGGACTTTAAATGATTTCCCCAGGAATGAATCTTTTTACTATGTACAAACTAGAAGCTTAAGCGGGAATTAATAATTGACGTGTCTATATAGAGATATTGTAGCTTTAGGTTCCACCAGTCAAAACGTTGTCTCTATTTCTTTTCAGAACTTTACACTTTCATCGAAACTTTTCAGTCTGTCAAAAATGTGTATTTTTCTCGAATAAAATTAAATTTCTTTAAATATGATCATTTCTCTCCTATACGAATCCTTGCATACAGTTATTAATATAGCTTTCAATTGCATTTGTTTAACTAAGCCATATAAATATAATATGCAATTCTCAAAAAATGTTATTCTTAAAATTAGCAAATTTTTATTATACTTAATATATAAACACTATTTTTACTTCCTGATGAAGTTATTACTATGTTATTATTATTACTCGTACTAGGTATAATGTTATGAAACTACAAAAAAAAAATTCAAAGGTCTTTACACAAAATTATATAGTACATGTATTTGGTGAAATACACTGTTTTTTATATTAATAAAATATTAATTTTCATATTTTGCAGAGTACAATAACGGTATTTAGTTTATATATTGATACTAAAATCTATTAATAACGTCAAGTCAGATATATGTCAAAGTCATTGTCGATAATTAGCAAAATTGGAGCATAGGTGAAGTTTATCCTTGTACGAGGATAAGAGAAGGATATGATGGTGAGATGGTTCAATATGAGGGTAGATACACAAAGTGTTTTTAATTTTGTTCATTTTTAGCTTCGGAACTCTTTAATTCAGATATCCAGTAATTTTCATAACAATGCATTAGAAATACAACAAACTAATAAATATATATTTAAGTATAAAATTACATACACTACTATAGCAACGCGTAAGTTGCACGTCAACGGGTTTCTTATTATACACCATACAAATAATATGAACTAGACTGTTTGTTTTTAAAACTTACTGCTCTAAATATTAAGCTAGCAACCTCCCCCCCCCCTCTCCTACCCTACATTTTACCTTAAAAAACACAAAAACAGCAATTATTTAGTTTTTATTTTAGAGAATTCAATAATACAGAACAAACTGCGTTCACGCATCACTAAGCCCTCCACAATCAAATTTGGTCCATGAGCAGAATAGTAATGCATGATAAATTTTCAAGCAAAACTCCAATTCCATTTCCATTAACCAATAATTAATTGATAGTTCAGAGAATCAACATCTCACAGTCTTGAACGATCTTAATCGAGTGAATATGGAACCGACGGCAATGCAAACTACTTGGCGTTAGACGAGAGCAAACAGAGCCTCGTATTGGGAATGCAAATTCAAATTTCACGAAGTTACCTTCTATACTAATGATGTGTTGTAAATATGTAAATAAATATGACGAATGTAAGTTAATTATAACAAGAGTTATGAAACTTTTTTTGTTCACGCTCTTTCCCGCATAGCAGGCAATATAAAATAGTGCCAAGACACTCCATTCTCCACTTTCCACCGGAATCTGTTGCACTGTATACTAGCGTATATAGGTTGTGGGTTCGATTCTCACTCTGAGGAAGGATTTTAATTAAATTATTTTCATTTCTCCTCTCTGGTGTCTGGAGTTCAATCACTCAACACAATATGTTTCGAGTTCCAGCGGAAAGTAGAAAATGAAGTTAATTAAAGGAATAATATTTTTTTCGTTATTTATGAAACTGCATGCATAGGTATGGTTACAAAGGTAAAGTTACATAGGTATGGTTACATAGGAAAGGTTATATAGATAAAGTTCTACAGATAAGGTTACATAGGTAAGGACGTCCGGTAAAGATACCCTTCAATAAGACATAGTTAAAATAAGTATCTACATTTTAAGGCTTTTAAGTTATAGATAGTTTGGGCACGTCGAGAGGATGAGTGATGAAAGAATGGTAAGAAACATATGGAACAAAGGTAAGCGGTAAGAGGGGTCTGTTGACCTTCGAGAACATAGTATATATTATACTGGAAGAACGTCACGTAAAAAGACACGAGGACCCCTGGACGGCGGGTATGAAGGGGCGCATGGGCGGACAGTGTACGAGGAAAAAGACTGAATCTCACTATCCCGCTAGGGATAAAGTGTGAAGCTAAAAAAAATATTATGGGAAATTAGCGAATATTAAATAATAATTTTAAGCTCGCCCGTTCCCTATAACTTAGGCGACAAAGTAGATAGAATGATAACGACATCCCCAAGAGGCACGCTTACCTGCCCTCGACCCGTCTTGTAATGTTTGCTCCGAATAGGATTATACAGTGTCCTTACAAAGACTAACGTTTTTACCACCTTCAAAGGCGAGATTTTCTATGATTTGTGGAATTCAATTATATATATTTATGTATGTATGGCTCTGCATACATTTCGATTTTTAGTAGCCAAAGTTATAAAGCCAATAGCTAGGTAGTCAGAGAGAACCGCCAGGGTTCACGGAAGATTGTAGTCCCTGTGGCCCTGGCCAGTGGCAGTGGAGGAGGAGCACCGTGAGGTTTTAGTGGGTAAACGGACGGCCCATATCTGCCGGTCCGGAGTCCCACATAACCACTTCCGAGTCCCTGATCGGGCGGGTATCCGTAAAGGATTTCCTCACGTTAAAAAAAAAAGGTAGTCAGAGAGAACCTAGTGCTAAAACATTCCGTTCTCCACTTTCCAAACTAGATCAAGATATTGTGTGTTGATTGACGGAACTCAAAACTAAAAACGAGTCCAAAGTATGTAATTCTCGTAAATATATAATGTAACAATTCTCAGAATATTTCAATATTATTTCTTAAAACCTTAATATAATTTTATTATTTATCAGCAAAAAATGGTTACACTAAAGTTCTTTGCAATTATTTTGCACTAAAAATTTACATGGTGGGATGTTTTTTAAAGAAAGTGTTACTTTTATTAATTATTGTATGGTATATGTAATTAAAATGTATAACCATATATATATATAGTCTTAGTCATATCGTTTGAAATTAATCAGATTCTTGAACATAAATAAATTAAAATATTGTGGTGTCCATCGAGCTTTCAGTTTCAAAGCTTGGCTGAAATAAATCTTCAAATGCACGCTTAGTGACGTGTCGCCCTGTCCTCCTTACACGAATACAGTTTTACGGTTTATCCAAACTATTCTGTATTCAAATTAATATAATCACTTTTATATAAAATTTCAATATTGAAATTTAATATAAAAATGAATCGAATTTTCGAAAGCATTTAATTTTAAGCCTAAGTGAGTTAAATAACAAGTTACATCTTGTCCTTTTAGAAGTATAAATCGTGTATCAATGAGATCCTATCAACCAGTATTTAAATAAAAAAAAAATAATGTTTAAAAATCTAAAGTTATTCATAATTAAATTATTTTCGCTTTTCCTCTCTAGTCAACAAGAAAAAGCGCGGCGTTACATACAATGTCTCCAATTCAGTACAGAAGTACAGAGTCCTTTGACATTGTTGGTTCTCTCTGACTACCATACTATGCGGGCAAAAGTGTGAAGATGAAAAAAAACGTAGCAGAGCAGTTGAAATAGCTACAGTACCCTTTTCCACGTTACCCCATAAATATGACAAGGTTTACCCAAAATTAAAATAATTGGAATGACGATTAAAAACATTAATTCATTTGGTCGTTTGCGGGCGCGGCATTATGAAGGTTGTGGCTTCCTTATTGTGGAGAATACTTAATGATTATTCTGTAAAGTATGAAAATATTTTTATTAAATTATGTTTTAATTGAATTTTATACCCGCAACTTCGTATGCGTGAACATTTGTGTGTGAATAAAATGTTAAAATTATTTAATAAAATAGCATTTTTTCTTGCCAAATTTGACTCGAATTGTTTGTAGAATAATCTTTGGGTAGCATAAATTTGTAAAAATCTCTCAACAGGAGTGCTAACTACAAAAACAAGTTGTAATAAAGCGTATAAGAATTTCGACCTAGACGAAGGCGTTGTAGAACGCATGGCTTAGCGGTCAAAGCGCTTACACGGTTTTCAAGTAAGTGGCGCAGGTTCAAATCGGAAATCATTTCTAAGTGCTTCCCTACACTACACATAGTTCCAAGGAAACTACAAGTCAAGTTTCTTATTCAGCTTAAACGCAGCTTCAGTTACTTCTTCGTATAACTCTTGGCAAAGTGATCCTGGTCAACATGATGTTTAAATTTTCGCACGATGCCCCACTAACTCACTCTGCTTGGAGCCTCCTACGTCCAGTAGTTACGGCTGTGCGTCATCTGTCTACTAAATTAAGTAAGAGTTTTATTTATATAAGAACTGAGAAATTCCAGAAAAAGATTAGTCGTTGAGTTTTTCATGTAACAACGGAAAGTGAACGTCAAACTTTGACACGAGGTTCTCTCTAACTAGATAGTGCGATAACTAAAAAAGTAAAAATAATATATTGTTTATTAAAAAAAGTATCTTAAATAAAAAAAAACATTGCCGACATTTGCCACATTTTTATTGGATTGGATTGGATTGCATAGTCAATACCTGATATATAAATGGTTAGTTGGTTGACCTAAATTTCACACAAACTGTGACACTGAAGTTGGTTTATATTACGGTTTCAGAACTACGTAGCTCTAATAGTGATTCCTCAACAATATATTATACGAATTCGCCTTCATAGCACAGTATTAGTCGCTTATTCAAATCCGCCCTTCAAAAGAACTAGCCGCACACACTCTTCTTACACCATTTCGCTAAATTGCCATTTGCAAAAACTTACACACGATCTAAATTCTTCGGAGGATTTATCAAGTTAATAGTCCTACTTCAAACAGTGCCAGAAAGCGTTTTCAGTTCTGGCACGTATTAAATATATTCTAGAATGTAGTTTTCAGTTCAGTTCTTTAGTTATGGCGTAGAATGTAGAGTATATTTTATTTCCAAGCCTGACTTTGTCAACTGACAAGTAATATAAACAAAACTAATTACTATAGTATAGTATATACGAGTAGTATACTACTAGTTAGAAATAAACATGTCTTATAACATCAACGAAAAAACAGTGAATAAAGTAATTTTATTGTCCAATTTTCACTCATTTAGAGATGCCGGTTAACGGGTGACTAAACTAAACGTCGCATTTTATTTTTGCAATTTGGACCAATTTGTATCGAATCTAAGTCTCTCGCTTGTACAGTCAAATATTTACTTTACAATAATGGTATATCAGTCGTCTCAAATAAACATATTTTTGTTTTTCATTAAACATTACTATAATATATTATCACTCTACATGGAGATACCTCCTTGTTATTATGTA
Organism: Podotricha telesiphe; assembly: GCA_038994665.1. Classification (NCBI taxonomy): domain Eukaryota; kingdom Metazoa; phylum Arthropoda; class Insecta; order Lepidoptera; family Nymphalidae; genus Podotricha; species Podotricha telesiphe. The sequence continues at coordinate 133,174 of JAOYRR010000492.1, read as the reverse complement.
ATAACAAGTCTCGACAATAGATGTTAAACAATACTTAAATTGTAGACACCAGATATCACAAAATTACAACGCTCTTCTCTAATTTCTTCTTTATTTTTGTTTAAAAAAGGGAGGGAGGCAAACAAGCAGAAGGACCACCTGATGGTGAGTGGTATCTTCGCCTATGGACTTTTACAACATAAGAGTTGTGGACGCGTTGCCGGCCTTTAAGGTGAAGGTGTCTGTACATTCGACGCTTGAAAGCCCCTAGGCTGTAGCGTTCAGGAAAAACTGCAGGAGGAAGATTTTTCCATACCTTGCATTTGTGGGGGGAAATTGACCTCGAGGAACGCAAGTTAGATGCATACCATGCGTCCAGGTGGTTCTTGATGATATCTAGTTTTCTGGCGGTGCGATAGTAAGTTGAAGATGGTGGCACTAAATCGAATAGTTCCGTCGAGCATTCTCCAGTGTAGAGACGGTAGAATACAGACAGAGAACCAACCTCTCTCCGTATGCTTAAGGGTTCTAAGCCGTATCTCTATCTATGTTTAGCCTCATCGATAATTCAGACTGCCCGGCGTTGACGGCCTTTCTTAGACAGGTGTTACCATTTAAAAAATTTTAGTCGTCTTTGGCATGGTCAGCAGAAATAACTTTCCGTCTGATTTGACTCATTGTTTGTTTACTTGGTTAGTTGCGGAACTGAACGCCGTACTTCAATTTACCAGAGCAGAGTAATAAAATAAATTAAATTTATCCATCCCGAGTGGGGTTCCCCGATCCTCGATTCACCAATCGCGTTTCTAGTTAACCTTCTTCCACTACGCCACAATTACCTCTATCTTAAAAAAAACATTTCCTTTACTGCTATGACGGCTGCTCAAATCTTACTTAGGAAACATAGATGATCCGCTGAAATCAACTTGTGGCGGTTCTAAACGCTGCAGCTTGTTTGACCATGCTGATCAAACAAAGTGCATTGTTGAGTTGCGCCACCTAACACGAAATGCCTCTAAATGGGTAGAAAGTAAAATGTACTGTATCTTATAATAACATATTTATATATTTACAAAAATATGCAAATATATCCCACCAGACATCATGAATTTACCTTTTACCTTATAAAGTTTATTAATATTTTGATATATGTAATACTTCTATATATTTTTATTTATTTTTAGCTACACGTTTTATATCGCACAGCACTATAAAAAGGTAAACTTATCAGTTCCTTACGTTACGGTAACAGTTTGACAGCGTCTGGCTGTAACAACAATAGTTGCGGGTTCGATGTCAACTCAGAACATCTATTATTTTTATTAACCCGTCATTTCGTTTAGTTCCGCCACTCAACGCGCAATGACATAAATTTTAGCGAAAAGTGGAAACGGAGTTGCGTGAAACTGTATACTATTCTGTTAAGCTAAAATTTATTAAATGGCAACGTCTGTTTTAGTAATTAGGGAAGAGCGTTGTAATTTTGTGATATCTGATATCCGTAATTATAGTATTGCTTAAGATCTAATGTTCTAGTATAATAATTACATAATGGATACGTCCTCGTAGAGTAATCATATATTGTACTAAATTTTATTAAAAATCATTTGGAATTTCATTATTTGAGACGTCTTTTTGGTACATTTCAAAATGCAGCACGCGCGATCTTATTTAGCTTTTCCTTTGATAAATTGCGGCGTTTAGTTGTATTGTATTGTATTTATTGTCACCAAAGTAACGAAATGCAGAAAGTACGTTGCAATGAAACAATGAGTTACCGGAAAATGGAGAATGATTTGACATCATCAATCAATTAGTAGGCTATTTCTCGTTTTTATATTCTGAGCCGTTTTTCCCGCATTGCAGAGAGAACTGACAAGACATTCCGTTCTCTACTTTCCACAGAAATTCTAAACGTTACGTATTGAGTGGTGGAACTTAACGCCGTGCGTTGTGCGTGTGTAACGTTTAAGTTAAATTTCGTAATTGTGTGAATAACACTTTAAATTGTTTTTAAATATCATCAGCTCATTACTAGCAAGTATTTGGAAAGCGGCATTAAAATTATCTTTTCAAATTTAGTTAGGTAGAGAGAGGAGCGCGGAGTGGAGGCGAGTCTTATAAATTTTAACGGGGACCATGAAGACACACTTGTGTCCCAAGTCTAAGTCTCTTCGAGCTACTCTTCCGCAACGTGGTAGGTCTAGCACCCGCTCGGTAAATCCATGGAACGCTAAGTAGTTTCTTATCGTACAGATATTAGATTAAATTTTGATTTGACTTGATTATTTCCTGTATATTTGTAATAGTTAAATAAAAAACTACTACCTAGGTGATTGACTTATTTTTAAAGAGGTCTTTATGTACATCATTTACGTTTTATAACAAAGCTTTCGTTAATAAGATTTAATGAACCGTTCTTCAACATAATATTTAAAACTTTAACTTACTAATTAATTAATTCATAAAAGAAATTTGATATTTTTATAACAAATATTGTACTATTATTTTTGCATAAGAACATTGACTTCATGATATTTTGATATAAATTGTCTTAGAATATAGCAGTATAGAAAAATTGTAGAAGAACTTGAGAAACAGTTACGAAGAAATAAAAAAGAATGCTTGCCGGTAAACGCAATTAATTGTGTTATGGCTTCGGGCAATTGTTTTCTATTATCTCCGCTCCGACACGCAATGTTTTAATTCTGGGTTTCTCTATCTACCCAGCTATACGAGATATATATAAATAGCGTAAAGCTGCAAAAAATCCTAAATCTGAATACACATACAAAAAAATACATTTCCTTACCGCAATCGAGAAACGAATCACTAACACAATTCACTAAAGATCAATGGTCAATTCTCAGTTACTTTTAAACCAAATTTAGATACTACCACAGACCTTATTACGAGGAGACAAGTTTCAAATTCAGTAGTTCTTCCAGTATAAATGCATGAGAATATATTTAGGAACGTGCCATGGATTGTAGACCCGTCATTTCCTGGTAATGCCTGTTTAAAGCAGCATTGAATTTTGTGGGCCAAGATTTAAATATGTGCAATTGTATCGGAAGCTATTATGGCGCAGTGGGACAGTAGCTTAACTATAACTGTAAACGGATTCGATAGAAACTCAAAGGGCTATTTTTAAATTATTATCATTTCGCCGCAGTGGCAAAACAAAGTACGGCGTTGAGTTCAGACACAGACTTGATTTCAAATGGAAGGTGGTAGTGTCAAGACACGTCGTTCTCCAGCTTTCATCGTATAAGCAAATCGCGTCTGGTTGGTGAGTCAAATCGCACTCGGAGAATGATTATTTAAATTATTTTCACTTCTCCGCTCTGGTACGACAAAGTGGCGGCGTTGAGTTCCGTAACTCGGCACGTAATGTCTCAAACTTTTATACGTTTTCTAAATATGTTTTTCTTATTATTAAATATTAAAAATAGCTAAACCAATGTTTTATTATATATAAAATTTCGATAAATTATAATATCAATCAATTCATATTTGGTAACGTAATAAGCTGCAGTGAACAGCTTTATTAATGCACCAACAAATTAGGTAATTGCAGTAACCTATACGGAATATACAGTTAAAACATTTTACATGAAAACTAGCTGTGCCCGCGACTTCGTCCACGTGGAATTCTAAAGCAAAAGAAGCCTTAATAACTCCTTATTATACTAACTATCTGCCAGTGAAAGTCCTGTTAAAATCGGTCCATGCATTCCAGAGAACACTCGGAACTAACAGACAGACAGATAAAAATTGGACAAAATGTTACTTTGGTATATACACCCATAATATATATTTCGTAAAAAGCGGTTTAATATTACGAACAGCCACTCCAGTTTCATTTATTTGAATACATTTTATTTTGACTGTCTACAATATTTAAAATTATTTTATTTTCTTAGGTACGCTTGTAAACGTTAGTGATACTTCACTCTATCCACTTTTTGTTTAGAGTTGGTGGACTTAAGCCACTTACCAAATTCGCATTAATTCAATTGTTTTCTAGTTTCGTAATTTTAAATATGTTATTTTAACGCCTTATCCCAGTAGTATTACCAGCATGACAACTGGGAAATTCTTCCAGACTTTTTTACCTTTCTTTATGAGGACACGGTAAGACTACTAAAAATAAGCGTTATATTTAGATAACAACTCTTTGTTAGATCTTAGTGAACTTCGCTTGGTACGTGAGAGAGGAATTTAATACCACACAATATCTAGATTATCAGCGGAAAGTTGAAAACAGTGTCAGGACTAGCTTAAAAATAATGTATATTAGAGTAATAGATAAAAAAAATTGAAATAAATTTGAACCTACTTCCATCGCGTTTAATCAGGCACATATGAACCTTACTTTGATGGTCAATTATTCGTAACTAATTGATTATTATAGTTAACTGCATTACTTGTCACAATTAAATAATTTGAATGTAACATTATTAGTTACAGATAGCATCTATAAGGATAATATTATTATATTTCCATTTGTGTGAAATGCTATCACGCCATCGATGTGGCGTAGTTAGAAGTTGCTCGAAGCCGATATTAGTGAGTTCAAGACCCATCTGGATTAAATCAATCTATCTACTATAAAACTCTTTTCTCACTGCGTGACCGACAGACAACGAACAAAAGGAGCTATTAAACAGATTTACGCTTTTCCCACATAGCTGGGTAACCAGAGATAATCTCCTGAGTGACAAGACACTCCTTCCCGCCTGAATTCGGGACATTGCGTGTTGAGTGACGGAACTCAAGCTGGGAAGAAACTATGAAGAGCTGAAAACGAATTTAATTAAGCTAGTTCCAACAAATTCCTTTGGAAATCAAATTCGGAAAATCATTCTGAAATTCCTACGGGAGCGGATTTTACATTTTATAATTTCAACTACGTCAGATAAAATAGAAAGCCCTCGCAAAGGAAGTTCCGTTGAAAAGCACGTTGTTAAAAAGCATGATATTTTTCAAAATAAATCAATATATAGATAGTTTAGATAGATATATTCAGTCGTCGCAGTGACTTAACAAATACATATTTCGAAAAAACTAAAAAAATCTATACATATAATATATATTTTATATAATATATTTTCTGTTTATGTTTGTGTGTGCAAGCTAATCTCAGAAACGGTTTAACCGATTTGAATCAAAATCATTTAAATTATATATTTAAGCTAAGTTCGTGATTTAAATGAGAACGCGGAGTGCGAAAAATCTAAATAGTTTAGCCGTGTAGTTTACGCAAGCGAAGCTGCGAGCGGGTGACTAGTCTATATATATATATATATAAATACATGAATTATGTTTTTTGAAACCCCTTTTTTTTGCTAAGACTGTTAGCTAAGACAAAGCGTCTTTTAAGTCTTACAAAATGACTGAAGTGTTATTTAAGTAAGTCACTTGTGTAATAAAAGATGTAAAAATGTATTGAAATCAGTACGAAAGATTTTTTAAAAGTTTAACCAAGAGGAGCGACTCCTGAAACATCTAAATTAGAATATTCATGTATGTTACAATCAAAATATTAACATATTACAACATGATTACCTAATTTATGTATAATATCATCCATCATAGTTTTTAATATTTAATGGTCTAACTTCCGGTAACAGCGTATGTTTGAAGTTAGTTCCTAAGTGGCTATTACTCATAAGTACGTACTACCTATATTTCTTAGGAAGTTTAAATTGATTATTGATTTAGTCTAATAGGTAATACTTTAAATAGTATAGTTTAGAGATATTTTAATATGGAATTTCAAATTTGAAGCTATCGCGGCGCAGTGGGGCAGCGTCTGACATGTAAACATGATTATGGGTGCGATACTACTCGAGACAGTGGTTAAATTTCAATTCTTTTCAATTAATCGCTTTGGTAAGACAAAACACGGCGTTGAGTTGCGCCCTTGACACGTAATGTCTGGTTAGCGGACGGAAATTGAAGAGATACCTCTTCACACAAGGATCTTTTTCTTTTCGAAGGGAAAGAGAGAAGCTGAAAAAATGTTTATGTTTCAACTATGAAAGAGTGAAGTGTGAAGACACTCCGCTCTCCGTCATCTGTTCCGTTCTAAAGATATTCAAATTCAAAATATCCTTTATTCAAATAGACTTTTGTAAACATTTTTGAATTGTCAAATAAACATAAAGCTACCACCATTATTGTGTGCTTTCAGAACTCATTGGGTTAGTTACAGGTATAACTTTTTAGATAGAGTGCTTTAGACACATTTATTCACAGGTAAAAGCAAAAAAGTTTTCTGTTCCAAGCTTTTCCCGCATAGCAGGGTTGTCAAAGTATTATTTTAGATCCTTTCTTTTAATTACTGTCAACTAAAATAAGAATATAATAAAAAAGCCTTTATTCTCTAAAAATACGATATTAAAGCTTTGCACTTTTAAGATTTTGCTTGAAAATATATTATATTACTCGCATAATAAATATAAGTATTTGCAACTAATATTACTATTTTTTAAATACTCTTTAAAATATTATAGATAGCTTTTACAACGTACTGACGGACTATATATATATACAGACACTTATTTTAAAACTTTCAAAATACAAAAAAATCTTTAAATTATAACCAAAAAAGAACACCTAGCTTTTTCTCCCACAGCAGAGTATTCAGAGAGAAGAACGTATCCATTTGATATCCAGGCATTGTGTGCTGAGTGGAACTCAACGCCTCGCTTTGTATTACCAACGCAGACAAATTACAGTAATTGAAATACAATTTCCTCCAAGTGGGGATCGAACCCATAACCAATCACGTTTACAGACAGACGCCCAACTGCGCCACGACGACCTGTTTCTAATTAGCGAAAATATAAAAAAATAGACAAGAGAGTAACGCTTGGAACTAAAATTCTGTTTATCAATTTGGATCAGAATACATCCAAAAATGTATATATCCTTAATTGAAAATAAAAAACTGCATACAGAATAAGTATTACTGTAAATAGCGCTTTATTTTGACGAAATTCAAACATCATCATAATATTAGTGTTCCTGACAACTCACAGTTTTATTTACCCTGGTGATCTTCCCTTGCACTTCCCTCGGAATTCCATGTCTTTCCGTCATATGACGTCTCACAGTCGCCGTTTTCGCATATGTCGCACCACACTTGCTACACAAATACACGTAGAGTCTATCATGTATACTGTTAGCGTGAGCCAACATAGCACTCCTTTGGAAAAACTTTTTCGGACATTGTGGACATTGGATTTTCTTTTCTGTATGATAGATCAGATGTTTCTTCCAAATGCCTCGTCTTCGGAAAGTTAAGCCGCACTTCTCGCATGTATACGGTCTTTCGCCTGAATGTAGTCTTTCGTGTTCTATTAAATCAAACTTTCTAGGCGCTTTGAAGGAGCAAGTAGAACATTGTAGGTACGGGCCCGTACCATGTCGGGAAACTTGGTGGATTTGGAGTTCTGTAAAAACTGGGAACCCTTTACCGCAGTGTTCACACATGTACCTGAAGACAATTATATATTTATATTTTCGAGATGAAAAACTGTTGCATTTTTTGAGGTACCCGTAAGGAAGAAAGATGAGCTTGGAGCAGTGCATTATAGTTACGATCCACGTGCAAGCTACTCTATAAATGCGCATTATTGCTCACTTCCACTGTCCAAGCTTCTGTCTCTGTCTATCCAAAATTAATAAAAGTCCTAACCTATTAATGCTGCCTTTGAAATATATTCTAGAAATGCCAATAATTATTTTTTACTTCTGCATTAAACGAGATATGCTGAGAAAACTTTTGTTAAGACGCTCCATTTTCCACTAGCAAAACAAGACTATTTTTATATCACATCAATCCGAATTATATTAAAATAAGCTAATATAGCCAATACCATAGTATAAACATATACTTCTCAATGACAATTGAACCTGTGATTACAGTTTTCAATCAGACAAGAACTTTTGCGCCACGGTGGTGTAATATTGTTTCTCACTACATAATTTGCTTGAAATAAGCTTTATTTAATATTTATAAGTTCTGCTGGTAATGCTCTGCTAAGACTAACCGCTTGACTAACTTGAGTTCCTCTATATAACACGTGAAAAGTGAAGAACAGTGTGTTTTAGCACTAGGCCCTTTATGTGCCTACCTAGCTGTGGGATAAAGCGATAAGTTTTCAAAAAATGCATATATATGCAATACAGATAGAAAAAAACAGATACAGATAGAAAAAAATTAAATACAGTAGAGACAATGTTGTGTCTTTACTGAAATTGGGAATGTTATATAATAATATCACAAATATTAAAAGGAGGTGCTCAAAAGTAGGTGGAAAAAGATAGTTCTGTGTGAAAATTAATATTTAGATTTAAATTCATATAAATTATTTTAAACTTAACTCACATTAATTTGGAAGATTTACTATATATAAAAAAATTGCAATAAAAGTAATATTCAGTTTTACTAATAGCATAACAATATATAACAATTAAGTGGTTCTTACAATAAGAACATATTTATTTTGACCCAAAACTTTAAACTCAATGTTCTCAAAATTATTATTTCATAACATATCACACTTTACCCTCTTCATTACTTTAATTCTAGATATGCAAGAAAACTTTCTTTAAAAAATATATATATATTCTTAAAATCTTTAGTTGTTTATTCCAACCACACTACCACAGCAATCACTGCCAATTATTTATGGGAGTTAACAGTATAAAAAAGAATTAAGACAATTAATTAAATAAAACAAAAAGAAATAAAATACAAAAACCAAATAATTGTATACAAATGTCTTAATAATTATTATATTTTTGCAGTATTACATTATTTTCTTCACAGCAGGGTAGGGAAGGGCCTTGTGTCTGAACTCTGTTGTTTCTTTTGACATTGTGTGTTGAGTGGCAGAGCTCAGCATCCACTTTGTCTTATCACTAGAGTGAAGAAATGAAAATACTTAAGAATATTTATTGTCCTGAGTGGGAAGGAATCAAACCTACAACCATCACATATACAATCAGACACTAGCAGTGTGCACCAAGACAAAGTGCAGCATCGAGTTTGGCCACTCAACACACAATGTCAACACCGATTCCAGGTGTGATGAATCATGACACTAGGGCCTCTCCCTGCTATGTGGAAAAAAGTATAAAGCTGTTTTTTTATGCATTTTAATAATTAAGTATACTTAATAAAGTATTAACATATACTTTAAAAAATATTTCAGTATTTTATTTATTTTTACCACACAAAAAACAAAATAATTTAATTTTTAAGTACATAGGATTAATCATACCTGCATCCATTATGCCTTTGCATATGATGTTTATATGTAAGTTGGTTTCTCAGTACTTTTTTACATATATTACAGATTAACGAAGTTGTGTCCATATCTTTCATATAGTCTAAGCGGCTCTTCATAACCATAAGACGTTTCCTAGATTTATGCTTAGATTTTATTCTAACTTTTACTGGGTCTTCTGTTTCTAAAGATTTATAGGCACTCGTATCTATTAAACTTTCCATTTTATCTAATAATTTATAATCTTTTGTTAAATCTTGGTTAAGAGACTCACTTTCATACATATCATCATCTTCAGTATTGACATTAGAAATGTCATTATTATCATCATAAACTTTGTTGTTTTTATCACAGTTTTTAGATTGAGATCGCATTTTCAGTTTTATTTTCTTAGTTTCTTTAAAACATTCGTTAGGGAAGTAGTATTTAAATATAGTATATTCAACTATATGCTCTTTTAACTTCTCTTTTTCAACACCTTCAGCAATTGTTTGAAGTTTAGAGTCGCTGGCTTCGCATATTAATTTGAAATAAATGGCTTGTTTTAACAAATATAAGCACTTAGCACACATATATGTTGGGAAATAGTCTTGTTTTTGGATTTGTATATTAGCAAAAGTTGAAACTGCCTTACCATAGCTGCTTATATTATTTTCACAATTACCATCAATTAATGACACCATATTTTTATTATTTCCGTACTTTAAGCATATTCTGCAAATGGATTTATATATTTCTTCATAGCTTTCCATTATTGATTGTGATAATTATAAAGTGAAAACAAACTCTAAGCCGCGGTTAGATTCAAATGTCATATTCAATTTGACAGTAGCGTTTTGTTATTGTTATGAATAAATATAAAGTTTTGCTCGTTAATTGTTAAGTCATTACTTAAATATCGTTTATTAACGTATTAAGTTATAAAAAGTTATAATATTATTCTTTGAAAAAAAAATGTCATGTTAATCATTGTGTAGGAACTTCTTTCTAGACAGTGGAATGGCCTATCAGCGGCAGTGAATGGTAAATACAATATGGGTATATCTAAAAGGCGCGTCTATATTTACCTCAAAGGCTGGCAGTTCACCTGTAGCTTATCTGTTTCTTTGAATTGAATTATAATCGCTGTTGACTGATGGCTGATAGAAGAATAATAAATGACTGTAACACGATAGATGGGGACGTGTTTTAAAATCTATATAAAATTGTCTTTTTAATTTTTTTTTTACATATAATCTGTATATAATAATATGGAGCTTGAAGTTGCGGCAGCGGTAAACCACTAAATAGTTTTTTCAAGTAATAATATACAACTTATTATTTTAATTAAGAAAATAAGAAACATTTTGAAACTGACAATGAATTGATTGTAAATAATTGTATATTACACCACAGCAATACAAAGAATGGCAGGCGTAAATTAGGTTGTTATAATAAGAATGAAGAAGAACTTGAACGTAGTTTTTACATATCGAGAGAATGTATGATGTAAAAGTTGTAAGAAAGATATAAATATGAGCGTTAAAAGAGGCAGGGACCTCAGTTGAACTTTAAAAACACAGTATCGATGACTCTGGAAAAAAGTCACGAAAAAAAGCATGAGAACCCCTCGGAGGTCGTGTATAAAGAGGTTAATGACTCCTCCATCCGTCCGCCTTGCTGTAAGGTGAAATAAGTCAGCGAGGCGCTTTTTTTTCAGTTATATCTGACAACCCCGCTAGGGATAAATCTTAAGCTAAAAATAAATATTACACACAATTTGGTTCAGTTATCTAATAATAATCTGGGGCAAATAAATAATTATAATAAAACCTCTAACCATTATTCAAATTACAAGTGTATTCTTCGTACGTAATATGAATGAAAGAAGCATAAAACTGTTTATCTTCAGATCTCATTTACTTAACCCAAATGTGTGCCAGAGCTGCTCTTTTGTAACATACTCGTATATATAACGCCATTTGAGCGCAGTGATTGAGATTCGAATCCTATATAGGGAATGCTTAAAATTTTAAATATTTTCGTATCACTGTCCTGAGTCGACAAACATACCGTTTAGTTTCTGATTCTAAACCTAACCTAAATGTTTTATAACCAACCTAAGTACAACCAGACTAGAGTGACAAAAAGGTTTCAACGTCCCTTCCCTCAATCGATATTCAAACTCACAACTACGGTACACAATTAAGGATCTTTTTGGCCTTGTATAGTCTGTGAAATTAATTTCAATATTCCTAGAAAAGTATTCCCCTATTATAAATTAAACACAGTACTCGTATAGTTTTGTGTTCTTTATATTCAATCTCGATTCTCGTTACTTCTTGTTATATAATTTGAAAGTCAATTTTACCAGCAACTTCCGTGTTTTGATTTTTTATCTGAGAATTATACTACTAGCTGTGCCCGCGATTTCGTCTGCTTGGTATTCTAAAATAAAAGTAGCCTTAGTTACTCCTTATTACAACAGGTATCTGCCAATGGAAATTCCATCTAAATCGGTCCAGCCATTTCACATAGCCGGAACCAACAGACAGACAGATAAAAATTGGTAAAAATATTATTTTGTTATATGTACCGCGTAAAAAGCGGTTATTTTTATATTACAAACAGACACTCACATATAATTTATTTGTATAGATTTATGTAACATGTATAGCAACGGGCCCCGTATGCCGTTATGGTAAAAACAGAACTTCATTCTGTAATATTTGAAGTGCTATTCACAATTTCAGGAGTATAGTGTGATACTGAAGTCATCGTGGCGCAGCGTCTGGCTGTATACGCGATGTGTAAATTGAATTCCTACTCTGGTTATATGTACATTATTTTAATTTTTCCGCCCTAGTGACAAGACAAAGCGCGGAATTGATTTCCTCTACTCAACACGCAATGTTTCAAGTTCGGGCGGATTTTTCATCTTAATATTACCCATAATCTTCTTAACATCTTATTATTAAGAAAACAACATGCATTCCGCCGCATCACAAACTATTTTTTAACCAAAAAACTCTAACAAAAATAATTTATTCTGAATAATATTTATACAAAATAACAGGAAGGAAGTTTTCTTTGGCGCTCGAAATATTTTTCTTACAACACTCGACTTAGCGGAGTTGTAATTAAGTACAGGTAGCGCAAATAACATTAATAAAATTTGGCTTATCCCTTAATTTAAGTACATTTTGAAGCTAAAGCTTTCTTTGACTGAATAATTGATTAATTTGCTATACATTATACATGACACCATCGTGGCGCAGTGTTATAGCGTCTAACTGTTTAGGCTATGGTTGTGGGTTCCACTCCCATTCGGGGGTATTATTGTGTTTGAATTATTTTTATTATTCCGCTCTGTACAAGATAAAGGCAAAGTGCGGTGTTGAGTTTCGCCAGTCAGCACGCAATTTATCGGAGTGAAAGTGGAGTGTTTTGACACTAGGTTCTCTCTGCCTACCCTGGAAGCTTGAAGGTATAATAAAGTTGATATAACATACATAATAGTAAATTTAATAAATTCCTAATGACTCTAAGTGATTTGTTTGATATCCACTTGCTGGTACGTTTTGATATAGATTTTTTATCGGTCTCGTACGGCAGAGTTAGGCGGTGAGTACCAACATTTAATAGGCAATATCGCGAATTAGGATGGAAAGTGGAAAAGAATAGGTACCGTCATGATATCGGTACCTAACGCAAAATATATCTGAAATGTTACAATGGAGAGTAGAGAGTCTAGCCACTAATTTATCTCAACCTTTCATACCTACCTGTAAAATTAAAGAAAAATAAACAAAAAACTGAAGATATTATATAGTTATTAAATATTATATATTTCAGTAAATAACCTTGCAGGCCTAATTCGTTACTAATAAGGCATTATAATTCTTCGCAGAAGCTTTTAGATTCTATCCTTACCCGTATAGATACAGGTCGATCCATTGGCTGCCTAATGACTCGATCATTATGTAATGAGCTAATTAATGAATCTATCTTAGCTGTTGGTGGTATCCTTGTTATACAAGATTTACCTAATATTGGAGAATTTGGAGAAGGCCAGTGTGATTTAACATACGCTTTTAATATATATTTTATTAGAACTCCATAGTTTAAGTTTAAAATTGAATTAATATAATTTTATAAATAAATAAAAATAAAGCTAAAATGGTTAGATTTGTTTTCTTCTAGGTATTTTTTTTTGTTTTATTCATATTGATACCAAGTCTATCCTGGACTACCTAACGATGGATTCTGTATTTGAAATATTTGCAAAGTTTAAATCAAAATTACAGCATTAGCAGCTATGACTGACTCTCAATGATTTTAAAATACCAAAACCCACTGGCTGATAACTGAAACATGTCAGTAATCTTAAATTCATATGGACATTTCGTGGTCTCATGGACCGTAATAACTGTACAAGTTCACCATTCATCAAACAATTTCTATATAATACGAATGGAAGACTGTGTATTGCCATCATAATGTAGTGGGACACCAACTCAGGATGATTGTGTGTTCGATTTCCACATGAAATAACAAGTATATTTAAATAACTTTTAAAACAAAATAAGGCAATGAGATTAAAAGTGTATAGGGGAGTTTTTTTAAATTTGATCCTCCTACGGTACAATGTAGAAGATGCGTGAACTCAAAAAGAAGTCACATTGCCACTAACTTTCTCTAACGTTCTACTTAGCACCTTCTCATTTAATTCCAGTACAAAAGAAACTATATTTCCACTTTTAAAATAAAACACCTAATATATCTCTAAATACATTCGGTGGTAACAGCAACATAAGCCAATAAAACGTGAGCTTGATAGCAACCGCGGGCGCTATTTCAAGTGACAACGACTTTACGCGCCACCCCTGAGACCTGTATAGAGTGGATATTACTTTAATGGCACTAATAATATTATATTATGACTTGAGAGATCGAATGTAGACAATTTGATGTTTGTTTAGCTTTTCTTCATCATATGTAGAAATATTTTTGATACTGTAAATGTAATATGATGGATTCTTAAAGAAAGGCAGCTTTTCCCGTATATCAGTGTAGTCAGATAGAACGTAGTGTCAAGACTCTCTTATTTCTGACCGAATTCTAGATTAGTAGCAGCCCCATGGCACGAGTAATGAGTAAGTGCGTGTGTTATCAGAGCAGGAAATTTCAAATATTTTTTAATATATCCATTTCCATAGTGTTGATGGTTTGAGTCCCGTAGGGGGCGTCCTTGCGACCGTCGACATTCACTCAAGCAGCCATATATAGCTTGCATTTCGCAGGGACAGAGTACCCTATTCCCTCATCCCACCGGTGTCGCTGTCAAGACAGCAATAGGATCAGCAGCATTAACCTTAAGTTTAAAGAAATCAAATATGCGTTGTTTTAACAACGTGTATAGTGTTTTATGTAAAGTGTATGTCATACACGTGATAGTGTGTGTAATAGTGTGTGTATCATTATTATTTTCAGCACATTTTCTCCTCATACATTTTATCTATGCCACATGTCATACATCCCACGTCCGCATCATTTTCGTAAATAAGGATCGAAGTCTTTTTCTATACGTTTTAATATATAGTACTAACATCAGGATAAAAATAAACCTTATAAATAAATAAATAATATCTCAATACTATCTACTATCTTTTGTTAGAGAATAATATTCTTAGGTTAGGGAAAAAAAAGAAATATACCTACTGTAGAGAGTTATTGGTGTCTCGACCACTACATGTAAAGTGATTACAATAGACCGAATTTCTTTTTGTTGGTTTTTTAAATTATAACTGATATTTAAATAATAAAAACCCATTTAACAAGGCAATCGTGGCGCAGTGGGGCCGCGTCTGACTATAAGGACGATTGGTTATGGGTTCGATTTCTACTTAGGGAATTTTTTTAATTTTCCTGCTCTGTTTACTGAGACAAAGCACGGCGTTCAGTTGCGACCGTAATGTCTCGATTACTGGCAGAATGTGGATAACGGTGTACCTTGACACTAAAAAAATGAAATGAAAAAATGAAGTTTAAACAAAAAGAACTCTTAAAAACCCTTACGCAAAAATATGTTGTAGCATCACTAAATTAGTCCGCTGTACTCACAACGCCCCCAAAATTGTCGGTTCGACCTGCACAGTTACGTATAAGCTCTCATAATTCAGCCTGTGATCCTCGTTTATAGAAGTCATGGGCCCTCGGTATAATATAAAAATTCTTACAGCCACAGATTTCTGCCCAAAATATTACATTGCGATTCAAGCTAAATTACACATAACTTTTTTCGGGAAAAATATGCACAGTTAAGATATTATTCAGAGGAATTGGGTTAGAATGTGTATTTTTGGGTGGAAAAATTATATTTGAATGATTATCAAAATTTTTCCGGTATTTTTATATTGTTTCTTTGGCTAAGAGGAATTTGGCAAAAAATATTTTTCCATTTTTACATGTATACCGTAAATGAATATACTCGTAGAAAGAGCTTGTCGATAAGTCACTTTATTTTGACTTTTCTTATATTTGTATGTTGTCAATAATTTAAGTTACATAGGCCTAATAAAAAATGTTCCAAATATTATATTACCAAATATTAAGCGACATAACTAAAGAACTGAACTTAATTAAAAAATACTAACACTTAATTAATTCTGAAAATCAAATATTTTGGTATAAGTTTAGTAATTTTGTAATAAAGTTTATTTTAACTAATTCACTTCTAATATTCAGGCTATTTCTGCAAGCGAATCTCTTATTATAATAGAAGATTCTAAAATAATAGTTCCGTCAATCATGTTTCTTTTGACAGCTCTTGCCACAGTCTTAATAGGTTTAACGCTTTTAAATTTAAAAAATTTATAATTTTCATTATTTCGCTAAAAAAAATATTTATATTGTTTATATTGTTTTTTGGAAATTGTTACGTTAACGTTAATGTCATCGTGGCGCAGTGGGACAGCACGTCTTACTGTGAACGCAATTAGTTGTAAGTTCAATTTCCGCTCAAGGGAAAGATGAATAAAACATTTCGCGGCACTGGTAGTACAAAGCGCGGCGTTTAGTTTCGTCATTCAACACGCAATGTGTCGATTTCGGCCGGAAACGGATAAGTTCTCTTTGACTGCAGTTTTATGCAGTAAAATGCCTGGAGATGGTGAAAAAAATGTTATTACGGTTTATATAGTTCTATCATCTTTCTAAAGGAACGCAATAGTTGAAGGTTTTTGGCATGCAATATAAAATATATTGGATTTTCTGATCTGCATAAACAAAATGTGACATGTAGCTTTGCTAGTATATCGACAAAAACAGAGCAAAGAAGAATGTGGAATGCCTTAACACATCTATACTATTTAACTTTTTTTTAATATATTTTTTAAAGTGTTATTCACAAACTTAGGAAATTTATTAAATAGTTAGAAAACGTATAAAAAATTTAACGCAGCGGGATTTGAACCAGCACTTCATGAAAACCGTTCAAGCCGTTTGTTTCTAACTATATGTTTTTCAACACCTATACTAAATTATAACAGTTTCAGCTTCACGCTTATTCACGCATAACTGAGTGGTGGGTCGGCAAAGAGCACAGAATATATAAAATAATTCGGAACTACTGTTCCGATTATGAAACTTTTCTTTTAGTATAGCTTTTGAGTTGAGGCAGGATTTAGGCTATAATTGATTTTGAGGAATGGAACACCTGATGTAGAACCGAACTGTAATAGTCAGGCTAAACTAAAAGATATGAGAAAAATTGCATTAAAACAAAAGTTGTTAAGCGTAATGGGTATTTTGCTGGAAAGGGTCGACGAAGGGATTAAGTCCACGCAAACGAAGTTGCGTAGCTACTACTAGTATTAAATAAAATATGAAATGTTTGCCAAGCTAATTGAATTCCTGTATATATAATATTATATACTTTAAAATTCTATTAAATAAATCGTAAAGTCCTTAAAAGCTTCCCAAAACTTCGCTAAAACTGATTTATATAAAGTTATTTCAAAATTCAGGGGAAAATAATTAAAGTATTTTATTAAAAAATGCTGGACAAAGTTTTGCTCCCTGCAAGTACGGTAAGTCATTTTTTATGTAATTATCATGCTTCAATGGTTAATATTTTGGGAAAACCGATCGCAATGAAAATATAAAAGTTTGGAGTAGCTCAAGATTATATTTTGTTACACGATTGATTTAATCGTGTTAGCGTAAGCGTTTAACTTTTAAGGAGTTCTTGCAAAATATCAAAGAGGTGTATCTTCAAATTACATAACTGTGATTTTCTATATGAATCAAAATATAGCAATTTTCCGTCAAAGCTTGTAATTGTTAACTCGTTTTGTTGAAATTTGGAATTCATAGCTGCGAATAAAATAAGACTGTCATTTTTTTTTTAAATTTAACGAAGAAACAATCTATTTCTATTATTTAAGTATTGGTAGTCAGAGAAAACCTAGTGTCAACGCACTCCGCTCTCCACTTTCGGCCCGAAATCGAGACATTGCGTATTGAGCGGACTCAACATCGTGCTTTTTCTTAGTTACCAGTTAATATTTTAAGTAATATTTTAATGATTACCCCGAGTGGGAATCGGACTCACAATCAATAGCGTTTAAGCCAATCGAATACACGAATTTAGACATTTTTTTTTCTAATTCTAATACTACAAAAGTTCATATATACACAGATATTATGAGCCGAAGTTAAAACAAAATTCGAGCTTCGTTACAGATAACGTAACGTGTGAACTAAATGAACTAAATAGTCAAATGGGTATAACTTTGTTTATAATGTAGTTTAAAACCAAATTAGTTTTCCTTACAAAACACAACGATTCATTAAACTTTGAATAAACGACTTTGAATATAGATTTTGTATGAGATAAGTTTGTCTTGGTTATATATATTTATAATACACCAATTCATAGTTAAAAAGTTACTAGCAGCTTTACATTTTAGTCTGGTAAGCTGAGAGAAATTTGTGTCAAGACACTGTTCTCTGCATTCAATTCAAGACATTGCGAATCGAATGACGGAATTTAATGCTGTATTTTGTCTTATTAGAGTGGAGATAAATATCATTTTGAATATAATCATTCTAGTGAATATGGAATCCACTTATTTTGTTCTTAATTAAACAAAATAAAAAATTCGAAATTACAACCATCATTTACTATCAGGCACTATTTAGTTGTGTTACAATGTCATATATTTTAAAGAGAAAATGTTAAGTTAGACACCATCGGGGCGCAGTGGAACAGCGTCTGACTGTATATGATGGTTGTGGGTGCCATTCCCACTCTTTTCCAATCGAGGATATTTCAATTATTTTTATTAGCATATTTAGAAACCGTCCAACCGTCTTGGACCGTTTCCAAGAGGCGTGGGCTTGAATCCCGCTGCGTTCAAATTTTTATACGTCTTCAAAATATGCTTTTCAATTTCCTAAGTGTGTGATTAACACTTAAAAATGTAAAAAATATTATTATCTGGTGACGGCTCTAAATTCTGCCACTCAGTACGCATGGTTTCGGATTCAGGCGGCAAGTGGAGAACGGAGTGTCTTGACCTTGAACGGGTTCTCTTCGCCTACCCTGACATACGGGAAAAACTAACGGTTTTTTACAAGTTAAAAAGGTTACAAACATCAGCATCAAAAAATAAATAAACAAACCGACCGTATAATTTCAAAGCATATTTAGTTAATTCAAAATTGCCCTCCTAACAATCGCTCTATCGCTCCATTGTATTAGAAAGTAATCAATTTGTGAAAAGGTTTCAGCGGGGAGTAATAAAAGCTTTCTTTTGGATGTAGCATTGTTAGGGATGACTCTGATACATTTGAGTAAATATATTTATAATATAGACGATTCATTAAAATGCCTCTAATATGATTGTTACAGGCGTTCTTTTGTAAATATAATATTTTTTTATATTTGACGTACTATATACGTGATGGTTGTGACTTCTATTTACAATTAAAGCTTTTTTCATATTAAATTATGTGGTAAGACAAAGCGTCTCGATTTCAGACGGAAAGCGGAGAACGGAGTGTCGTGACACTCTGTATATCCTGTTATGCGGGATAAACCGTGAAGGTTAAAAAAAATCGTCTAGCTAAACTCAATATGTTCTTTATGTTCCTTCGACGATTCAATAGTGCTTGCAAAAGCCTATTTGAATAAAGAATATTTTTTTTAATTTGATTACGATACAAAACCCAACACTGGGCTTTGTCTTATCAGATAAAAGATAATAATTTCCTCGAGTGGGAATCAAACTCACAGCCATCGAGAGATCGAGAGATTACATTCAGACGCTATCTCACTGCGCCACAATGGGCTCAATATTTATTAATATATTCATAAACATATACTAAAATGTTTCTTTAATATTTATTATGTAATATAATGTAATTTGTCCGTCTGTGACCCCATTTTTGGCTTCGTCGGCTATTCTAAATCAACGGTAGGTATGTTCCATAATTTTACTTGTCAAATGATAGCCGACGATAAATGTAAGGTGCTTAGTTCATTCGGATCACGTACCAAGATGTCCTTTGAAGACATTTAGGCCGGTACACGGGTACAGCATCACAAACTGTGCGAGACAGATTCCTAGTTTTCAGGCTTTATTAGAAATAATATATGTTTTGCTGTTATTCCATGGATTTTTGGTAAATTTCATAATTAATAATTAACAGCTGTTTGAATATTTGTATTTTGTAATATTTAAATATAGAGTTTTTCAAAGAGTAGAAAGACTGTATTTCATGGATCCAACTTGACCATTGCGTTGTAGAAAGAGAAGCTCAGAGCAGTATCTGGGTTTTGTTACTCACGCGTAGGCTTTGTCGATGAAACAATTTTTAATTTAATTTTAATATTTATTTCTCGTAAGTATATATACTTATAAAATAAAGACAACTGTGCAATGTAAAAGTCCGGCTGACACGTGACCAACTGATTTTGGTAAGTTATTCTGGTCTTCAACCTTCTCAGTGAAAGCAAGTAGTGTTCAAAGTCTTAACTGACTAATATATATCAACAATAGGTCTATACTATATATATTTTTTCTATATACTTTTTATCTATCTATCATTATATTTTACTTGTATGTATACTATATATACTTTCTTTTATGTTTAGGCTTTATCCGCATAGCAAGATAGCCAGAGAGAACCATGTCAAGACATTGCATTCTACATTTACCACCCGAGTAATTGAGTGTTGAGTGGCGAAACTCAACACCGCGTTCTTTTACTTAGTGGAGAACTGACCACTGACTGAGTGAAGAATTGAAAATGATTTAAATATAATCATTCTCTCGAGTGCGTTTAGTTAAAAATATATATTATAGAAAAAGTAACGTTGAAATATAGCAATCAAGCGTGAGCTAATTTTAAAATATTTAGCGTTCTATTTACATTTATTATTTTCAAGCATTTCCTGTGTCTTGAAGCTTAAAAATTTCCTGTATCTTTCCTGTCAAAAAAGCATGGCATTTATTAATCTATTTTTCACTTTACGATATACTGCACTTTGCGTGTTTATTGGCGAAATTTAACACTGTATTTTGTTGAAACATTCAATAGAAGCGAATATATTTCTAATTTTTAATATTATTATAATTTTTAAACAATGCTTATTCATGATTGGAAATCGAACCCATTATCATCAGACGTGACCGTAATCAATAGTCAGTGAGATAGTCGATGGATTGCCATAATGACCTCCGCTCAGGTAAGGCATAGCCCGATGGTCTGTTCCACATTTTAACACACAAAGTCTCGAACTTGGACAGAAGCCAGGCATTCTAGGTTCTCAGCCTACCCCTATATGAGGGTAAAAGCGTGAAGGTAGAAAGTTTCTCATAGTGATAATCAAACCTATGACTACTGTAGACATCGTTCATTTAGACACTATGTCGCAGTGGTATCTTTCATGTACCTATCAGTGCTTTTGAGGTGTATATCTCACCGCATAGTTGACAAACTCCTAACGACGGCTTCTTCCTAACTTCCAGATTTTCGAAGGCTACGTGAAATGTCATATTTTAGAACGACATCGATTTGATTCAGCATAAATAAGTTTACTTTGGAAAGTGATCAAATTGTTTGTGGTAACTATAATTTCAAGATAAGAAATTTTTTTATAAAAAACATAAGAAGCAGATGAAAGAAATTTTAAGCAGACAGAGGTCATGGCAAAGTGACTACGCAATGGTTTTGGGTTCGATCTCCTTTCGGTGGCATGGTTACATTTAAATTATCTTCCTTTCCTCAATGTAGTAAGATAAGGCACCGCGTTGATTTCCGCCATGTGGAAAAAAAGGAAGACTGCTTTAAAAGGATTTGCTGTTTATAGTTTAATACATATGATATATTCTTGAATCACACTTTTTAAAGACTTTATTGTAGTCAATGTTCATAAATGTTAGGTAGGTATCAAATTATATATAATATATCTGTTTAAAATAGTCCTATTTAATATATTAATTGATAAAAAAAGCAAACCAGAGGGAACCTAGTGTCACGAAATTCCGTTCTCCATTTGCCGCTCGAATGCGACTTTGAGCATTGAGTGGAAGAAGTCAATTGTTGGACGTGTGTTTTAGAAGAAATTTATAGATTAAAATAATTCGCTTAAATTCAATATAAAACTAAAGCCTAGTATGAACCCACAATAATCATAAACACCTTAATCAACTTTATCAATAAAAGACCAAAAAAGACATATTTAGAAAACGTATAAAAATTTTAACGCAGCGGGATTTTTTTTCCGGAATTTTTTATACGTTTTTTAAATATGTCTTTTTCAATTTCCTTAGTGTGGGAATAACACTTTAAAAACTGTTAAAAAAATATAAATAAAAGACCAGTTTTACAGAAAAACCTGGATATGGTTCCCTCTTCCTGCTCAAAAGAGTAGTGTCAAGACACTTCATTCTCTGCTTTCCGATTTCTAGATCATTGCTTGTTTAGTGGCGGAACTCAACCGCGCTTTATCTTAACTAAATATTTCTTAAAAATAATACTTTATATATATACTATATACCACGTAGTAAATAATTACTTAAGTAATATTAAGGTAAAGGACCCTATTAACGTAGAAACACGTGCCATAAAGCTGTTATAGGTTATTCACTAACATCTTAAGCGTAGTCTAAGTATTTGAAATGCCAAAATGCCGCCCTTTAATCGTTTAATCGTATTTGGGAATTTAACTTAATTAGAAATGATGATGCTATCGAGGTTCTCATAGAATATAATTCAAAGTGATTTTAGAAAAAGCATGATGGTCGTAGGTTCGCTTCCTACTAGAGAATATTTGACGGGAAGAAGAAATAAAGAGTTACATGTATTAAAGTATTAATATACACTAGGATAAGAAAAATATTTAGAAACATATAAAAATAGGAACTCGCACCTCAAGAGGTGCGAGTTCCGAGGCGAGAGGTGAGAGGTTATGGATGGATTACTTGTAATCCATCCATAAGCTGTAGTCAATTGAGGTATATGTTCTTATCGAGCTACGCCGTTGTATTTGAACCTGTCATGTCGGGGTGCAGTGGCACAGCATCTGACTGTATTTGCAATTGCTTGTGGACTCGATTCTCACTCGAGGGAATGATTAAATTTAAATCTTTTTAAATTTGCCGGCAGCTCAACACGCAATGTCTTGTCACTAGGTCCCAACTACTACTCAACTTTCTAGGTGGATAAAATCGACTATATAGTTACTATGTTCTTAACTTTTTGGGTTTTAAAACGATATTTACACAAAACGGAGTCGATCGGAACGGAATCTTTAACATTTTTTAAAGTGTATCCCACACTTAATTTTATTTTTTGTGAAATCGTATAAAAATTTGAACGCAGCGGGATTCGAACCTGCGCTTCTTGCAAACCGTCAAAGCTCTCTATCAGCATTCAATCTCCATTCGAATCTGCTTTCTTTTCAGAATAAAGCGAAAATTATAAAATATTCAAGTCAATAAAACAATTATATATCTGACATATCCAGTAGACAAAAAGCCAAGATGTCACACGCATATGCACAAGATAAATGACAGTGAGCTAATAAATTACAACATTCACAGTCGAGTTATGAACTTGAGACCTAATTTATAGATCCTTTTTTGATTCTAACCTGTTATTGAAAGGTAATATCTTAGGAATTTCTCAATATATTAAATTTATGATGAAGTAGGATATATTACTTTTATGGCTGATATCTAGAGAATCTATCCAAGCTTCTGATTGTAAGCTCGATTGGTTGCAAGTAAGATATTAAAATGATTTTAATTTCCCCGGTCTGGAAAAACAAAGCGCGGAGTTGAGTACCGCTCTTCACATAAAATATTTTATAAATAAATTTATCGTTTTTAACTTTTAAATGAAATCTTAAACATTGTCGAATAAAAGCTTAACTTTAAACTACGGGTTTAAAAACCATGTATCTGTGTAGTTTTTGTAACTAAATAACTTTGTTAGGATTCATTCATCCGCTTTCTTTGAACTACGCTGCAATTAAGTAAATTTAACTGTTTATAGAAAGTTTTAAATAAGTACAGTGTAAGAATTTCTGTGATAAAAATACAAGAATTCCATTTTTAAACAAAAAAGTATTTTTTAATAAAATCTTTTTACATTTTTCTCTATATTTTCTGTATTTTCTCTGCCAGAAGGACATATAGGACTGACAGTACTGACATATTTATGCTCATCGACTGACACTTTTAAGAGAATACTGTCATTTGTTCTTTTTCTGACATTCTTGCGATGCGCAGTAAGATAGCACCTGACTCTATATACGATGGTTATAGGTTCGATTCCTATTCAGAGGAATAAAAATATCAAAAATACTGTTATTTTAATTTCTGAACACACAATATCTCAGATTCGGGCAGAAAGTGGAGGACGGAGTGTCTTGACACTAGGTTCTCTATGCCTGCTATGCAATTAGCTAAACAATCAACTCATGATTTTATCTTAATTTTATACCTCCTCCATTCTATGTTGAGTCTGACAAAAGATTTTGAGATGAAATTTTAAAAAGAACTTGGTTTTTTGATACAATAATATTTATTTTCTTTTATTTTTATATCCTCAATCTATATAACAATACTAGAAAAATACCATCATAGAAGTGTAACAAAACCATATTAAGTTAACAAAAGCAAAAACTTTTTTGAATCTATCTACATGCTAATATATCTCTAAAACTTTTGCTTTTAGTGATTGATCGACACACATAGCACAGCTGAGACTGTACTGACTGACTGACGGTACTGTGTGGAGGAAACTGAAATTTAGCGTGTAAGTCTGAAAATGTAGAGAGGGAGCACTAAGAGGGCAATTTTTAAATTTCGTACAGCGACGAGATCATACGTTTTACAGATCACATGAACTTAGTGGCGAGTTACAATTCGTTTTAGACACAATAAATTTTTAAAGTAACGTCCTTTCGTGCCCCCATGAAACAAAACATAAAGAACTATATTATTAATAAATATATTTTAAATTTTGTAGATAATTTAATGATGAAGACCATTATATGTTACCATTGTTATATAAACAGATTTTTTAATATTTTATCTGTTTTTGTAGTAACATCGGGGAGCAATGTAGATTTTCATATAAAACACTATGGAGCCAAGGACGAGAATGTAATGCAAGAGAACTACAATGCAAAATATCTCTAAAATTTTAATGAAATCATTGCAGGTACTATTAATAACGTAAAAAACAACTAATTAGCCTAGCTATAATACAGTGGCTTTATTAAAGTATCTATATGCTTTTTTAGCAATTTCTTTCTTCGTTAAAGCCCAAAGGAGTACCTTAGAAGTTGATTGACCCTTTATATACGCAACTTAGTTAAACGTAACTATTTTAATCAAAATGGATATATTTCAAAAGATTAAGCTGTTAAGTTAAGTCGTCTTAACGGATCGACCTAAAACTTTGGATTTTAGCTTTAGTTAGAAGCTCCAAGCACCGAGGAGTGGCTGCATTAGTATTATTTACAACGACATGAAATTTTACATTCCAAAATGAAAAAGATAGAAAATATTAAGTTTGTGACAAAGTTATGGATCCAACTGTAGCTGTAGCCAAAGCAAAGGTTGCAGGTTCGATACCCACTGGAGGAAATGATTGTATTTGAATAGATTTTACGGCGCTGAGTGCGGATCTAACACACAATCGCATTTACAGCCAGGAACTGAACAGTGTCACTATGGCCGATAGTTCCAACGTATCAGTAGCGAAGTGTGAATTTTTGTACAAAATGGCGTTAAAAAATATATTAAATATCTATGTCTAGACGATAACATATATATACCGTTTAGTTTATTTTTATAATAAACCATTTATAATTGATATAGTGACTTCTAGTGATAAAATGCCAAATTCTAATAAAATATAAATAATTAATTAGAATAAGTTGTAAAAGGTAAGCCGATGGGAATCGTTTTATATGAACACTTCACTACTGCAACTTTTCGTCAAATCCACTTAGAGGTCAAAGCCATCGCCTCAATTACGTAAAGAACAAATTGAATTCAATTTATCAATAGCAAAAATAATACGTAAGCCACTCGTAATTATATGAATTTATATCTATGCTTTAAACAATAGAGGCTCAAAGACGGTGAAGGCAAATTTTACTTTATTAACTCAGTTGAATCAAACTTTCCACCAAAACATTTCATAGTACGTCCAAAGGGTTCCAAATTGTGGTTACTGATGACTTGAAGATGCAGATGTGGCATGCTTATTCTAGCTTTCTCTGAGAGACAGCTTGATTGTACATGGATATGATATTAATAGTTGTTCACTTAGCAAGTGTGTGATTGATTACAAGGCGAAATCTTTTATTATAGTTAAAATAAATATTTTGTTTCTCTATTTGGTTATTGTCAATCAAAATGTAATCGAATTTAATAAAAAGGCAGAAGCAGTAAGTAAATCAGTAGGAGATGGAGCTAGGTTTAAAATATATAAACAACTAAATACTTATTTCTTATCTTGACACTGCTATTTGAGTTCAAATTAGCCAAAAACACACTGCCCGCGTATAGATTAAAATATAAATAATAAGCTTATAACAACGTTGTCATTAAGAAAAAATATTACTATATACTTATATCAATACTTACCATCTAAAATACTTTTCTTAAGTTCAAAATAAAAATTGAGAAAATACAACTATTCCAATGAATTCCAATGAATAATATGAAATATATGCTTAACAAAAACAAAACACTCGATACATATATATATCTCTTATAATGAAGCACGTAGGTATCAAAAAATATAGCGTCCTGACACTCTTGTAAAGGTTGTTAAAGGTTACTTCCAACATAATAGAGCCAGTCTATTTTTATTGGTAATAAGTAAGTAAGATTCAGGCTTTTCTCGCTGGCAGTGTAGTCAGGCAAAACCAAGTGTCATAACAATGCCTTCTCCACTTCCCGTCTCAATTTGAGACCGACTCAGTGGAGATCGACCAATCACATTTACAGTCAAATCCTGTCCCACTGCATCACGATGGCTCTGCACTGCATCCTCATATCTGCATTGGCAGTAATTGACGAGGAACTATATTAAAATGAAAACATATAGCATTTCTACATCACACTTTTCTATGATACGACAATAGTGCCTCATTAATTTCATCGGGCGCCATTGATTAACAAGTGACGGTCCGCAATAAGATTTATAGCAAAATATGCTTTGCTTTCGTAGCCTTAATTGCAGTGGAATTAAATAGATTCTTAGTCAAGCTGGGATTGTAATTAGTAATTCAATTTATAACCAGTTATCTAATTGAATTGGATTAAGCAATATATCTCTTTTCTGCCATCTCACATCCTTTCTTCTATACCAACCAAGAATTAACTTAACGCCGCATATTTACGATCGGCAATGTTTGATTTGTAGTCTGTATAATGTTTATATATAGGTTTTAAACTTCCAAATGTACTCTTTTACGCATCAAAAATAGTTTTTATAGCTATTTTATATTTTCATGAAAATGTTGAACCTTTTTCATCAAGTTATTCTTAAAGTATTAAAAACTTGAATTAGAAGTGTAAAAAAACGAATTTGAAGATCAAGATCTACTCGAATTATTCGGAAAGTGGAGAACAGAATGTATATACAATATCTTATTTGCAATAAATACAGATTACCGCTTTTCCTTGCATATTAGGATAGCCAGATGTCGAGAAACTCTCCACATTCTGCTCGAACTCGGGACAATGCGTGCTGTAATATGGAACTTATTTCCGCCCTTTTTATTGCTAGATATACTTAAATATATACTTAAAGAGGTTAATTATATACATGTATAATAAGTTTAATTATTTTGGCTTAGTGGGTACAGCGTCTGACTGTAAATGCGAAGGGTTAAAGGTTCGATTCCCATTCGAGTAAGTATTAAAATTATTTACATTTTATTCGCTCTAGTCGACACAATGGCACGATTTCGGGCAGACAGTGGAGAACAGAGAATCTTCACAAAGAGAGAAAGTTTTAAGCTGGAAATTATACGTTTGGAGTATTTACTTCAATCATTTTATGAACTCAATACATATATGACATATTATTTTTTAACAAAACCCACTGAGCCATTAATTCTAATTACTTTTGTAAAAGACGCAAACAAGCTTTTAATTCAGTCCATAAGAAGAACTATCCACGTACAAAATAGAAAGTTTCTTATTGTAACTGTAAACTTTAGAATATTACACAAAAACCAGTGACAACGTTCTATACAAGTCCTCTGTAACAAACTTTGTACTTATCTTTATAGTAAAATCCAACTTGAGGGAGCTTTTTATATTTCTACACTTGATACTACCTATACTTGCAGAACTCAGAAACAAAAATTAGTATTTAATTAGCATTAAAATCGTTATGTGACAGTGTCGGATATTGAATGCGATGGTTGTGGGTTCGATTTTTGCTCGAGGAAACAGTTATATTCTTAACGAATCCTGTCACCCTCCAAATCTTGCGGGGCTCTATAAGCTCGAGCGCTGACCGATTCTGCGACAAGTGAGTTACCGAGTCAGCGACAAGTGAGTTGTCACTCATATGTCATCCTTGACAAAAAGAGAAATGTGTCAAATGTAATTTTGTTCTTCATTTACAATAAAACAGATAGGATCCGAAAAAAATATTTTTTAATTGTAAAGAGGTAGAAAATTTCTTATTAATTGTTATTTAAGTAATATAGCAATAGTAACAAAATATACGTCTGTATACTTTGTTACTATTATTTTCAGGATAGTCAAGTGGAGTGACATAAATAACTATCCCTAGTGGTATTTGAACTGATAACTATAGTTATATTTTAGTTGTTTATTCTATTTGTTAACATTTAAGCTTAATCCCTCTAAGGAATTGCGTGTTAAGTAGCGGATCTCAACGTCACACGTTGTCTTACCAAAGTGGGGAGGAAACAAATTAGAAAAGAAAATAATTAAAAAATAATAAGGTCTTGGTGGCGCAATGAGACTGCGGCTGACAGTAAATGCGATTGATCGTCGGTATAGAACCCACTATATCCCACTCGGGGGAAGGATCATATTTATATTATTTTTAATTCCCCGCTCTGGTGCTTAAGACAAAGCACGCAACAATGTCTTGATTTCGGACGGAATTGGAGAACGGAGTGTCTTGACACTAGGTTCTCTCTGACTTGCTATACGGGGAAATGTGAAGCTTCTTCGGTGAAAAATAATCATTCAGTGGAAATCAAGAAGGGTGTCAATCAGACGCCGTCCTTGCTACGCCACGACAAGACTGTCTGAAAATAATAATGAAAGTCCTTTATGAAAATTTTACAAAAGTATCGATACACAATAAAGTGAACGAGCAAAAAACCTTGCTTTGTTATATTTAATGTAAAAATATTTGACCTTATCATTTTGTATTTAAAAGTCTGCTCTTTATATATATATTTATATTTGAAGGCTTCTTGTCGTAGTGGGACAGCGAGCTTGGATTCGATATCCTCGCCATAGACAGATCATATTTTAATTATTTAAATTTTCGCTCTGGTAAGGTAAAGCGCAGCGTTGAGTTCCGTTACTCGACAAACAATGTCTCGAAAAAGATGCAAAACAAAAAGTAAACACAATGCCATATTCAAGAATATAAATCAAGAGACGATGGTTGACAAGAATTCAGCTTTGCGTTTTTCATTGGATAGATTGTGGCGTTTTTATTGAGGAAACCGAAAATTGTGTAACGACTCTATAGAAAATGATTGATTTCACGACCTTCAGTGCCAGAAACACTTTTTTCTTTACTTTTTTATTATAATTTGTACTACCTGAAACACATAACTGATGTGTTTAAAATGATAGGATTCGAACTTTCACCTCTTAGATTATATACTATTTATAATTCTAGCAAACTAAACCATAGCATTTCAAATTTCGATTTGCATAATGCTTGCATAATGCAGGATTGTATAAATGCCTATTTTAAATAGCCCCTCAAGCTGCTTGGCAGGACGAATGTCTTGGATTCAAACAAAAATTCAGTTTAGAGCAGTCAGGGAGAACCTGTTGTCGAGACAATCCGTTCTCCACTGTAGGCACAGTAGAAGTCTATTGATTGAACTGATAGTACCAATATTTAATATTAACCATGAATTTAATTAATATACATGTAATAATTATAATTTATACAACTAAACAATATATATTGTTTATTTTTAGATTTTGATCTGTATTAATCTGTTCCTTCCATTGGGTTCAGATAACCCTTTTTTTATGAAATTGGATAACGAAAGGGAAATGATGATGAATGATGAAAATGGAGGACGGAGTGTTGAAAAACTAGATTCTCACTCCCTCTCCTGCTATATCTTAGCTGACTAATTCTACACATATAATAAAAATGTAACTGATCGCTGTCTGTACTTGGAAGATATATAAAAAAATATCAATATAATATAAAAAGAATTCATCTATTGTTGTAAACTTCACAGTTTGTGTTTTTAAATAACTCTAAAATATATATGGTGGGATAGGTAGGTTAGTTATCCAAGTTAATGCGCAGAAAAATATTGAACAATCAATACTTATGTCACGTTTATTACGCTTTAAAGACACTCTGATGTCCACTTTCAGACGAGTCATTGCGTGTTGAGTAGTCTTCTTCACCGGAGCGGAAAACGAAAATATGAAAGTAATTAAATTATGTCCATTCCCCTGTGTGGGAATCGAACCCACAACCAATCACGTTTTCAGCCAAACGCTGTCCCACTGCCCACGATGGCCTAATAATGTAATAATGCCGATGGATGGCTTTGAATTTAATTTTTATTTATAAAATTACAGGTCCTTTAAGAATGAAAAGTTACCATATATGAAAAATACTGGATTAAGTCAACTGTAATAATAGTAGGTCTTATGTTATTTTACTTTACAATTAAGTGAAATGCAAATAGGGGAACCGGAAATTTTTAACTCAGCTGTATATATTTATAATTAAGTGAGCAAAGTTGGGGATTTCGGCCGGCCGAAATGAATTATTCAGAAAATGTTATAAACGAATGGATCGATAATATTGTCTCTTTAAATATGTCTGGCTGTTTTTGAATTTATTATGTAAGTAAGGGTTTATGTCTGCCTGTAATACGCTGTTGTTAGAGGTTCTATTAAGTTTTAAATTTCTATCAACTAGAATAAAGCGCGACATTGAGTTCCAAAACTTAACATGGAATGTCTCGATTTCTATCTAAATGTGGTGATCGTCTTGAAACTAGATTGTTTCTGTGAGTATTGAATAGGGGAATACACTTGCTATGTATTTTCAGTATTATTTGGGGCAGTTTGAATTAAATTAGTGGGTTAAAGGTAAAACAGCCTACCGCTAAGTTTGCTTGTTCCCTGCCTCTTCTATCCCTCAAAGATATACAATACCTACACCGCTAGATAACTTCTGTCAACGAACCAAAATTTGTTATTATATTATTTTTATAGATATTCTATTAGTGCATTTCAACTCACAACCAACAAACGCGACGTTCAGTATTAAAATCATATTAAGACGTTCAGTATTAATATTTCAAACTGTTTAGACCAAACTTTAACATTAAAACTTCTAACCGTTGCTAACCTAATCAACATTTACCGTGTCTCCTACAAGTGAAACCTGCGCTTATGCGAGATTTAAGGTCGAAATCAACCTTTGCTGTGTAAATTTGCTGGAATCTTGAGATTTACCGTAATTCGAGGTTTTACAGTAGCAGATACGCACTTAAAACGCATGAACAAAAACCAGGTCCTATAAGTTGAAGGGGACAAAAAGGCAACCATCATCTATCATTGCCTTTATCAAATGTGTCATAAAGAAAATTATCAAAGTGCTGTAACATCAATCTTTGCGTTGTTTTAACCGACTAGAGTGTTATTTTTATCAAATTGCGTGAAGAAAATACAATATACACACATACATGTCACAAAGGTGTCTGTACCTGTAGTGGTAGTGGTCCACGGACTACTGTAAAGTGTTCGATTCCATGGTTTCTCAAATGTATATTTGAATATTAAAAATATACGCGATTAATCCGGTTAAAAAAAGTTTCATTTCAAAATGTGTAATAATCGCGAAAATCAAAGATCTTATTATAAAAATACTAAATATGCCAAAAATACTAAATATGCTAAAGACCATGGCGCAGTAGGATAGCGTTTAACTGTAAGCGCGAAGTTGGTTCCCATTGAGAGATTGACAAAACGCGGCGTTGAGTTTCGCCACTCAACACACAATGTTTCAATTTAGGGCGGAAAGTTATGACATTAAGTTCTCTCGGACTGAAATTTTACTTGACAAGCGGGGGAAATAAAAATATTTTAAAATTCATTCAATCTTCCGAGCAAAGATCGAATCTAGAATTATCGCTTTTACAGTTAATGGCCTTACCTAACCCGCCATATATATTTTAGAGTTATTTACTCTTAAACCAAAAGTTATAATACTTTGTAGTCGAAAAGTCTAAAATATTTTGAACTAGCGACCCGCCCGCGACTTTGCGTGAGTAAACTAAATATTTACTTCTTTCGCCCGCTCGCGATCTCACTTAGATCTCAATTTTTTTCCTAGATTTATAATTTAAATGGTTGTACCTTTTTTGTTTCTTAATTAACTAATTGAAATAAAAAATCACTAACTGTGAAGTATATCACAATAGATAAATGCTTCTTCTATTATATTGATAAATTCCCCTATTTATATTCCACGTACAGACAGCGATCAGTTACATTTTTATTATATGTGTAGATGTTAGTGCATTATTTTTTCTTTACAGTAGTTACTAAAATGTTTCAAGCGTAAAATATAAAATTTGAATTTTTAAACTCGTTTCGTAAAAAAATACGTAAACAAATTTGAGAACTTATTATTTATTACACATTATCGTGGAGTAGTGCGACTGCGTCTAACTGCAAAGCGCAAAACTGCAATTCCGCGCTTTGTGGCGTTTTCTTATTACCAGCACGGGTAAATAAAAATGATTGAAATGTAATTATTTCCCTACGTGGGAATCACACCTACAACTGAACTTAGTTCCAAAAGTTATTATAATATTTATACTGAGCGCATTTATAGAAGCCTACTTTACAGTAAAAAAACATTTCTAATTGCATTATTTGTACTTCATTCTTATAGATTTAAAAAATCTATGAATACGTCTATACTAGGT
This sequence comes from Podotricha telesiphe, assembly GCA_038994665.1. Taxonomy (NCBI): domain Eukaryota; kingdom Metazoa; phylum Arthropoda; class Insecta; order Lepidoptera; family Nymphalidae; genus Podotricha; species Podotricha telesiphe. The sequence continues at coordinate 100,168 of JAOYRR010000492.1, read as the reverse complement.
GTGTTGAGATCGTTTATTTAGTTCACATTCATGTAGAGCAGAGTGGCACAGTGGAAGCGTGCTGGACCCATAACCCAGAGGTCCGTGGATCGAAACCACGCTCTGCTATCCTTGTTGCGATGATAATATTTTGACATTTTTTTACATCTATCACTAGCGACCCGCTCGCGGCTTCGCATTTTCAGCGGCCTTTTCGTAAAACAATGATATTACTGGAAAAACTAAAACAAAATGAGAGAAATAAATAAACAGACAAACAAAATTCATTTTAAATAGTGGAGCTAAACGCCAAACCTTTTCTTACCAGAGGGAGGCAATGATAACAATTTATTCTTGCTGATGGTAATTGTTATGTATTTTAGATTCTAGTGGTATTATCAAGGAAATATTTTTATTACGAGTATAAAAGTATAAAACTTAAAACGGCGTTTAGTTCCGCACAAAACTCAATTTAGAAAACGACATTTTAAGACTAGCTAGGTTGATTTTGATTCGGGAGATACGTGAAGCTAAAAGAAATAAGATTTCAATCCACAAGTATCTTTTTAAATGATACACTGAGTTAAATCGTTTAATAATCCTTATTTATCAATATATATTTTTTCAATATCTTTATTGGCATAAAAAGAAACAAGTACAAGAGGATATGTTACATAATCACATACTAACACACACATACAACTTATTTTTTATAGGCTACAATGCCTTTCTAAAACACAGCTATTATATAAAAAGGAAATTTTTACTTAAACTAAATATTATTATTAATAATGTACAATTTGACTTTTAATTGTCGAAAGAGGAACCAATACTTATATGAAGCGTACACCAGTGTTTTTTATTTATTGACAATTAGCTAGCAAGTGGTATTTTATAGGCCAAGGGATGGAAGAGATTATTCTAGATAGTAGGCAGCGGGTCAAGCCAAAAAAACAACCTAGAACCGAGAACTAACCTAGAAGTAAACTAGCAATATAACAGGATTCCTGTACTATAGAATTATTTTTTTACTTTTGCAGCTCATTACACTGCCAGAGAGAACCTAGTATCAAGACAGAAAAGCGGAGAAATTAAAATATGTTAAAAAAGATCGGGAGAACCCGAGTCCTAACCATTCCTACAACCAATCACGATTTACAGCCACTATCGCTGCCCCACTACGTCTAATGATAAAGATACTTTCTTGAACAAAGGAACAATAAGAACTTTGTAATATTTTTTACATTTTTAAAGTGTTATTTACACATTTAGGAAATTGAGAAACATTTTTGGCAAACGTGTTAATGTTTGAAGGCAGCGGGATTCGAACCCGCGCCTCTTGGATAGCGTTCAAGCATGTAATAGCAATAACATTCTTTTTCTAATTGGCTGAGTGAAATTTTTTATAATGTTTTGTAGACTTTTAATATTAAAGACAATTTTGTGATTCTCGTTTTTCTTTTTACAATTAAACCTTTACCGGTACCACTTTTTACCATTAAATTAGTTTATTAGTATGTGTGAATTTCTCAAATGAGAATTGAACCCAAAACCATCGCCTCCAGCCAGACACGTCTCAACTAGCGTAAATTTGCAAATATAATATTACTAAATTTTATCACAATAACACTTCCAAAGTTCTTTCACAGGTATTGTAATGTCGTTTAAAATTTGTATAACAAGTTAAATGTGATATCGAACGTGGAATGGCGTCTTATCTACATATGTACGTTTGGCTAACAAATGAGATGTGGATGCTGGGATAATAGTGCTGGAGCATTAGGTATCGATATAATAATTTCTTAACACAGTTTTATACTTTTCCGGCATATAGCAGAGAGAACTAGTGTCAAGAAACTTCAATCTCCGTTTACCGCCGTAATTCGAGATACTGCGTGTTGGGTGCTGCAACTCTACTAATTTCTTACGTGAATACTACTATACTAATACTAATTCACAATAGTGAATATTTAAAAATGTAAAAGCATTTTGAAGTTCAATTAACTAGTATTGGTAATTATTTTGAAATTTTCAATATATTATTTTTAATACTTTCTTTTTAATAGAATAAAAATTTGAAATAAAATTTTCGTTTAAATTGATATTCATGCTAAACACAGAAATTTATGGAGCACAGATTATATGTATGTGAAATATGGCAAAGTTGAAATTAGGCAGATATGCCTTTTGTTGTTCGCTCTTGACCTTCTAGGTTCACCAAATTTTCACTCTGGCATAACTCCAATAGGGTAATAAAGGCAATAAGTGTAAATAGAATATGTGTATAAAAGGTTTCGTATACAAGTTATTATTTTATTTAAGATTTGGAATCTGAAAGCTTTACTAATTAATAAATATAATTATGTTATATTAATTCATTAGAAAAGCTTTTAGATAATGATATTATATTCATACGAGATGGAAAAAAAATCTTTTTAAAGTAGGCTCTTAAGCCTACTTTAAAAAGTTACAGTTACAGTACACTTGGATTGCAAGTTCCAGGCCCTGGTGAATCCATGGTTGCTAAAGAGTTTTGTTCTCTATGACAAACGTAGTAAGTTCTTAAAATTTTGAGATATTTACGATATACTGGCTACGTGGTGTAGTGTAATCATAGTGGCTACGTGGGCCAGCATCTGACTGTAAACGCGACTGGTAGTGGGTTCGATCCCTACTCAGGGGAATGACTGTATTTAAATTACTTTGATGAGTTTCGAGACTCAACAATGTCTCGGGCCAGGAAGTTGGGCTGGAAAGTAGAGAACGGCGTTTTGTCACTTGGTCTTTCTGATTATGATATTATGTGGGAAAAAGTGTGAAGCTGTGTGAATATATAAATATCACAAGAATTAAACGGCTTATTTGCATTAAGGAACTCTAAAAAAGCTGAAATTTCCATAAGTAATACTGTATAGCCTTGAAACTCGCAATCTGCCCGCTTTATTTAGTGTAATTTATTTTTCTACGTTGTCATCAACATTTTTTGTGATCCTTTTTGTAGTGATTCTTCATTTTATTACGATGAAGTTATTACTTGGCTATAATATAACTATTCTATGGGTTTCGTAGTTACCGATCTATACTATTAAATTAGGGTAGTTGATTCGAATTCCGGTTCAAATCAATTGTTCTTTCTATAAGTTTGTCATATATTACATATATTAAGAAAACGTATAAGAAATTGAACGCAGTGGAATTTGAACCCGCGCCTTTTAAAAACCGTTCAAGCGCTCTGACCGATAAGCCATGCATGCGTTCTACATCCGTCTGCGTCGAAATTCTTATACGCTTATTACAACTTATATTTGTTGCTAGCATCTCTGTAGAGAGATTTTTACAAATTTCTGCTACCCAAAGATTATTCTTCGAACAATTATGCTATTTATTTAATATTTTAAAAAAAAATCAAAGAGTTATTTACACACTTAGGAAATTGACAAACATATATTTAGAAAACGTATAAATGTGAAAAATATGGCTTTACATTTTTTATAGGTCTTACTTAATATCAGGAAGCTTTATAATAAACTGACGCAAATTTATTTTCTCTACAGATTATATATATACAGAAGGGCAGTGGTGCAGTGGAACAACACCTGACTGTATTCGCGATTGTTTGTGGGTTCTATACCCATTTGGTGGAATGATAGTATTAATTGTTATAATTCTTCCGCTTTGGTAAGGTAATGTGCGTCGTACAACTTCGCCACTTGACACACAATATCCTGAATTCGGGCGGAAAGTCGAGAATGGATGGTTTCGACACTTGGTTCTCTCTAAAAGCTAAAAAAAAAATGAAAAACTGCGAAACGTTTGTAAAATATCGATAATAACACGTCTCTACAAGTCTCTCAAGCTCACCTGTCACATATTCCTTTGTCTAACAGCTTCTTTGTTTCGCCGCAAAAAGGATTAATGTTGTACGCACTGATACTACCCTATATATCACGATTGTGTAAAACAAAAATAAGATGGAACCGTTACAGTAAGATTTATACGTTAAATTTCGTGTTAGGACTTTTTTTCAGACTTTAGCAATACTATTTATCCATTTAGTTTTGTATACGATTTGTGAAACTAATGAATTATTAAAATTATTTTTTATATCTAAGCACATGCGGGTTATAAATAAATACAAACACACACTCACACACAACACACGAGCACGTACGCACGCGTGAACGCACACACGCAAACACACACACACATATCTGCACGCACGCACATCTCATCCCACATTTGATTTAATTAAAACTATAAATTATATATCTAAGAATAAGCTTTTAATGGTAACTTACAGGAATTGTTATCCTCTGTAAGCTCCTCCTGAGACTGTTCTCAGGGATGTATTTTATTTTCTTATGGCGATAAATGAGATTTTATGTAACACGGTCCTTTGGAATTCTTGCGTGGGGACACAGGTTCGACACGTTATTATTACTAAAATATCTAATTTTACACTTAACAATTTTATTAAAAATATAAAATACTTATCTACATAGTATTTAAAGAAGTAAGGCGGCGTTAAAAAAAATATCAAAAAAGAGAAGGACGATAATAAAAATAATCTGTGTTAGTTTACTAAGTTTATTTGCATAGCAAACAATTTATAATTGATATAGTGATTTTCCAGTGATAAAATGTCAATTAAAATAGATTTTTCTGAAATATATTTCTTAATTCAATAATAATTTATATAGTTAGAATCATTGGCAAAAGATACGCCAGTAGAAATCGTGCTATACGCCACTGACACACAATAGCTGTGGGTTCAATCCCATTCGGGGTCATGATTATTATTTAGAAATTATTCGCAACAGTCGACTCGCATTGAATGCAGCATGGCAGGTAACCGGAGTACCATGACAAAAGTGCCTACTGAAGACATCTAAGGTTGTGGCGAAATAAATATGTATCCTGAAAGCAATTTCGATTTTAATTAGTTTAACCATCATATCATATTTTTTATAAAAAACATTGTATGAATATTTTCAACATTTTTAAAGTGTTAAAAAGTGTGTCAAACACTTAGAAAATTGAAAAACATTTTTGGAAAACTTATAAAGACCTTTAAAAATGAAAAAAGGGAAATGTTTTTCAATATTATATGAACTTTTGGGTAATAAATTAGTTCAGTCTCGGTAAATCAAAGCTATACATACAAATATATAGCGATAGGCAAATAAATCCTAGTGTAAAGACAAAAAACATTTATTCTAGACTTTCCGCTCAACTTGAAGACCAACAAGTAAATGCACAATGACTCCCGAATAGTCGGTATACGAGAAACGAAGTGTATTGATGCTGGGGGAAAGAGAGACACAGAGATACCTCTGCATTCGTGATCCTAAGCAAAAAATCGGACGCAGGAGCAATATAAAATTAGTAATCCGACAAAGACTCGCACCCACAGTCACACGGGCATCCAATAATTTAATATATAAAAAAAAGTATACTTAAAAAATAAAAATTGATGTAAAATCACCAATAATAGCAGAGCGTGGTTTCGATCCACGGACCTCTGGGTTATGGGCCCAGCACGCTTCCGCTGCGCCACTCTGCTCTATACAAGAACGTATCAAATAACCTAGCTGTTAGAACATATAATCTATACATACATATAATAAAATATAGAAAAATATAAAAAAATATTATTGCCGGCATTTGTCAATGTAATAGAAGCTAAAATTATATTTTTTTATTTATTTTTCTGTTTCTGTGCGGCCGAACATACTCATCTCAGAAATGGTATTTGGTACACTTCTCTTAACATTTAGTGCTTATTTTATTTCAATAAGTTCATAACTAAAAAAGTTACAATCATTTAAATTAGGAATGGGGGCGGTTGAAAATAACTAAAGTATTAGTTATAGTTGTGTAAAGCCAAGAGCGGGTCGCTAGTACAAAATATAATACTTCTAAATATAAAAACTGCTTGAAAGTATTACCTACAGATTTAAAACATTACTTTGTAAGTCTGTGATTTACGACTCTTTTCATTCAAGAAACGGTTAATATATTAAGAAGTTACGAAATTTTTAATATGTCTTCTATGTATACTACAATAAAACATTAAAAAGTTGCGCCTGTACATTGAATATTATATTTGAAATGAATCAATTTGGGTGATGTCCAAATTGGTAAAAGTTCCGTAAAATTAAAAAAATTTGCTCTGTTTGTCATGTAGCATACTTTTTATCTTCATAATTACTGATTGGTTCAAGTAACGATTTTGTTATATGGATTTTAAGGCAGGGCAGGGTTTGTGTATCTGTGCTTTTCAGAAAAGTTGGCGAAATAATGAACCTAAGCTCATTGTAAAATGAGGAGATGGCGCCGTAACTAATTCGGGTGGATTTTGGCGTGCCAGTGTAAATTATTATAAATTAAATATTTTAGTGGGATAAATTCAAAGGTTCCCTGAGATGAATAACTGTTTGAAAGTGAAGAATGAAGTATTTAACGCCTAAGTTCCTCTCTGTCTACAAAAAGCTCTAAAAGTTAAGCCTACAGCTCTGGACTAAAAACGCCTTAATTTATATAAGGGGAGCTTCATATCAATTATTACGATTTCATGCTAATTTTATTCTGAAATGTTGAATGGGTTCAAACATATTGTATGAAGCACCCTACGCTTTTAGAACAGTAACATTAGTTTTCGTCAACATTTTTATTCATACTATAATCTTTATGTGTTATATAATTTGTCTTAATTATATGTATACAATTTGCTGTATGTTTCGCAAATAATGAAATAAATACATAAACAAAAAAAATAAGCCTGACCGCCACAGGCTGGGTTAGCAGAGCGTGGTTTCGATCCACGGACCTCTGGGTTATGGGCCCAGCACGCTTCCACTGCGCCACTCTGCTCTACACGCGTCTCAACTACATAAACGATATTAACATAGCAGTTGTAATATAGTAGGTATATTATTTTAGAGCTTTTTCACTAAGTTTTAGATATGCTTTATAATTTCTTTTACGGTTTTCATTTATTTAATTATTCTACGCTCTGGTGACAAGATCAAGCGCGTCGTTGAAATCAGCAACTCAACACGCAATTCGGAAGGTGAAGAACGTAATGTCGGCACAATCAGTTTTCGCTGTCTCGTCTGCTAAGCGTTCTATGAACCTAAAAAACTTAGTTCTGTTTATTGTATATAAACAAAAATAATATTTCTAGGGCTCTTTATATAAGTAACACAAGCAAAAAATATTATTATTTGATTGTATTAAAACATTTGGTCTGTATGTCTTTCTATCTGTCTGTGTTTTGTTCGCCTTTCAGCAAGGGGGAGTATTTTATATTATAAACCCAATTCGGAGAACGGAGTTTCAAGACTCAGTTCGTTGATTTTGATTCAAGAAATTCGTGAAGCTAAAAAGAATAGCTCGAATAAGATTTCAATCCACAAGCATAATTTTAAATTTAAAAAGATTTAGCTTAATGTATGCACTAAGCTAAATTAATTAGCTAGCTAGTGGTATTTTATAGGGCAAGGGATAGAAGAGAACTCTCGATGAGATGGTTCTCAGGGCATATTGTTCTACACCACTTGAAACAATCTTTATACAACAACTACAAAGTGTTCGAAACGTCGGGTTTCTAAAATGTATTTTCGAATCTTCAATAATATACTCGATTTACCCGGTTAAAAATAGTTTCATTTCATAATTTTATACGTTTTCATTACAAATGGTGGTTGACTGCCTAGCAAACATTTTTTTAAACCATTGCCTACGCCCGAAGATAAAAATAAATCGAAGTAGTGACAAACGTCAATAAAAAACAATTATTATATATGTACTTTTTTTTTATTTTGTCACCTGGAAAAAGTTTCCCCTAAAATCCCATATAATTACCATTCCTTGTTCACAGTTTCTGTATTCGTATCATTGTTACGGAACATTTACAAATACCAATGCGAATAAAGAGCGTTGACTGCAATTTGAGCAACTATGTCGTAAATAAGAACACAACCCTACGTTTTATTTTATCAATTAAATATAATAATTAAAGTATCGACTATTAGTACTATAGATAAATAGCGTTACACTTTTTCAGGTAGTCAGGGAGAATTTAGTGCATAAGCACTCCATTTTCTAACCAGAGCGGCGAAATGAAAATAGTTTAATTACAATCCTTGATCCAAGCGAGAATTGAACCTATAACCAATGCGATTACAGCCAGACACGGCCTCACTGCGCCACCATGACGTTAGAACTATATCCATTGAAAAATATCCCGTTATTATATTATATCCTTAAATCTGTCATATAAATGGAACGCCGCAATAAAATTTCAAAGGTACGAGTACGTCTCACAACAAACGTGTACAAATAGCTTTTATAAATCAACTGGAACCTAGAAACGTTCTTTGAACATCATCAAATACAGCTTTTTACACTGTTTAATGTAGTTATTTTAAAATTGTTTTTTTTTGTAGCCACACGCATTTTCCCGCATATCCGGATAATCACAGAGAACCTAGTGTTCAGACACTCCGTTCTTCATTTTCAGCCATTAAGGTATTGCGTTTTGAAAGGCGGAACGTCAACGTCCGCTTCGTCTTAGGTACTCCGAGTGGGAACAAACCCACAACCAATCGCGATTATAGTCAGTCGTTGCCTCAGTGAGCCTCAATGGCCGCAATACATAAATAATTGAGCTATAATGTCTTGTATTTTATATTTTAATTTAAATTGAATATTCGAAAAAACAAGTGTGAAGTACAATAGAATTTCAACAACAAATCTATTTTTCTTCTTTAAAGCTTATATTAATAAATTAATAATTACGATACATAAAACTTACCGCAAGTACACATAAAGCATACAAAAGCTAGGAATAAATAATCATAAAACTGTAGGAAGATTGTTGTATAAAGATTGTTTCAAGTGGTGTAGAACAATATCCCCTGAGAACCATCTCATCGCGAGTTCTCTTCTATCCCTTGCCCTATAAAATACCACTAGCTAGCTAATTACCCGCTCGGCTTGCATTGAAGGTTTTATAATTTACCATGATTATTAAACGATTTAGCTTAGTGTATGATTTAAAATTATGCTTGTGGATTTAAATCTTATTCGAGTTATTTTTTTTAGCTTCACGAATCTCTTGAATCAAAATCAACGAACCGAGTCATACAACTCCGTTCTCCGAATTGGATTTTGTGCGTAACTTAACTTTACCATTTGCCTTTATTTGTATGTTTATATTATATACTAGTAACATTGAATTAGAATATTATTTCTAGGACATTTATCAGTAAATGAAAAGTGGTGATCTAAGTGACAAGCTCAAATGGGACATGACTCATAAAGGTGAAAATTTCAGAATCATCATTTTTAAATTTGTTTTTAAGGAAATTATCTATATTATGTGATTCTTATTTGTTACACATGAAGAGAAAAAAATAAAGAGCATTATGTGTTTTTAATACAGGGACGTGCATGAATTTTATTTTTGAGTTTTTGTTTTTCAACTCAAATTATAATATAAGGGCGTATTTCGATTAAACGTAATGAAATTACAACGTAATAGAAATTATAAAGTATATCTACAACTTAGTGAAAAAGCTCTTAAATAATATACCTACTATATATTACAACTGCTACGTAAATATCGTTTATGTAGTTGAGACGCGTGTAGAGCAGAGTGGCGCAGTGGAAGCGTGCTGGGCCCATAACCCAGAGGTCCGTGGATCGAAACCACGCTCTGCTAACCCAGCCTGTGGCGGTCAGGCTTATTTTTTGTGTCTATTTATTTATTTTATTCTTTGCGAAACATACAGCAATTTGTATACGTATAATTAAGACAAATTATATAACACCTAAAGATTATAGTATGAATAAAAATATTGACTAAAACTAATGTTACTGTTCTAAAAGCGTCGGGTGCTTCATACAATATGTTTAAACCCATTCAACAATTCAGAATAAAATTAGTATGAAATCGTAACAATTGATATGAAGCTCCCCTTTTAAATTACGTTCTTTAGCCTCACATAGAGCTGTAGGTTTAACTTAGAGCTTTTTGTAGACAGAGAGAACTTAGTGCTTAAATACTTCATTCTTCACTTTCCGCCCATTTAAGACATCTTGCGGAACCCAACCCTGCACGTTGTTATGGAAACAATTTAAAAGCAAATGTGATCTGATTGATGATCGAACTCACAGCTATCACGCGCACAGTATTTTTTCTTAGTGCACCAAGTTTCGTCTGTGTCGAAATTAATTTAAATAAAATTCAGTTCCTTTTTTTAACGCAAAAGTTTTTGAGAACATCTTAAACTCTTATACTTTTATGTGAGAAAAAGCGTGAAGCATCACAACGTGTTACTAAAAAAGATTAAAGCAAACAGTATCATTGACAGTAAAATAACATAAAAAGAAGAAAAAAAACATTTTGAAAGTTATGACATCGAAAAAATTAATACCTTTTACAGAGCGCATATACAAATATTATCTAACTCTATGAATTCAGTGTTCTATAAAAATGCTTGCCAAATCACCAATATATAGAGATTTGTTTACAGCATATTATATTGCTTAAAAGTTTTCATAAATTCTAAATACAATTGTATACGATATTAGATGTATCATGGTATCGTTTTGTTATATATAATACTAGTGTCTGCCCGCAACTTCATTTCCGTAGACTTCATCCCACTAAAATATTTCAATTTATAATAATTTAATGAATTCTACACTCCAAAATCCTACCCCTGAACAATTTTAGTTAAGGCGCCATCTCCTTACTTCTTATAGTTTAGCTGGTCTATTATTTCGCCACTCTTCGAAAGCATATATACACTAAATCCTGCCCTGCCTTAAAATCCATACAACAAAATCGTTTTATTTAAATCCATCCAGTAACTATGAAGATGTGCGCGTATACACAGACAAACATAAGAGCAAATTTTTTTAATTCTTCATATTGAACTTTTTACTGTTTTTACATCACCCTAAATTGATTCATTTCTTAAATATATTCAATGTACAGGCGCAACTTTTTAACTGTTTTATTGTAGTATACATAGAAGACATATTAGTAAATTCTAACTTCTTAATATATTAACCGTTTCTTGAATGAAAAGAGTCGTAAATCACAGACTTACAAAGTAATGTTTTTAAATATGTAGGTAATACTTTCAAGCAGTTTTTACATTTCAGAAGTATTATATTTTGTACTAGCGACCCGCTCATGGCTTACAACTATAACTAATACTTTAATTATTTTCAACCGGCCCCATTCTTAATTTAAATTATTGTAACTTTTTTAGTTATGAACTTATTGAAATAAAATAAGCACTAAATGTTAAGAGAAGTGTACCAAAATATAAAAGTCAAATCTATATGTAAATCGGTCAAGCCATTTCTGATATGAGTATGTTCGGCCGCACAGAAACAGAAAAATAAATTAAAAAATATAGTTTTAGCTTCTATTACATTGACAAATGCCCGCAATAATATTTTTTTTATATATTTTTACATTTTATTTTATGTATGTATAGATGATCCAACAGCTAGGTTATTTGAAACGGTCTTGTATAGAGCAGAGTGGTGCAGCGGAAGCGTGCTGGGCCCATAACCCAGAGGTCCGTGGATCGAAACCACGCTCTGCCATTATTGGTAATTTTACAACAATTTTTATTTTTTAAGTTTACTTTTTTCTATATATTAAATTATTGGAGGCCTTTGTGACTGTGGGTAATTGTGGGTGCGAGACTTTGTCGGATTACTAATTTTATATTGCTCCTGCGCCCGATTTTTTGGATTCAATGCGAGTCGACTGGTTCGAATAATTTCTAAACAATAATCATGACCCCGAATGGGATCGAACCTACAGCTATTGTGTGTCAGTGGCGAAAAACAGGATTTCCACCTGGCCAATGATTCTTACTATATAAATTATTATTGAATTAAGAAATGTGTTTCAGAAAAATCAATTTTAATTGACATTTTATTATAGAAAATCACTATATCAATTATAAATTGTTTACTATGCAAATAAACTTAGGAAACTAACACAGATTATTTATATTATCGTACTTCTCCTCCTTTTTAATTATTTTTAACATTTTTTAAAATGTTAACTTAGGAAACTTAGGAAACTGAAACTTGGACAGTTTTCAAGAGGCGCGGGTTCGAATCCCGCTGCGTTCAAATTTTTATATGCTTTCTAAAAATATATTTTTTTAACGCCGACTTACCTCTGCAAATACTATGTATATAAGTATTTAACACATTATTTACTCGTTTAGTTCATAATCTGTAATTTTAGTGATAATAATAATAATTAAAAAGTAACAAATAGTAAGATATTTTATTGTTTCATCTACTATCTGCCATCTGGGACCCACTCCTAAAAACTTTGTAGTTTCCAACCCACCACACCAGGGGGCAAGATACAGTCAGCTCATTCTGTAAGAAGCCAGGGCAGTATGCGATGCAACTAAGAAATTGTTGGCATTAGTTTTATATAATAATTGCATTAGCTGACAGACAAATGCCGCCAATCTACCCGCGAGTGTGACCACGGACTACTGTCAAGTGTTCAAAACGTCGTGTTTTATAAAGTGTATTTTCGAATACCTAAATATATGCAATTAATACAGTTATAATAATTTCATTTAAAGTAACAAATGATTCTTAGTACAAGATTAAAAATATTGACGAAAACTAATGTTACTGTTCTAAAAGCGTAGGGTGCTTCATACAATACGTTTGAACGAATTGAGCATTTCAGAATAAAATTAGTAAGAAATCGTAACAATTGATATATTGCACCCAACGGTATTAGCTGAATATTTTTTTAGATATATATGAGTTTATTTACAGTAACGAGCTTTGTCTTTAAAAGGCTTGGAACAACTAAAACAGCTTTTTTCCGATATAGCAGGTACGACGAAGTTCTCTCTGTCGATGAACTTGATGGTTCCCTCTGCGACCACCGTGTACTTAAGTTAATCGTTGTAGATGCGCTGCAAGTTCGGCTTCGCCTGCAGGTTCGTCCAGAGTTCCTTTGATTTCATTATTTTAAAGATAATGTGTATTCGAAGTGCAGCGCACCATTTTGCGCTGTTGACATGCCTGGCCTCCCTTCCCCTGTTTATTTCTCGTAAGAAAGCCAGGTCTTGAACCCTATGTTCATACACGATTACTTTGTGGTTTGTTGATGCGTCCCAGTCCGTCTCAGTAAATCTGTAATAACTGCTTTGTCGTAACCTGCATTCATGACGTCAACCTTAATGTAGGTAATCCTGCTTTTGCCTCTTGTGTAATGATCCCTCATCACACAGACGGTCGGTCATCCTACATGCCTTAGAAAAGTTCATACAAGATTAGAACTCACGTATTTTTATATAGCCTCAAACTATTCAGCGTCCACTGTACCACTACGGCTGTGTACTTACAAGATATTGCGAATACATAAATATAATTATTCCAATAACTTAGCAAAGATCTTAACATTAGTAAGCCAATTACGGTAACAAGTTACTTGGACGAGAAGTTCGTTTCGAACACAATGTGTATTGTTTGTGTATTGTTTACGCGAATTCATTATATCAAAGCTATGATTATTTAAATTCCATAAAAACAGATATAAAACAAAATAAAAAAAAATGCTTCATACGATTTCTACACCTTTTGAAATTTTTATTACATTAGTTCGTGATCGTGGTTAGGTCTACTTATGACTAAAGACTACTGTAAAGATTAATCTAATTAAAATAGTATCATTTCAAATAGATATAAAATAGTTAGGGCATAACTGTTGTTGTAGAAGGGCACCACCAATATGGTCCTCCACATATCGAAATGCCCTTAACTATGAATGTATATATAAATGTAGATAATAAGTAGCCTAACTTCAAGCGCGATTGGTTGTGGGTGCGACTCGGAGGAACGATTTAATTTAAAATATTTTAATTTATTTGCTCTGGTACAAGACCAATAGTGGTGTTAATTTCCGCCAGTCAACAAGCATCTAGAATTCCGGCGGAAAATGAAGAACGGGAAAGTGTCTTAATTTTGGTTCTCTGCCTACTCTGATATGAAATATATAAAATCTTGAAGTTGAAAAATATTAAATGTTATAAAATACTGGACTCTTTCAGTAACTTGTAGAAACGATTTATGTCGTTATATAAGCCGAATCTTAATTACATATTTAAAATATTTACTAAAGAAAGTACAAAATAGCAAAGGTACGGACCATAAGTCCTTAATAAATGAATTAAAAAACTAAAAATATTCGATATAAATTTCATTCGTTATTTTTTCCCAAAAAATATTTTGTTGTAGTCTCAAGCCTTTACCTGAAATAGCAGTTTAGTCAGAGAGAACCTAGCGTCATGACACTCCGTTCTCCACTTACAGCCTCAATAAGAGCCATTGTGTGTTGAGTGGCAAAACTAAACGCCGTAATCTTGTTTCAACAGACCAGGTAACCAAAAATATTAAAAATTTATTCCCCCGAGCAATAATCGAACCCACAAACTTAGCGATAACAGTGAAACGCTGACCCACTCCAACATAAATACATCTATAACTATATTAAGATGGCTTATTTAGTACAGTGTAGAGCAGAGTGGCGCAGTAGAAGCGAGCTGGGCCCGTAACCTAGAGGTCAGTGGATCGAAACCAGGCTCTGCTAGTTATGTAAGTCAGTGAAATATTTTTGGGTTTTATAATTTTATCTACTTTTTAATTTTTTTTGTTATTTTGTTTAAATATATCTATTATTGTCTGACTGTACGTTTTTGTTGTGGTTTCAATTATCTCTATATTATAGTTATATCGCTGTGACGTCGAATATTTGCCTTTGAGTGGCGATACTCAACGCTGCGCTTTCTCTTGTCACTAGATTGTACCCACTACCATCTTTACACTACCTAACTTGGACTAGATGGTTTTAATAGTAACAACCATATTTGAACTATAAACTCTTAAATAAACAGACACACTACCATTTAAACTACCGGAAGTAGATTCTCAGTAAATAACGATTACGTACAACAGTACGTGTATAAAGTGGACTATAGCTAGTATGATATTTATTAGCCACTTCCGTTTCCGCCGCGTGATTTAAAACCTCTTTCCGCTGCATTTCAAATGGCGGAAAAATAAAAAAAATAACAAATTGTCTTTGTTTTGTCGTTCAAGAGAGAAAATAGTGAATATTTTATACTCAGAATTTTTTTGAACTTTTTAGATCAGCCATCTAGATTAGTGAGCACATATGATATAAGCCTAAAATTGATACAAAAATATTTTTTTCAGCTTAACGCTGTACCTCTTAAAGCAGCATTATTTGAAGCGTACGTAAAGGGTGATGAAATATACATTTTTTATCATTTTGAGTGTTCGTTTTAAAAGCTATTTGTAGGCAAAAGCAGGGCAAAGGTTATTTATTTAAGACGGTATTTTAAAACTTTATTACAATATATGTTTAATTAAAAGAAGGGTTTTAATAGTATGAAAAGTACTTAGGGGATCCAAATATCAATAATACTTATATAATATAAGTTATGTATGTACTATGAAGTCGTTTTATAACATATTTTAATTATTTGGGATTAGTGGGAATCGAACCCATTAAAATTACTACAAAAGCTACATACAAATGCACAAAGTAAAACACAATACTTACTGAAAAGTGATATTGCCAGACAACCGAAAACGATAGCAAGTATAAAGTGCATTGTCAAATGTCCTGTACGTATGAAATATGCTCCACCCGTGACTCCTAACACAGTGTTATACGAAGCTATTAGTAGACACAGCCACAGACCTATTTCTAGCACCCATGGCTTTTGCTAGAATACAATAACCTATATTTAAACTTTTATACTCTGGAATCAAATTTAATTTATTGATCTGGAAACATTTTAATTAATCACAATTGTATTCAGATGTCTCGTAAAAGTAAAAAAATATATATTCATTAAGATACATGGCTTTAAATTAAGGCGAAGAAGGCACTCCGTGCTCTACTTTTAACCCAATTTCTAAATAAAGACTATATTTTTTTAGATTTTCACACAAATATCAAATATAAAATATTTAATAGTGAAAATGAAACCTTTTCAACTAGAAGCTTATTTCCTAGAAGCTAACATGTGTCTGACGGAAACGGATGTAAGATACAGCGGAAATAGAAATACGTTATACGTAGCGTAAAAAATAAAGTCGTAGCTAATAATCAGTATAAAAGAAAATATATCAAAAACTAGGAATCCGTTCCCGGCTTCGCCCGTGTAAACTATAGCTGTGTCATATTTTCAGCGGCCTTTTCGTAAAACAATGAAGTTCGTGGAAAACTAAAAGAGAATTAGGAGTTAAGAGTAGCCTATGGTATCCCAAGACCCTCAAGTATCTCTATATAAAATTTCATCACAATTAGCTCAGCGGTTTGCCCGGGATGTCGTCACATACAGAAGGAGTTACTTTCGCATTTATAACATTAGTATGGATTATTATAGCATTATTTTTGCTTTTATTTAACAAGTTACATGCTTATTTTTTGAAACACCGGTTCACTAAAGTGAATATCTCAGACTTGAGAAGAACCACGAGAAACTCAGCGGAATTTCTTTTAGCAAGTTAGCTTGTAAGTGAAGATATCTGCACTTACTTATATAAGTAAGTTAGTAAGTGAAGAACGGAGAATCCTGACACTAGATGTTCTGGAATCCTATTGTATACTCTTATGCATTTTTGTATGTTCTTACAAAAAAACTTATAACGTAAATTTACGTAAATATACTCAATAAAAATTTAAATTAAGTTTTTCTTATAGAAAATTCTAATTATATTTTATATATACTATGTATAGCAAGAAAATATGAGTTTGAAGATTTATAATGTGCACTTATATATAGAAAATGCAAAAAAAATTAAATGTTAATTATATTTTTTTCAGCCTGGCAGCATCCACTGCTGAACGTAAACTATCTTACCTATGGGCAGTCATGTATAGGACTCTCCTAGACTTTACATTCAATTGTTACCATTGAAGCGCAATTCCGCAGTTCCGTACAGATGTAATTCGCTAATCATGATCACAAGTCAAATTAAAGTCAAAGTCGAATAAAAACTGACAGAGACTAATGTTTTTTTAAATCAATAATTATATTAGTGACAATGATGACCTTTGAAATTGAGTGGAGCGAGCATTTTATTCCCAAGGCTTGTTATCATTTATAAATTCATTATAACCTTTTACATACAAATAATTTTCTAACTTTTTAAAATTCTGATATAGAACATTCTCCGGCGTTTTCTATAATCCTATTGTAGATAAAAAATATTTAGTTTCACCACTTAATACTCAGTGTCACTAAATAAGTAAAAAGTGGAGAGTTTATCATTAAACTCACAAAAAGCGTTCTTATTCTTTCTATCGCAATACATGAATCAATGAATCGAATACATACATCGAGATTATTCTATAGCGAGTGTAGCTTAATAAATATTTATGAAAAAAAACCTTTTAAAAACTACTTACCCTTTTAAAGACGGTTTTAGTTCACTTATTGAAGACACGGATAAAATGTGCAGATGCCTGACCATGGAGCTTAGAACTAAATTTCAATAGTGATGTGAATTTTATCGCTTAGTACATTATTCATACTGTAATATCAAAAATGCGAAAGTAACTTTGTCTGTCTGTCTGTGACGTCATCACAGCGAGACCACTGAACCGATTATGATGAAATTTTGTAGAGATATTTGAGGGTCTTGGGTTCATCCCAAGAGGCTACTTTATTTTTAATTTTTTTTCTCTCATTTATTTTAGTCATTCCTGTAATTTCATTTTTTACGAAAAGGCTGCCAAAATTACGAAACAAGCCGTGAACGGGTCGCTAGTATATAGTACAAATGAAGATAAACATATTTAGGCAACGTATAAATATATGAACGTAGCGGAACTCGAAGTCGTGCCTCATAGACACCGTCCAAGTGAAGCCGTCAGATCCCTAAGCCACACGGCTCAAACAAGTACCGCTATACTCAATTTTCAATAATGCTATAATGCAGCACCGTCAGATTTTAGTGGGTATAAAGTCGGTTTGCATTGCCTAGCTGTGGTCCTACATAACCACGTCCAAGTCCCCAATGGGGCTGGTATCCGTAAAGGAAAAATAAGTACATTTCAAACTTGCGTCACAAGCCCCAGGAACTGTTTCTAGCTCCTCTCCCTGCAACGTTATTGACCAACGGTAAATCCATGGAACGCTAAGAAGTATTTCTCTATAATAGGTAATTTTATACAAAACATAATTTTAACAACATTTTATACCATTGTACAATTATCGATACATAACCAGAAGCACTTTACTAAAAATCAGTGAAGCGAGTAATCAAGTGACTGCCGCCCGTCTGAATAACGAACGCCCGAATCTTTTATAGTATTCGAACTGCGGTGCTATTGGATTGGAGACATGTAACGATTCGTATATAAATATATAATGTATATCGATTGTCGTTTGAATTAGAAATAAAATTGTTTCTTTGATTTGCTATTTTTAATAGGCATTTCATATCATATGGCATTATATCATTCATATATTTAATAGGTATTATATAA
The DNA here is from genome assembly GCA_038994665.1 of Podotricha telesiphe. Lineage (NCBI taxonomy): Eukaryota > Metazoa > Arthropoda > Insecta > Lepidoptera > Nymphalidae > Podotricha > Podotricha telesiphe. Next base: position 81,588 of record JAOYRR010000492.1, on the reverse strand, counting down.
TCTTCTTATCAGTCGCGACACCAAACGCGGCAAATGTTTTTAAAATATAATATAATTTAAAAAGAAAAACATATTTTCAATTCGGAACGACAAAGCATAATGTTTTTAACATATTGGAAAATGAAAAATGATAGGTTTTAAACTCTTAACAGTAGGTTATCTCTGTCGACCCCACACTCCTTTCTCCACTTTCTGCCCGAATTCCAGACATTGTGTATTGAGTGGCGACACACCAGAGTGGAGAACTGGAAATAATTAAATCATGATCACTTCACCAAGTGGGAAATCGAACCTATAACCCATCACTACATACATACACTACATATGTATACATTCAGACTTATATTAACCCACGATCATTGTTTTTACAGTCAAACCTACTGCGCCACGATGGCTCTCTAGCCTCTATTATAAAACTAACTTATATAAAAATCAGTTAAATAAAACCAGTTATGATAAAAAATGTCAATAGATATAAATACGTATTGAAACTTGTAAAAGGCTCACAAAGCTTGCAATTTGACAAAACTTTGGACGTTACGAAGAGATTGTGTGTTGAAAAGTTTTAATCGCTTTTGTAGGATTTTCTATACTTGTACGAGTGGGATGCAATGCGGTTTGATCTTAGATAGAATTATGAAAATAAATATTAATATTTAAAGAAAAAATACAATTAAGAGGTCATCGTGACACAGTGGGACACATTTGTAATCGTGATTGTGGATTCAATTCCCACACAGAGGATTTTTTTTAGCTTCTGCTAAAAATCTCTAGCGGGGTGTCAGAGAGAACGGAGCCCCAAACGCAACGGTCCCTGCATATTTCTGTTGGCTCGTCCACTGTCGTCATACACGACCGTGTCGAGGTTACGCAACCTTCCTCCAGCATTCTCGGTACAGTGTTTTCGAAGGTCAACCGACGTCTCCCTCTACCTTTCTTAGCGTTCTTACCGCTTAATTCATTCATTCAGTTCTTATCGTTTTATTTCTCCGCTCTGGTGAACCAAATAAAGCTGGCGTTGAGTTTCGCCACTCAGCACGCAATGTTTCGAATTTGGGCAGAAATTGGACAACGGAGTGTCTTGTCACTAGGTTCTAGCTGACTAACCTGCTATATGCGAAAAAACGTGAAAAACCTGAAAACAATCAAAGTCAAATATTTTTGTTCAAAATAAGAAGTTACATGCTTTTTTGAATGTCGAGTAATTTACCATTTATTTCACTAAATTAATGCCTCAGACCTGAGAAGAACTGGCGCAAGGAACTCAGTGGGACTACTTTTATTTTTTCAAACAATATGTTATATAATCTTTGATATTCGCGATTACTACACATTTTGAAATGAAACTATTTTTACCTGTGACCACGGACTACTATAAAGTGTCCGAAACGTCGGGTTTCTAAAATGTTTTTTCGAATACCAAAAATATTCACGATCAATCCGGTTAAAAATACTTTCATTTCTAAATATTTCACATAGTAATAAGAGACAATGATACCTTTGAAATAGACTGGTGCAAGCATTTCATTTCCAAGGCGTGTTATCATTTATAAAATCGTTAATTAGAAACAGAAAACGTCATTTTACAACTTTTAAAATTGCGTACACATTGACCCATAAAAGAATTACGGGGTCGATACAATCAAGTGACAGGCGCGGTTAGTAGCCTATTTCTAGTATTAATATTATATACAACACCGATATTGATAAAATTATAAATATTTTTCTTTACCTTATTAACAGTAAAGGGGCAATTGCAAATATTTATAATATGCAAGCTAACTTTTATGTATGTTCAACGATAAAATCCTTTTAACGTATTTATATTACTAGAAATCTCGTTAAATATTCATAATACTCGAAAACATCAATCCCTTTGAGAGAAAAGTTTATTTTATTAGTTTAAGCTTATAGTCGTTTAGCAATTAAACAGCGTATTTACTTAGATTTTATAATATTATATGTATGTGTATTAATATTATACGTATGCTTACTTTATATATTATGAAAAATATTGGTAGTTAAATATAAACTAAATATAACTGCGCCTTGGCGGAAATGGCGCTGTTCGGTCAGTCACAGCGACACAGCGAATGACTGAAAACGCGATGGTTGTGAGTTCGATTCAAATTCAAAAGGTCACAAAGGCGACAAAGTTAAGACAGATACGACTTTCTAAAAAAGTGATAGAACAAATCAAAAAAAAAGTAAAATAAACACAAATAGCAGAGCGTGGTTTCGATCCACGGACCTCTGGGTTATGGGCCCAGCACGCTTCCACTGCGCCACTCTGCTTTACACTTTACTGTACTATATAAACAGTCTTAATGTAGTTGTTTATGATTATGAAAATAAGTATATTTCTAAGTAATTGTTATAAAACAACTGTAACCGCAACTTTAACCAATTACGGGTTCGATTCCCATTCCTTTAATTGTTTTCTTTTTCTTTTCTGGACATTTTCACGCTTAACAGGATATACCAATGGTGTAACCACAAAGTATAAGTGCCCCTTTTATTCCACTTTCAAGTTATATAAGCATTACGCACGAAGCTCAACGCAGGTATTTTATATACACAAATCAAAAAAATACTTACACTAAAGAATTAAACCTGCAGCCTTAGGCTTACCTACTAGACTAACTTGTCGAAAAAAAAACAAAATGAGGAGAATGAAATCTAAAATTAAGGTATAGTAACTTAAATCTCAAGGCACTCATCAATATAGCGTGATTTTCGAAAATATCAGCAAATAATACTAGCTTATATCAAAATATAGTAACGAAATTCACTGTCGTTGAGTAGTTAAGATAATTGGTTGTAGCTTCGATTTATACTTGAATAATGTTACTAAAAAACATTTTAAAACGACATAATAAAATTAGCAAGAATAAATATTTTTTTATAATTGCATGACGATTTTGTTAAAGTGCGTTTTATATACTACTAGCAACACGCTCGCGGCTTCAACCGCGTGAACTATAGCTGTTTCGTATTTTTGGTGGGCTTTTCGTAAAACAATAAAATTCCTGAAAATACTCAAAGTAATGGAAAAAAAGAAGCCTATCTTGATCCCCAAGCCCTCGAGTATCACTATATATAATTTCATAATAATCGGTTCAGCGATTCGGCCATGATCACGTCACAGACGGACAGACAGAGTTACATTCGCATTTGGAAACACAATGTGTATCAAAGGTTAATTTGGAACACTGTTTGAGAATAACATATATACCTAACTATACAGCAGATACATTTGTCCATATTTAGTAATATATATATATATATATAAAGTAGTATAATCAAACCTAAACCAATTTGGTTATCTATATATACAACAGCGAAAGTAATAACAAAATTTTAAGGACGTACGTACACGCACGTACTAAGATGAAATTTGGCAGTGAAATTTACTCTTACTACGCGGACGAAGCCGTGAGTATTAGCTAGTATAACTATAAAGCATATCCCTACATCATTCACATACTTAGTTTAGTATTTTGCTGAATCAGTGCGGGGTCGTTACCATGGAGACGGGGGGATGAAGTAAATTCATAAATTACTTCATCACTTTTCAACGCTTCATGGATTTTTTGGGAATTCCATAATGTCCTTACATTCTGTTCAATGGCTTTAGTTCAGAAATTTGATTTAGCGTTTGATCACTTTTATACTTTATATGTATATACTTTTTATGTAATGTAAATAGTTTAATTTCAAAATGTGTGAAAATCATCAAACATCTTATTATAATTTAGCTTCCCTGTATCTATCTATCAAATAATCATAAAAAAAATTCTACTCCGCTTTGACCTACTTGTTACTGTTCGATTTGCATGAAAATTTGGAAACGTATCCCAGATCTGATGACAACACTGTTTGGTTTTCACAATGTGAAACTGACTTCCTTACTAAAACGACCTGAATGACAAGATATTCATTTTAAAAAAGACATATTTAGAAAACGTATAAAAATTTGAACGCAGCGGGATTTGAACCCGCGCCTCTTGAAAACCGTTCAAGCACTCTGACCGTTAAGCCATGCGTTTTTAGCTCTATCTATTAAGAACAGATGCCACAAAAGACTGTTTTAATATCGTACGTAAGTACAAAACGAGAGGGCTTCAGAAGTACTTGTCTCCTTAGAAAAATGTAAAACTAAGCCTTTCAAGACATTAATACATATACTTATAATACTTTTTGTATTAGCTAAAGAAAATTTAGCTAAGGTTAATTGGGAACTGTAATACTTACTGTACCTGATTATGGAATTCATTGCAGGTGGGTTGTTGAAGAAAAGTCCATTCCGATTAGCAAAAATGTGACTTAATATTAGCTCTAAGTGGGAGAAAAAGCTTAGCTTTAGGTTTATCTGCCGTTGTAAAATTGACGCTTCTACATGTTAAATTTGAACCCACAACCATCGCGTTAGCCAGTTAGATATTTCTCGTCTACGCAAAAGGGTTGTTTAGATCCTTTTCTTGCATAACAAGGTAGTCATAGAGAACCTAGTGTCAAGACACCGTTCTTTAGTTTTCTCCCATATCCGAGACATTGCGTGTTGAGTGGCAGAACTCAACGCCGCGTTTTGTTTTGTCATCAGAGTGGAGAAATGCAGATAATTTGTGTATAATCATTCCCCAAAATACTTATAATTTATGTATACAGGCCTCTATTTATATATAATAATAAGTATATGTATCGATACTAAGAAAACCTTGAGTGGTTATAAGTTTCACATTATAATGGGGCTTGACACTAGGTTCTACTAGGCTAGGCCTACACTTCTATGCGGGAAAAACGGCGAGCTATAAAAAAAATAGTTTGACTGTTTTACTTCAAAAGACTATTTAGCTGAAATTACCTATTTAGCTAAAATTACCAAGATCGTATTTAGCAAATATATATATTACATAAGTTCTTTTAAGTTAAACAATTCTTATTCTTTTATAGAAATAATTTTAGATAACTTACTGTCTAGGCACGCCGTTCTCCATTTCCCACACTAATTCGAAACGTAGCGTGTTGAGTAGCGGAACTCAACGCCGCGCTTTGTTTTGTCACAAGAGCGAAGTTATTAAAATATAAATATAATCATTCCCTCGTGTGGGATTCGTACCCACAACCATCGCGTATACAGACAGACGCTGTGCCTGTCAGTCGATGGCCTGAATTATTAATCTAATCTCATCTCTCACTCCTGATTTCTATATATATTAAGATGTTTTCTATTAAAGCTTTATTAATATTAATGGATTATTTATTAATAAAATTATGTATGGAAAAATTATATAACATTTACGAATACGAAAGATGATTACCTTACAAAGAAATGAAATATCAGCAACTTTTAAATATAAAAAAAGGAATACTTGTTGCTTTTTTAACTTTAATATAATTCTCGCAATGATTTTGAATCTAATTATAATTTGGTTGATTGAACGATGCTCATTGCTTTTCGCCGCTTTACAAATACTACGCGTGGGTGGTTAGTAAAATGTAAAATGTGAAAGTGCTAAACGGAAAATAAGCTCTCTCTGACAACCTTGTTATGCTTACTGGTCGCTTGGGGAGCGTCTAAGAGGCGCGAGTTCAAATCACGCTGCGTTCAAATTCTTATGTTTTTCTAAGAATATTTTTTTAATTTTCCGAGTGTGTAAATAATACACTTATTTGTACTTTAAAAATGTTAAAAACGTTGAGACTGTATTCTTAATTTAGGTAATGTCTAAATATAGTAAAAAAAAACTATTAGGAGAAAAGAATTTAAATTCACCTCCTTTTATCCTTTCTTTTCTATTTACCGCTTTATTTTTAGTCGTATATAAGGAAAGATAACGCTTACTAATAAACCTGTATAGAGCCGTTATAACCTATTATGGTCTTTGAAACCAATATCACAACGGGGTGTTACAATTTATAAAGCAATTTATCTTGAAAGTTGTGATAGAAAACATCTTAAATAAAGATAGCTTTAGTTTACTTAAGTGGTAACATATTCGATACCCTTGAAGATATTTTGGGTTCTATTATATTAATAAATGCTGCCAATAATATATATTTTTTCATATAACTTCCATGTATAGAAGCGATCAGTTTTTTACGTTGCCCTAGCAATGTCTCAAAGTGTTATAAATGTACATACGTAATGTGTATGTTTTAATGTATATTTTTGTTGTGTGTAAGTGTGCTTATATTATTTTAATATATTTTCCTGAATAGCACCCTGCTGCTGGTCCGAGAAAGAGAACCGAGTGCCAAGACACTTTATTATCCATTTTCCGCTAATCCGAGTCATCGCGTGTTGAATGGCGGAACTGAACACTGCTTTGTCTCACCAGAGCGGAGAAATTAAAATAATTTAAATGTAATTATTCCCCTGGGTGTGATTCGAACCTACAACTATCATGTATACAGTCAGATAATGTCACAACGTCCTGAGTATTTCTAATACATTATTATAAAAATTCTCTACATCAACTTTCAATACATATACTTAATTTCATACTCTTCCGTGCACATCATTTTAGTAAATTAAAACTCTTGAAAAAGCTCCTGATGGTTAAGATATAATTGTAAAAAGGATCAAATAATTGAAAAACCAAAGCCTAAAAAAAATATTTACGATACGACGGGGACGAAACCGTCGGGGGCTGCTATCACTACTTTAAATTTCAACAGACGTTGTCGTGAGTCGTCCTCGGTTCTACAACAGGTGGCTATCAATCAAAATTTTAACCACATTATCTATTACTTTGACAAAAAATTGAGAATTTCAAATTCATCCACAGTTTTGATAACTGGTAGTCCTTTTATGACTTGGTGGGCAAAATTCATGCAAAAATTTAAAATAATGATGGCATCCCTTCGACAGATTCGATTTGGCATCTCCGTCGTCTTGTTACATAAATTCTATTAGTCGGTCGTTTTTTTTAATTACACTTTAACCGGGTAAGTTTTATCAAAATGCTTAATTTTGCTTTTTATTTCAAACTTCTTAAAGGGTATAGGTATGTTATGAAAAATCCAAATCGGACTAGTAGTTAATTTTGCACAAACAAAAACTAACTGCAGCGCCCCACAGTGAGTTATCACCTTAACACATTTCGAGGAACACACATCACTTATACTCGAACCTATCACAAGAAACTGCATCCAAATCGGACTCGTAGTTTTAGCTTTGCACAGACAAATGTTTACTACAGCGCCCCCTGTTGAGTTGTCATGGTAACATATATCTAAGAACATGCACCAATTAAACCGGAACATATCACTAAAAATGATTGCCAAGACATACCGTTCTCCAAGTTCCACCCCAATTCGAGGAAAAGCATGTTAAGTGGCGGAACTCAACGCAGCACTTTGGTTAGTACTAGAGTGAAGAAAAGAAAATAATTTAAGTATAATTAACCCCTCCTCTGGCTGGGAATCGAACCTTCAACCAATCGCGTTTGCAGTTGGCTACTGTCCCACTGCGCCTCACATAACATAAACACAACCTAGTTAAATTTATTCAGTACTTCAGTCACATTGAATTCTCACATATTTATAAATATATTATTTACTTACTTCAAACATATTAAACGTTTTCTTCTAACAATTTTAGAAAATGTATAAAATTTTAAACACATCAGGATTCAATTCTTTTATACGTTTTCTAAAAATTTTTTTTCTTGATTTCTTAAGTGTGTTTATAACACTTTTACTTTTAAAACCGAATTCGAGATATTGCTTAGTAAATGCTAATGCTAAAAAACTAAAACAATATAACCATTTCCACAAATGAGAATCAAACCCATGACAATAATACTACAGTCATGTCTCACTGTCCCATGATAGTTGCAAAATTAATAGATTTTTTGTTAATGAAAATTGCCCACTCAGCTTAAACTAATGATTCAATAAATTATTTATTTTAGGTTAGCTAGACTATTATGATTCTTCTTCTGTTATTCCGGATAAAAATTTTGTCACCTATAATACGTATTTTAGTATTACGCTGAGCAAATTTTAAATAATTTATTTCTAATTTTAAATTATTTATTTCTATTTTTAAATTATTTATTTCTAATTTAACATTATTTATTTCTAATTTTAAATTATTTATTTCTAATTTTAACTATTTATTTCAAATTTTAAATTATTTATTTCAAATTTTAAATTATTTATTTCTAATTATAAGTTTTCTTATAGTTTAGCTGGTCTATTATGATTCTTTATCAGGTGTTCCACTTTTCAAAATCAATTATACCCTAAGTTCTGCCCAGGTTGAAAAGCTATACAACTAAAAACGTTCAATCAGATCCGTGAAGAAACTGGAAAATATGCACATACAAACAGTAAACAAAAATGTTAAAATCATGATACTGTTTCTCATGCCTCTCAATAATGTTTTCCGTAAATATATACAATATTTTATTTCAAATTAAGAAGCAAATGAAATAATACGCACAAGAATTAGTATAAACTGATGTAGTAATAATTTCCCAGAGAAAACCTGGCTATCCTACAAAGTCCAAGATTAACACTGTTTACATTTATTTTATGTGTACAGTATGTCGTAGCGTTTCGAGCTTTATGTACACCTTTCTCTCTGACTGAGATAATCAGAGAAAACGGGAGCGTGAAGTCAAATCAACAAATTTTATACTTTAGAGAAGTGTTTATCTGAACCAATAAGAATGGCTTCCTCCCAATATACAATATTACCGTCATACTACTAGAGTCTATTTGCCTACACGAGTGGCGAAAATATAGAAAAATCAACAAATATTTAAAAAATACCAATTAAGCTACACGTCCTTGTCCAAAAAGCCCTATAATTCGATTTGAGTAGTGGAATAGAGAAATGGATATCAACTTTTTTTTTCCTCAATACGACACTATTAGGTGTAACAGCTATAAATAATAATATATACATGCAATTTCCATAAAAACCACAGCGTAACTTAAACAAAAGTATAATACAACGATGATGAGATGTTGCCTAATTGAATAAACCCTTCGTCCGCCAAATCCGCAGTAAATCCGCATTGGAATACCGGTTGAGGATTAAAGCGCGACACGGATTAGCGGGTCTACTATCACACCGACGCGTCGCCTACGAGTATATGTTCATGTAAAATTATCTTAGATATAAGCTGAGTGTAAAAAAAGAATTGATGAATAAAGCAGCTGTTTGTTTTCTATTTAGCAGGTTATTCAAAGAGAATCTAGTGACAAGACACTCCGTTGTCCGCTCTCCGTCAGATATCTAGAAATTAGGTGTAAACAAATGCCGAGGTTTACTAACAATTTGTACATGCTATAACCTATCGTGTTTACAGTCAGATGCCTTCCAGTTGCACCATCAAAGGCCTTCAACTATATTTAATAACTAACTGTGCCAGAAACTTCGCCCGTGTGTAATTTTGAAACAATAGTAGCCTAAGTTAGTCCTTATTACATTATCTATCTGCCAGTGAAAGTTCCAGTTGTGCTAGAAATTAGCAGATGCAAACAGACAGACAGACAGGCAGGCAAAAATTGTTAATAATATTTACAAAAGTGGTTAATTTTTAATATAACTGACACTCCAATTTTATTTATTTGCATAAACAATAATTTTGTATATAAGGACGCCAAATTTAATCACATAATGAATACAGAAAGTATAGTGACAAAGAACTTCATTAAAAAACATTTTTATTTTTCAAAATAAAGCTGCGTTCTTGGTATACACCAACCTTTGCCTTCTTTATTGCCTAAGTAGATCTTAAAATATATATTTAATGATTGATTATAAATATTCTATCAAATGGGATTTGAGTCTATAGCCTTATAGTCGTTTAACCGCTCTGGTAAGATAAAGCGTCGCTTTGACAGGATGGAGCGAAGCAGTGTCTTGACATTAGGTTTTCTCTGTCTTAGCAGGACACAATTAACGAAATTCACGAAACAGCGTGAAGCTGAGAAAAAAATAAATAATATAATTTACGCAGAAAATAGATACCCAAGTTTGTTTCGGTGTAATTAAAGTCAAAATTTAGCGTTAAACACCGTTTAAACTTAATAGCGAGTTCAGCCAAGAATATCATTAGCATACGATACGTTGTAGGGGCTTAGTGAATGAAACTTGGTAATATACCTCTTCAGAAATCCCATTACTTATAATAGTACTAGTGTTATATTCTGGTTCTACCTGACATAAATAATTCTTCAATATGAACATGAAAATTTTATACAAAACTTTGAGACCATCGTGACACAGTGGGATGGCGTCAGGACTGTAAATGCGATTGGTTGTTGGTTCGATTTCTATTCAAGGGGTAATGTTTATATTAAATTATTTTCATTTCTCTGCTCACCAGAGCCTTACCAAACAAGAGTGATGCGATAAGTACCATCACTCAACACGCGGTTATCTCGAATTGGGGTGGACAGTGGAGAACAGTGCCTTGACACTATAGTCTCTCCGCTATGCGGGAAAAAGGAATTGGGCTAGCGAAGCAGTACTTCACTTAAAAACATAAACTTTTGCTTTACAAAGCTTACGTCCGTCCCCATATGAAGTACTATTTCGACTTATGGGCAAGCGTATACAATACCAGTTACAACCAACTACTTGACTCCATACACTACCTGGGTAGTGCGAATTGTCGATGATTTTAAAATCACAGATGGATTAGCACTACGGATCTCCGCAGGTTGTCTTTTGGTATTCTACCGTCTATACAATGGGGAAATGCTGTAAGGCATTATTTGATTTGGTGCCATTAATAATCTTTATCTTTTTTTTTATCGTCATCCCTCTGGCTACGGGAGCATATATTATCTACACTACCTAGACTCGAGTGTAAAACACCCTTAAGGCCGGCAACGCTACAACTACTCTGATGTCCATGGGCGAAGGAATTGCGGTAACATCAATTGGTCCGTCTGCTCGTTTGCCCCTTTTTATAAAGAGTAAAAAACAGTAGCAAGCTAATTTCTACATTGATATACCTCTGTAATTTTGAAATTTTAAAACATCACTTTTTTATGCAAGCGGCAAATAACAACCGTCAGGCAAGGTTTCTGTTTTCCTGAAAAAATCAATATAAAGTCATCAAATTGTTTTTCTTAAATTGACACTGCGTTACTTTTTGAGCTCGCTATGTCATGGAAGGTTGTCATTTACTAGCGCTTCATTCTTTTTAATTTACTAAGCTATTTTAGTTTGTTGGCTTTGAAATTTCGTCATGTAAGTACTGTAGTGGTTTTGATAAAATTCTTCAAACAAGTTTTCTGTGTTTCTGAATTTCCCTTTATCTCCTTACTACTTTAAAATTGTTTTTATTTATAATAGACAAGGCCTAGCGCATAATGTAATGATACTGATAAGTTGGACTCTGAATTAACGTTCCTTAGCGCCGGATACGCCCGTACCGCGTTATTTAATACTTCATAGATCTTACAATATAATAGACATGTTATGGGAATATAAGATGAAAGAAAAACCATTAAAGTTTTTAAATTACTAACAAAGACACTAATATATGTATATATGGCATTTATGGCAACAAATGTAAACCTGTAAAAATTAACAATATTTAAAAAACGGTAATGCAATTAGTTTTTTTTATGTAAAACACTACATTTCTAATAAGTTTCAACATTCACAGTGGAATTATTTAACAGTATGTAAAAGTGGTGACGACAACTGGTAAGAGAATATATTTGTTTTCTTAGTTTATCTAACAAAGTCAGTATTAGTATTAGTTACTCTAATAAGATCGTCGGGGCGCAATGGGACAGCGCCTGACTGCAAATGCGATTGGTTTTGAGTTCGATCCGCACTCAAAGGACTGACTATATTCTGTCTGACTTCCCTGCGATGTGGAAAATAGAAAACTAAAAAAAACCGTTTGTTTTACAACTGAATTCACTTTCAATATAAAAATAAAAAAAATATCACTTCTATTTATTATGAAACCTTCACCCAAAACATAGTCAGTTGAAATCTTTCACCGCAGAGCCTCGCATCGGTATTAATTAAAGCGGAACCGGAAACGAGCGGGATGAACGACTCAGGCTCATACATCTCTGGAACGTGGCTTTCACTATAGTCAGTTGGCGAGTTCAATTTTGACTTCCGGTTATTCATTTTCTGGCTATCCTCTGAAGTTAATTGACATATTTTTTTTGAAAATAAAAATCATTCGTTCACACATTCTTTTTGCTAATATTTTTGAATATCAAATTATGTTGACGCATTAAGCAAACAAAGTCGCTTTATACAGAAGTGAATGTCAACACACATGATAGTATATGTATTATATTTTATTTATTATACATTCTATCATGACACTGATTGTGGATTTATTCCTATATGAGACTACCGTGTCAACTTTCATTCCTAAAGTCGAAATAAATTATCAAAAACTCCACGAAATGCTAATAATTTAAATTAAGACGTAATTTTGTTTTTCAAAATATTATAATGAAGGAAAGCTTTTATGGGATTCGATTAAATGGTCAAGTTTCATTGGGCCCGGTAATATGTGGGACGCTTGGATTATTCGTAATCGTCCATTTACGCTTGTGTTCTTTGGTTAACCACACGTTGGTGAAATTTAAACATTTGTTTAACTTTGTAATATATATTTTATAACGGTTGAAATAAAAATCCTTTTAAAATGAGAAAGTAACTTATCAAATAAGAAGGTAACTTATAAAATGATATAATATATATATATTTTTTAATTTTTTTTAGAGAAATCCCAATTGCTTAAACCGTCAACCCAGAACTGCATGGCTTCGTATTAGGATATACGCCCACAAGTAAATTGAGATAAGGGATAAAAGAAGAAGAAAATGTGGTGGAAGATAAAATTTACTGACCGAGTATAAAAGCTAAGACAGAAATACACTATTTGGTTCAGCCACGTAAAATAACTAATATCTAAATAGAAGCGAAAAAATAAGTGTTACAAATAAAAAATATATATTATAAGAAAACTATAATATTTATTTATTGTTTAAAGATCATGACTAATAAGGAGTTACATGTTATTTATATCTTGGCACCTAAATAATAAATAACCCACTTCGGTTGTCACAACTTAATAAGAATTCCCACAGTGCATACTCGTAATTGTGGGTAGATCGGTACGCGTCAGGAATGACTCTCGGGCGTAGGTAATATATTACGTCAGAGAGAGAATAATATTACGTCAGACACTATACAGTACACACTCATTTGTCATTAAGCGATTGACATTTAGCGCCGGGGGGCCAGGCCCATCGCGATGGTAGGAGATGAACTCTAAGGCAGCGCCTGGGACTTGTGACACAAGTGTAGGATTAAGGGTACCCTTTAAAATGCATCAACACTCACTTTCACTGCCCGAGCTCCGCTCTCTACCTAACTTACCCACCCATCTAGTAAAAAACACTACCGTAGCTCAATGTTAACTGTTTAACCGGGAACCCAATCAGCGTTCTTAAAGCCTTTCCTAACACTCATTTGTCTTACCAACGACTAGACTACACCATTGATAATCTCAATTTTTTATGTTTACTAAAAATATGTCTTTCAATTTCATAAATGAATAACACTTAAAAATCCTACAAATATATAATCTACTGAACTATGTTAGATGGCGCTTAACTTGGTTTAATTTAGTACTAAAAGCTATGCGCCGACATGTTTAATAATTTCATAATATTTTAAAGTGTTCAAATGATATTTTGTGTCATAGTAAAACAATTTTTAATATAGCTGGTTGTGAAATATACAAGTGGAGAACTGAGTGTCTTGACACTACGATTTCTATATCTACCCTGTAATACTGAAAAATATACCAACATATTATATACCAAAAAACATTTACCTTTATATGGACACCCTATTAGTACCAATTAATATTTGATAGTACCATACCGAGCTCATGTACATTCAGTGTGCTTGATGTATTCGTATGTCTTCATTTTAGATACACAAGTGATTGTTGGTGGCGTTAGCATTTGAATTGCGAAAAAATATAAAAATAATAATGATTGTACGTTTAATCGTGAATTGTCGCGTAGACCATTAGGAGATTGGTTCTGATCAGTTTCTTGAATGCGTGAAGAGAGCTTTACCGAACGCGGTTTGTTTGGTTTATCTGTGACTAAGACAAAAAATCACGACTCCTCAGTCTCTACCATTAGGTAGGACTCTACCAACCACATTTTCGTTTAACTGTTCTATCTATACATATAATACAAATATAACTAATCACTGTTTTTACATTTATCAATATAATAGAACCCAAACCAATGATATTTCATTCTTATTTTCATGCTAATCTTATAAATGGCTTAATTTATTTAACTATTGTATTTTGGTAAACTTCTCTTTATTTCAACCAATTAAATTATAAATTTCAGCATAGTTCATGGTTTAAGTGAGAAAGCGTATTATGTATGTATTGTTGTAATATTATAACTTAGATAACTTAGATTATAATTTAAATCACATACATTTTATGTTTTGACAAGAAATATCTTTCTTTACGATCGAAAAAGGTGCGTACCTTTTGGCTAATAACTAAAATAAGTTGTAACAATTGTATAAGAATTCTAACGTAGCTGGACAGAACGTATGGCTCAGTAACCAGAGTGCTTAGACAATTTCCAAGCGAGAGTTGAAATCCTGCTGCGTTCAAAATTTTATACGCTTTCTAAACGTATTTTTCAGTTTCCTAAGTGTGTGAATAATACTTTAAAATGCTAAAAATAATTACTGCAACGAGGTTTGTAATATCTTTATTACAGTTTAAAGTTTCTACTATTATTCTACAAGGAAATGGTTCGGAACGCCAGTTTTAATCCGCAAGATGAATTGACTACCATCTTAAGAATGCCAAAGAAACCCTGGCAGAAGATTAATGAGTGAATTAGTCATTGCGGCAATTCAGACTTAATAGTTGTATTTGCCACCAAAAGTTACTGGTCTAGAATAATTGATTATTACATTACCGTACCTATTGTACGTATTTTATATATTATGTATCTACTGAAGAAACCATAGAGGTGCAGTGGGAATGCGTCTACCCCAGTCGGAGGAGGTATATTTTAATTATTTTCATTTCAATGCAATGTCTCAATGCTTGCTGTGTGGCGGCAATGTAGAGTACACTTGACACTAGGATCTCTGAGTGGGAATTGAACCCACAACCCTTTAGTATCCATTAGAACACTGTCACACAATTTCATGACTGTATATATACACGGTGAGAGTACTGACTGAAACTATAACACTGCGCCACTATGGCCATGTGGCCATTTATGTTATTAACATAATGTACTTCTTGTGAATCAAACAAATACTGCCTTTTGCGCTCTCCATATTAACTGTGATCTAAATAAAAGTGAGTCAAATTTCAAACTACTTTATCTACATTATTTTCGTTAAAAAAATATACAAAAAATTTCCTATACATATCAATACTATGATTTCGTATACACTCAATAAAATTCCAGTAACAAAAGCTGAAAACACCTAATATAAATTTTACAATTGCGGAATGTGAGCGTATAGCTTAATTGGCTGGAGCGCTTGGACTGTATCCAAATGGCGTCGGTTCAAATCCCGGTACGTCTGATTTTTTTATTAATGTAAAAATAATACCCTTATAAATGTAAAAATATAACCTTACACTATTACAGGGTGGCCCAAAGTCATACATAGACTTTTGCAAAATTTGAAATTTTTGGCGACCCACGTTTAAATTTGTATTTAAAAGGTATGCAAAAATGTAATATTACTTTTTATTTTAATTTAAAAACACAAAAATGGAAAGGGAAAGGGTACCTTTATCAAGAACCACAAATATTCCTTGAAAGTGTGGCTCGTAAGCGACAGGTTGGCCAGCCCTGAACTATTATAAAATTATTAAAGACAATAATAGAAGAAGGTAAAAGATATATATGCTAGCATATTAAGTTATTTTATAAATTTTCTTTTGGTTTTAAATATTTTCACGTTGTTTTTTCAGTTTCACGCTTTTTCCCGCATATTAGGGTAGTCAGAGTGAACCTTATGTCAAAACACTCCGTTCTCCGATTTTGGATCGAAATCAATGCATTCTGTGTTGAGTGGTGAAACTAAACGCTGCGCTTTGTATTTAAGACCAGAGCGGAAAAACTAAAATATTTAAAAATCCCCCGAGTGGAATTCGACCAACATTATAAAATAAAATGAGAGTAAAAGAAACTGATGGAAGAATGAGGGGGTAGACAAATATTATGAGTATGGGCGATAGGAAGACGGAGGAGATGTTGTTAAATAGTTATTTTATAGTAACAAAATCTAATCGTGATATGATCTATAATTTACGA
Organism: Podotricha telesiphe; assembly: GCA_038994665.1. Lineage (NCBI taxonomy): Eukaryota > Metazoa > Arthropoda > Insecta > Lepidoptera > Nymphalidae > Podotricha > Podotricha telesiphe. The sequence goes on along the minus strand of JAOYRR010000492.1, from coordinate 65,244 downwards.
GGAGTAACGATTATTCTTACGTGTCGTACTTCTGGATTTTCACACTTCCATGTATAAATGAACATGTTAGGTTCCTCGAAAAGTTAAAAAAATGTTCAAGTTTTTCTATATAACATTACATCACAATTGGTTTAGCAGTTTGGCCGTGATGACATCACTGACAGACAGATATACTTTCGCATTTATAATATTAGTATGGATTTTAATAAAAAAACCATTTTATAAAAACTTTCTTTAAGCAATTTAGATTTAAATTGTAAACTTTGATTGAAATTAAAGAATATTTAGTTTTTTATAATTACTATGTAGTTTTCTATAATTATTATATTATATTATAACAATATTTAACACAATAAACGTTGACCCCCAGCGTCGGAGAGTGTGACGACGTCTGGCTGTATACAGAAAATTACACATACATTATATATTATACAAACATACATTATACACATTTTCAATAACAAAGTAAGAGACGTTAAGACAAGCTTTGTGCAATTTACACTGTATTAAAGTGTAACACATGAGTTATATGCATATTACATAGAATAAATCCGTCTGAGCGTTCGGTCATTTAATCAATTTGCATCTTGTAGCGTTACGTCCATAATTTCAATGTATATAATTTCCATATACGAGTATTGTGTGTCGTATTGGGACAGCGTCGAACTGTAAACGCGACGTTTCTAGGTACCAATTTTTGGTAAAACAAAGCGCGGTGTTGAGGTCCGCCACTCAAAACGCAATAAAAAAATATATTTATTACCAAAGAGCAGCTTTGACAATTTTTTTTGTCACATCTAATGGCCCCACACTAGGTATTCTTGTTTTGGATACCTGTAAACTTTAAATATTTAAAAGTTTAGAATAGTTAGTATTCTAAACTTTTAAATATTTATAGTATTTATAGTATAACTTTACAAAAACATAAATGAGAATCAATCATTCACAGATGACATATTTAAATTTTTAAAAATAATAAATAACTCGAATTCCGACGGAAAGATGTGAAAGCAGAAACTCTATATCTTTCGTATAGAAATTTAATATTTTTTCCCGTATACCAAAGTACAGTAAAGTAATGCGGTAAAAAGCTTGAAGCTGCTTTTAGGTCTACTGATATCTAATTGCAGACAGAGAGTCTGAGTGTCACGTCTCTATAGTTTTTATTTCCTATGCAAGCTGTATTTTTATACATTGACAGAACTTAAAAACGGCGCTTTAAATACATATACATACTTTCTCAAGTAGAATTAAATTAGAAACTAATACCGTGCACTCGAAAATTGAGCTATAATAGAAAAAACCAATAATTTTTTTTTATTATTATTAAGTATTTTTTTGCTTCATTCATGTAAATTGAAGGAACCTAGTTGTAGCACCCTGATTTTTACTTTCCATCTATATTCAAGATACTAGCAACCCATCGACTTCGCTCGCTTAATGTATGCTATACATTGTTCCAAGCCTTTTAAAGACAAAGCTCGTTACTGTAAATAAACTCATATATATTTAAATACATATTCAGCTAAGTAAGTTGGGTGCAATATATCAATTGTTACGATTTCTTACTAGTTTTATTCTGAAATACTCAATGAGTTCAAACATATTGTATTAGTTTTCGTCAATATTTTTATTCTTGTACTAAGAATCATTTGTTACTTTAAATGAAATTATTATTACTGTATTAATTGCATATATTTAGGTATTCGAGAAACATATTTTTAGAAAGCATATAAAAATTTGAACGAAGCGGAATTCGAACCTGCGCCTCTTGAAAACCGTCCAAGTTTCAGTTTCCTAAGTGTGACATTAACACCTTAAAAATGTTAGGAATAATTAAGGAGGAGGACAAGGACTATAATATAAATAATCTGTGTTAGTTTACTTAGTTTATTTGCATAGTAAACAATTTATAATTGATATAGTGATTTTGTAGTGATAAAATGTCAATGAAATTGACTTTTCTAAAATAGATTTCTTAATTCAAATATAATTTATATATTTATAATCATTGGCAAAAGATAAGCCGGTGGAAATCGTGCTATACGCCACTGACGCACAATAGCTGTGGGTTCAATCCCATTCGGGGTCATAATTATTATTTAGAAATTATTCGCACCAGTCGACTCGCATTGAATCCAGCTTGGCAGGTAACCGGAGTACCATGACAAAAGTGCCTACTGAAAACATCTAAGGTTGTGGTGAAATAAATATGTATCCTAAATATATTATATGAGTAAAATATATTATATGAGTATTTCTAACATTTTTAAAGTGTTATTGACACATTTAGGAAATTGAAAAACATTTTTGGAAAATGTATACAAAACTCGCTGCGTTCAAATTTTTTAAGTTTTCGTAAAATGTTTTTCAATATTATATGAAATAACCAAAAGGTTTACGCAAAATGACTCCCGAATAGTATGTAAACGGGAAACAGAGTGTCTTGATGCTGGGGGAGAGAGAGACACAGAGATACCTCTGCATTCGTGATCCTAAGCAAAAAATCGGACGCAGGAGCAATATAAAATTTGTAATCCGACAAAGTCTCGCACCCACAATTACCCAAAGTCACACTTATTTAATAAATAGAAAAAAGTAAACTTAAAAAATAAAAATATTTGTTTAGTTACCATTAATAGCAGAGCGTGGTTTCGATCCACGGACCTCTGGGTTATGGGCCCAGCACGCTTCCACTGCGCCACTCTGCTCTATACAAGAACGTATCAAATAACCTAGCTCTTAGAACATATCATCTATACATACATATAATTCGTATAACAGTAAAAAACTAAAATAAATTGAACATTACATAACTGTGCATTGTACCCACTACCATCGCATTTACAGTCACACTTGCACACTCATATGCGAATTAACATAAATTATTCAATATTAAATATTAATTGATGGTGACCTTTAATCTAATAGTGTGTGAGGAAAATGTTACGTTGATTGGACAATTTCCACCCTAAGGATGTTAACAAAGTACATAACGATAGCGATAGCGATTGTAGTCAGTATATATATTTAACTAAAATATAAAATGAAATATTTAAGACCGAGACACGGGTTTCGCATCCGTTTAAATCCGTCTTTTATAATGTTATTTTTTTTACTTTCAAGTTTAAATACGCTGTGAACGAGTTAGGTAAGAATAACCTCTTTTTGAATACAAGTTTATTTCGAATGATATATTCGTATTTAATATTGATATTGTAGGAGTGCTTTAATAATAACTATCCACCGCTTTCATTTCGCTTGTCCCTGCGTAGTAAGTCAAGTCAAGTCAGAGATAATCTTTTACTAAGACCTTCCACTCTACACTTTACGTTCGAATTCGAGACATTCCGTGCTTCGGTACTCCATTTCAATTCCTTTACATTTGTATAAAGAATATAATTTAATCAGATGATTTAAGATTGCTACATAAAATAACTTTAAAAGTTTTAAATACGAAAATGTAAATGAAATCAACCTGCAAATACGCTGCGGTTGCAGCGCTCTAACTAAAACTTGTCGGTATCGAGGCGTAAACAGTAGCTTATAGAAGTGATAAGATCTCACTTAGTTTATATTTAATAGGGCTGAGTGTTCATGTTATAAAACATTTTGTTGTTATATATCGTGTCCCCTATTCAGGCGGAAAAGGCTGTGACATGGGATATGGTGTATAGCTAAAAATAATTATTTTACTATTTTCTTCTTTCTGGTATTTTTTTTATCAAAAGGGCAAATTGCATTTGGCAAGAATGTAGCTAATAGTTAGTAAATTTTAGTGACAAACAAACATATTTAGTGACAGCGCCAGATTAAGGTCTAAAGGCTGTCGCAAGTTTGTATGACAGTCCTTTTTTTTCTAGAAAATTTGGCACTGATAACTCCAATCCTACGTGAACGAAGCCATGGTTTGTAGCTAGTATTTGTATATTTATTGCAGTTAAATATTTTAAAATATCCTTGTTTATAATAAAATTACATCCCTAGCTCTCCATGATGAAGTTTGTCGCATCTTAGCTCACAACTTTTGTGCAATTAAACGATACTCCGTCAGAATGTATTGGAAATTTACTCGTCTGTTGACTTGAGCTTTATTCAATGACTTGAATACATTTAAGATTGTAAGCTGTATTAAATGGCTTAGCAAAAGTAGTGTAAGAGCTGCAGCGTGATGGACAGCAATGACTGTCAAATCGTCAAATCGTTGAAGAAGGCAGTGACTAAACTCTTCACTTTTTACTTGCTGAGAGACATTGCTCATTGAGTGGTGAAACTAAATTCATTCATTGTTCGTATCCAAACGAATGTTCATAGAATAATCTTTGGGTAGCATAAATCTGTAAAAATCTATCTACAGAGACTCTAACAATTATAAGCGTATAAGAATTCCGACGTAGCTGGATGTAGAATACATGGCTTCGCGGTCAGAGCGCTAGAATGGTTTTCAAGAGGCGCGGATTCGAATACCGCAGCGTAAATTTTTTATACGTTTTCTAAAAATATGTATATCAATTTCCAAAATGTGTGATGAACACTTTTAAAAATGTTATTAATTTTGCTTTTTATTTCAAACTTCTTAAAGAGCATAGGTATGTTATGCAAAATTCAAATCGGACTAGTAGTTAATTTTGCACAAACAAAACAAAATGTGTGATTAACACTTTTAAAAATGTTATTAATTCACAATATAACATTAAAACTTCTTTGCCACACTTTAAATACTTAAAAATTACTTAGTCTTCAAACAAAAATCTAAAAGAAGATATTGATTTAATATATTTTGATATTTTCCTTAAAGCTCTCGTAGACCTAACAAGCTCCACGCATTGAAACTTATCTGCCTTTCAATTTATCCCATCCCACCTTCACCTACTCTAACGATAAACCTTATAAATATTCCATGGGGTATTAAAGTAAGGGTCGCTTCTATGTATTTTAATGAAAACAGCTTAGAAGCTTTTTATGTTAGCTTTTGAGAAATGACAAAAAATTAGACATGACAATATATAAATGATCTACATCTACACTATATAGAACAGTAAATAACTCTACTCGTGGCGCAGTCGCATAGTGTGTGACTGTAAACAGGATTGGTTAGGTTTGATTCCTACGAGGAGGAATGATTATATTTAAAAAACAAACAATACTTAATGACTTGATATCGGTTGGAAAATGGAGAATGGAGTTTTTTGACACTAAATTCTCCTTTGACTATGCGGAAAACGCGTGAAGCTTAAAACGAACAGTAAAAGCAGAATGTTTGTAAGCACACCTTCGGAACCTTGGTGTATATAAAGCTAGGAAAGGACTTAAGCTATAATTAGTTTTGAACAGTGGAACACCTGATGTAATACCACAATAAACAAGCAGGTATTTTGGTGAAAAGGGTCCTGAAGCCCACGTTTTTAGTACTTTTCATTTCTGAATATAACCTATAATCTATATTTGTCGGATGAGGTCTTGTAAAACTAAAAATAAATATAGTACTTATGCTATGCAATCTTTGTAAGAAATTTCTGAAGAAAAGCTGCAGAATTTAGCATAAAAATAGTGGTATTTTGTGAAAACTTGCGAGCGTTGGATGGGAAAGATTTTGTTTCATAATAGCTAGGAAAAGATAATAATCTAACGAAATAAATTAGAAAAGCTGAGATGAAATCTGCATCTCAACATGTTTTATTCAATTTTATTATAAATTGAAAAAGATGTTTTTAACAAAATCGGTTATATTATAAAAATGAATAAAAAAAGGTATACAGCTTCTATTTACATTTATGGAGAATACGCCGTAAAATATCCATATTTAAGAATATTTCAAATATAAGTATATTCTCACTAACTACCTCATGAGTCATGACGTAGTCAGAGAGAACCTAATATTTGAACACTGTGCTCTCTGTTTTAACTCTTTTTCAGAGACGCGGTATGTTTAAAGTGGTTAAACATAACTATATATTATTTGTAGATGTAAACAGTCAGTTATAACAAATATAAATGGTAATAATATGTTAATATTTGACAATCCCTGTTATGGAATCTTAAGAAAACTGAAAGGTTTTTGCGGTAATCGTGCCAAACCCCAACGGAAGTTGACTATCGTCCTGCGTCACATCCTCTGATTAACGATGCTAACCTAATTTCCTTTAAACTGAGATGAACTATAAGGTGTGGTGCAAGTAAAGTTTTCTGCATAAAAAAATAAATAAAATATTAATATAGTTTTCCGTTTTTCACTTTCCACCTCTAAGAACAATTACGTACCATATTTTAAACCCTGTCACTGGATATTTCTCTTATTGGCCCACGAACGTTATACAAATATTCCTTAAATTAAAATTGAAACTCCGAACCAGCTCTCAGAAAAACCTTATATGCCATATAGAAGAGATTATACAAGGTCCTCTCATAATTAAATCAAATAATAACACCTAATCAAAGGTAACGTAAACAAAGACTATCTGTGCCTGACATATATAGTAGTTTTGTTATTCTATAGACCAGGCAAACAAGCGTCCAGGTCACCTGATGGTAAGTGATCACAGCTTCTCAAGACCCCGTGTAACACCAGAAGAGCTGCATGTTGCCGGCCTTTAAGGTGGAAATAGACGCGTTTTTTGAAGATAGCCATATCGGATCGACCTGTATCTATTATAAGAGGTTGTAAAGGCGAAAATAATTTATAAATTTTTGTTCCTTCTTAGAGAGGTTATAGATTGCTAGTTCAAATAAACGATCACTGTACTACAATTCACTTCACATTCTTCTTTTTTGACAATTATTTTTTTGCCTTCTCTCTGGTTCTACTTGCATCAAGATTTTCCGTTCTTCACTTTCCGCCGGAAATCGAGACTTTGCGTATTGACTGGCGAAACTTAACGCAATTATATTTATTTATTTTATTCTTCGAAATTTTTTTTTTTATTAGCATCTAGGTAAAACCTGAAAAACTTTACTGATTCATGTATAAGCTTCAGACGTAGTAGCCGACGCTCTTTAACTAAATAGAGTTTTACAGTCCATTCAAAAATTATATACTTAACTTAAGACTTTGCCAAAACACTGTCTAAAGGGTCGTCATTATCATAACAATACGTATAAAATTGCAACCTTAACTTTCTATAGAGGTGTTTATTTTGACCTCTCAAAGCTCTTCTATTGTACTCTTATTTTAATTTAGTACGACCAAGTTGTTTAGATTACGTTTCTCTGATTCGTCAGAGATTTTGAACAAGAAAAGTTAACATTTTATATTTAACTATTTAAAGGTTTTCCGCAGTTTTTTAATGTTATTTTGTCTATTATTTTAAATATTGATAAAACTACCATAAAAGCTTTTCTCAAATGGGAATCGAACTTATAACCATTACTACAATACTTACAATTATATAATTGAATACATCAGATTACATAATTGAAATAACACTTGCAATGGCAGCTTTACCGCAATCTCTTACATGTAACCAATAGTGGATCAGAAATTGTTGTAAAATAATTCGGATAGAAAGGAAAAATAATTTGTATATAATCATTCTAAGATATGGCATCGAAGAAGTTTATCTTTGTCTACTTTGCATCACGATGAGAAAAAACATAAAACAAAGGGCTGAGGGCATGCGAATAAAAAAAATATTAGTAAAATTACTTACACAGACTTTGAAAATCATTAAAATATATATTTGCTACAGGAAAATTACTCAAGTATCTGTCTAAATAAACATATTGGCAGATATGTCAATGTGTCTCACAAGCACCCCGGGTTTACCGATATTACCGTTTGATATATTTGAAGAGACGATACGGTTTTTCATATTATACAATATACACTTGTAACTCTATCGATAGATCAACGGTGGTTGGGAAAATCAATAACTATCCAATTTACCCCAATTAAGGTTAATTAGTATTAAATTTCGGAATTTGTGGTTTATAAAAAACAGATGTCAGATGACAGTAGGCTCTCTCTGCCTACACTGCTATGCGTAATAAAGTATGAATAGGAAGTTGAACAAAAAAACCGATGTACTGCAAAATAATATGGCATCATAGAACAGCGTCTGACTTTAGATGCGATTGGGAGTGGGTTCGATTTTTATATATTTTTTAAATGGTTTTCGAGAGGCGCAGATTTGACCCCGCTGCGTTCAAATTTTTATACGTTTACTAAAAATATGTTTTTCAATTTCCTGAGTGTGTTTGATTCTCACTTGGGGGAATTTTATTTTAAATATGTTCAGTTCTCCGCTCTGGTACCTAAGTTCGATTTCAGGGTGAAAGTGGAGAATGGAGTGTCTTGACACTAGGCTCTCCCTGAATAACCCGCTATATTCTAAAAAAACATGAAGCTCTAAAAAGATTGGAAAATATAGCTTAACTATTGAATCTACGCTGGTAATTGTTTTCCTCAAACAAAGTCAATAGAACGTCTTTTGTATTGAAAAAAACTAAACGAGTCACGTCTAAATGACAATGCAATAATTTATTTTAGCATTCAGTATTTATAAATTGAAAAAGTTATAATAAATTAAAGAATTTAAATAAAACTGTCAATTCTATTAAACTATTTTAGTTCTTAAAGTCATTAGAGAACAAGTATAATAGAAACTGCTCGTGTTGATTTATTTTTAAATGAGTATTTAAAACAGGGTTGCACAGACTTATTAAGACTAGGGGCCACTCGGGCAAATCATGAACTGAGGCGGGCCGGCCGCCATAAATATAGGTAATTAAAGACAATAATTGATAATAATTTATTAAAATTGAAAAAGAATTTATTAATTTGAAGCGTGGCACTGCATAGTGCTTATAATCTTATATTTGGCTCAAATTTACTTGTAGCAACACGTAGAACACATAAAAACTAATTTACGAGAGTTTATTTTTATTATTAGATTTATTTTTATTATTAGATTATTTTTGCTGTCGGCGGGCCACCAGTATTCGACCGGCGGGCCGTGGTCTGTGCATCCATGATTTAAAACCGTAAACCTATTATAATAATAAATAATTTTTGTGATATTTTTATCCTTTCAAAGTGTTGTTCACAAACAAAAAACATTTTTAGAAAACGTATAAAAATTTGATGCAGCTGTATTTAGACCGGCAACCTTTGGAAACCGTCCAAGCGCTTTGACCGCTAAGCCATGTGTTCTACATCCGGCTGTGTCGAAATTATACTTATATACTTATACGTTTATTACAATTTATTTTGGTTGTTACCATCTGTATAGCGAGATTTATACAAATTTCTGCTATCCAAAAGTTATTCTACGAACAATCGTTTGGTAAGAGAAAATGCTATTCATTAAATATTTTTAACATTTTAAATGTTACATACTAACGCCGCTTGTCCACGCAATATATTTAAAAAAAGGGGGAGGAGGAGGAGATATACATTAAATAAGTAACATACGTCAATTAAAACACAACCATGAATTTTAAAAAACTATGAGCTCGATCATTATATGTTCAACAATGTAACTCTATCCAATTAATTTTATTTCTTGTGACTAATGACGAAACACAAGTTCGAGGTTTTGTCTTACATACCAGAGCGGAGAAATTGAAATATTCCAAATATAATCCTACTCCAAGTAGCGATCGAAAACACCACCAGTCGCATTTACAGGGAAATGCTGTCCCACTGCAGTCACAGTCCCACGATGGCCTCAAGTGAAATAAAATGAATGAAATACTAATACATACTAATTGATTAGAAATCTATATACATATAGTATTAAATTTATTATTTGTTATATTGAATTTAGTTACGTCGTACGTCGGTTTGAGGGTGCTATTAATCTACGTCGCGCGAAACGTTATTAATGAATACTCGTTTTCAATAAACCTACCTAACCTTCATATGCTTGTATGTTTATTAAATACTAGCGATCCTTTCGCGGCGTCGCCCGCGTTAGCGTTAGCTGTTTCGGCCCTTGCGTAAAACAATTAAATTCCTGTAAAAAAAAAAAAAATGAAAGAAAAAAGTAGCTTATATTCAATCCAAGATTCTCGAGTAACTTCATATAAAATTTCATCACAATCGGTTCTGCGGTTTGGCCGTGATGATGTCACAGACAAACAGAGTTACATTCGCATTTATAATATTAGTATGCAAGTATGGACTATTGTATGGTATGGTAGTGGGTTCAATTTTAGCTCTGGAGAAGGAACGTGTTGAAGTTATTATCATTTCTTCACTCTGGTAACACAAAACGCGGTGTATTTAGTTCTGCTACTAAACACTAAGTGTTTCGATTTTAGGAAAGCGGAAAGCGGAGATCGGAGTGACTAGTTTCTCACTGATTACTTTTCTATGGGTAAAAAAGGGTGACGCTGTTTTAACCGACTAAAAAAACGGATGAGATTTTCTATTCGACACGTATTTTTTTATATTTTTAAGTGTTACAAAATTAGAAAATTAAAAAACAAAAAAAGGTTAAAAAAGGTTTTATTAACATAAGATTTTATAAAACCGCTGCGTTCAAATTTTCATACGTTTTTTACAGTGTTCACCAATTCTGATTATTCTTTTGTTAATAGATAGGATGTACTCCAAAGCTGTCCCATAAAAATAATAATTTAAACAAACGTTCTAACCATAAGTGTCGAGAAAAGTATTGAGTACTTACTGATTTCACTGAGTTATCAACGATTTAATCTTTTTGTTAAAAAATATTATTTGAAATAGCTCTATATATTTCTTCTCTATATATTTTAAATATTTCTAATGCCTGATAAAGTAACTCTAAAGTTTGTTGGAAACACCTTAATTTGTTGGCGGCAGACGGACATTCTCTACAGCGACGCGGATAGCAGGGATTTTTACTCGAGTATTGCCGCCGCTGCCTGAACTGGAGTATTAGACATATGTCGACATATGTCGATTTCAAGTAATTTATAATCAAAGTTATACGTTAGTTAATTAAGATTGATTCTGAATTGCTTCAAATACGTATTATTGTATTTTATCTTATCGTATGTTAAAGTCTGGGGATTTGTGCCTTTTACTATATCAACTTAAAACCTGGTTGCGGCTCAACGTGCAATGTCTCTATTCTATAGAAAGAAAATAAATTGAGACCATCGTGGCTGTCTGACTGTAATAATTGCTTGTTTGAGTATTCGATTGCCACTCGGTAAAACGATAATTTAATTAGTTTCATTTCTCTGTCTTATAGACAAGACAAAGAGTGGGATTGAGTTTTTAACTCGGGTGGAAAGTGGATTTAACACTAGGACAGAGTGCTTTAACACTAGGTTCTCTCTGAATACCCTGCTATACAGAAAAAACGCAAGCTAAAAAATAAAAGATCCCTACTTTTTTTCTCACACCGTAAAATAAAAGTATTATCGGAAATTATGAAAAGGTTTTACATTCACACCGTAATGTATGCCCAAAACTATACGTGAAATTTGAACTAATGCAATAAGGATCAGTGATATGAGGAATAAATGGACCGTGTGATACCGTCATTGACTTAAAATATGTAAAATTTTAAAGATATTACATAAAATTACTATTGATAAGTAACGATATTGGGAAACTTGAATGAGCTAATAATTTTATTTTATGGGTGGGTTTAAAAAATTCTTAAGAATAGAGGTACCTAATATGTTAAAATATACCCATTTTTAAAACTTTACCATTTATTCTCTTTTTAGTATATACTTACTGGGTCTCTTTTCATCTTATAATCTCCATTCAACGTGACATTGGTGTTACGAAGGGGGACGAAGTGGGACGAAGTGATAAATGCTCGACTTGCACTTTTGAAGCGCCATAAATGAAGAATTGAACTGAATCTTTATAGTAAGTTTATGTCGCTTGACGCTTGACGTTTCAAACTAATAAAGTGCTTATAATGAAACTCCATTATAATTAAAATGTATATAAAAAATTAAACAAGTTGGATTTTAATTATGTATATCAAAAGAAGAACAAAAGAAAGATGAATGCTGTTAGAGATGCAATCTCTTCGTTGGATTCGCTTAGTCAGCTTCACTAATGTAATCTGTAATGAAGTGATACATGGAGTAGATGGCGTAACCAAAAATGTAATAGTAGATATAAAAAATAACGTCCTCAGGTAGTTTGGTAGCATCCAGAGAATAAATGATACAATATATATGAAGCAAAGGTTTCGGGAACACAGTACCGATAATACTGGAGGAAGGTCACGTAAAAGGCATGAGGACCGGGAGGTGTGTTTGAAGAGGCTGATGATAGTGGACGAGGTGTAAGAATTATGTAGGGACCGTAGCCTTTAGTGCTCCGTTCTCTCTGACAACCGCGCTAGGGACAAAGTGTGAAGCAAAAATCATTGTGGATTTTAGTGAAATCTAGTAACACAATATCCATATCCAATTACAATGTAACATACCTAGGACAACAAGCGTTTTAAACGTGTAACATGTAGATTTTTGTTATAAATAATTTGATTTTCTATATGTTCTTTTTTGTATTAATTCTATATACTATAGCGTAAACATTGGTTTATTTAAAATTTAATTCGATTTGATTATGGGTGGATTATTTTGTTTATTATTTAACAAAATAATCGAGGTAGGCAGAGAGAGAGAGCATAGTATTAATTATTCAAAAACAAGACACTCGACACCGCGGCCTTTCTTACCAATGGAAATAGATCTGCAAATATGTGGATTGACGTCCAAATTGCTGCTGTCAAGTTCTATTCTACATGTCAATTAAGACCGATATTTAGGCTATTTCTGATTTTCGATATTCTCGTATATTTTTTGTTGTTTTACTGCTACCAGGTTGTGATATAGGTAATTGTTTGATAAATGAAACCAAAAATGTAGTTTATAATAAAAAAGAGAAAAATTCTTTAACATTCCATGGATTCATGCGTCGAATTAGAGAGAGAAATATTTTTCGAGCCGATATATCAGCCCGTTTTTAATTTTTCATCTTTTTACCGATGTTGAAAGCTACACTTAAAAGACCCATTTTGTTAAATTCTTATTTAAGAAATAGAAATATTTTAAAATGGTTTTTCCCGGGGTAGTCAGTGAGAAGTTTAAAAAAAAACGCACCCCGTTCCCCACTTTGTGCCCAATTTTTTCACAAAACATTGCACGTTGAGTGGCGGAACTCAACTCAACTTGGCTTTGTCTTGTTCACCAGAGAACCAAAATGGAAATAATTAAATTATGATCATTGCTCCGAGTAGGAAACAAATTGATAGCCAATCGCTATTACAGTCAGATGCTGTCCCACTGCGCCATGATGGTCACAATGGATTTCAAAATGTTAATTAGTGTGTTATCTTATAGATGAAGCATGTTCAAATACGCCACAATGGCATGTTTTTATATGAACTAGTAGACCAGTTGATGAGTAATATATGCGTTACCATAGCGACACGTATATCACTATACAAAAGTGTATGTCGAACACATGGCAGCATGTATAATATTTTTTTATTATTATTATGTATTCTTAATTTAATATTCTTAATACATAATTATAAAAATTAATGAATTTTTACACTTCATCTCTGATTTTTCTTCACAATTTTTTTATTTGAAGGCAATGTTACACTCTAAGGTTACATTTATTTAGTTACATAGTATATGTCAATTATAGGCTAATTGTACGTGTAATTGATATTAAAGTCAAAATTGAACTTTTATTATTTATTGAAATCAAAAAAGCTGTTTCATATAAAAACAAACGGAGAAAACTGAAATTCACACAAAAAAACCAAAGAAGTTCAAAGATGGCGATTAATTCTTATATAGCTATATTTATATAGTAACGACTGGTTTGACATATTTTTTTAGTGATGTCTTGATGCTGATTAAAGTAATGGATGATTTATTATTTTGTTTCCTTACTCCAATCCAAAAAAAAAACAATACTATGCAATTCTACTTAAAAATAAATTATACCAGTCTTACTCCGAAACACTCTAACTTGGTCTTAAAAACGTATAATATTAAGAATTCCTTTAAAAAAGTCAAAATCACAGCAATTTTCACCATACGAGATGAGTTAAAAAGTAATTTAACATCTTGACACGTCATCTAAAACCTGCCCCGGTTATCTTCTACCCTTATTTTCCCTTGACGTCTTATACTATTAAATAAATGTGTATACCTCTTACATTAAGGATTTTGTAGACTTGCGACAGATTTATCCTTTTCAGAGATATGGTTTTCTGAGGCTACCGTGTCGCAATGGGACAGATTGTTGCATTTTTAATATCCAGCTGCGTTGAAATTCTTATAAGCCTGTTACAACTTATTATTGTTTGTTAGCATCTCAGTAGAGAGATTTAAACAAATAACTGACTTTTTAAAATATGTATCCCTCGTAAAATTTCTCGGATTCAATAAAACCCGGTCCTTTGGAAGGCTGGGGAGACAGGTCCAACACGTAGAGGCCCTTTAGAGATAGCAGGAATTTGGATGGACTAAGTACTGGACTATTGTATGAGATTACCAGTCGTCCGCCTTTTCAACAGTCTCAGATTGAATGGTTAGCGGACGATAACGCCTGGCTGTAGACGGGCCCCTCCAAAGTGGCGTAATACCTAGAGCGCAACATCAGTGTGGTCGGCTAAGGGTGTCGAGAGATGTGCACCGGTTTTACTATCACGAGAGCGCTCGTGACCGGGTTTCACCGTTATTACGCAGACAGACTTTCGATCCAGCTAATAAAAGCAAGCCAGAGGCGGGGGATATATGTCAACTCCCCTCTGGAGGTCTCAGGTCCGTGGGGTCGGGTATTATTATCAGCTATTAATCCTCAAAGATTACTTCTAAGAACGATCGTTTTGCAAGAGGGAATGCTGTTTATATTCAATAAAATATTTTTCTTATACTGAGTGTATGAATGACAATTTAAAAAATATAAAAAATAATTGTGAACAAGACAAAGCGCGGCGTTGAGTTACGCCTCTCAGCACAAACCAGACGAGAATGGTGCTCTCTCTTATTACTCTGTTATGTGAGAAAAAGTGTAAGGCTGATTTTTTTTATAAGAACACCAAGACCGTGAAAGTCGGAAGTGTGTGATAGAGTTCAAATTTTTCTCTGGAAAGAACATCAGAGGGCGGAAGCAATTAACTTAATAGATGTTGCTTTAAAACATTGTTAGTCAACTTTACACTTATTTTCATGAAAAACAAGCAAAGGTTACATAAATAATTACTTTATTTTGCCCATTTAATGATATCATATTTCTTTTTCTTATCTTTCATCTTTTAAATTTAACATAATCGGTTGTGAGTTCGATGACCACCGGGAGGAAACGCGGCGTTTAGTTCCGCCAATACGCAATATCTCGGGTTCGATCGGAAAGTGGAGAGTGGAGTATCTCGAAACTACGTTTGCTCTACGTATCCTGTGATGTGATTCGAAAAAAGCGTAAATCTGAATAAAAATAATTAAAATAAGAGTGTGAATCGAACCTACAACCAATGTAAAAGTTAAAAGATGTTATGCACTTAATGAGTTTTCTCATATACTTATTACTGACGGAATATATTTAAAAATATCTACAATATAAAAAAATAACTATCATAGGAACGTTACGTCTTCTAAAATATACGTATAGACGTTTGCTGTAATTCAGTCTAAAGAATAAACAAGAAACAAAATTTATATTTGTTTCTTTCTAGACTAGTTTTCGTCTAAATCCTTAGAAAAAGAAGCGGATTGAATAAACTGTCATGTGTCATTTTTTTACGTTCTTAAAGTGTTATTCACACACTTAATATATAAAAAACAAACATATTTTAGAAAAATTTGAACGCAGCGGGATTCAAACCCGTGCCTCTAAAAAAACATCCAAGCGCTTTGAACACTAAGCCATTCAATATTAATCATGTAACATTCAAAATTGTATACGTTTCTTAAAAATGTTTTTATTTGCTAATTGTTACCTCATACTATACATATCATATATATGAGAAAAAATATTATTGAGGGCATTCATCAATGGTACAGAACCCAAAGTAAAGTGTATTATTGTTTTTACCTTATCTGTGCGTTTGTGCACGCTAATCTCAGAAATGGCTCAACCGATTTAAATGTAGTTTTGACTATTGTTCTTTGGTAAACTTCGCTTAACATTTAGTGTTTTTTTTTTATTTTAATCAGTTCATAAATGAAAGTGTAACAACAATTTATATTAAAATTTGTCACTTAAGTTTGAACGCGGGCGGGTGAAGTACGAAATATTTACTTATAGTAGAGTAGTTTAAAATAAAATTGATCCTTATTTCAGTAATATAATGTTCCAAATTCTAAGAAACAAAATATTAATAATACGTAAAATATTGTTAGACAGTAATGTTCTTTTCCACTGTCCCTTTAATATTTATTGTCCAAAACTTTTTGTTTATTTAGAGTTTTATGTTTTATAAATTGGGGGCTCATTTCAAACTTTATTATGAACGAGAGAAGCCTTCCGGCGAAAGTTAAAATTGTTTTCACCCACCGTTCTCGAGATACTAGTCATTTAGAAGTTTAAAAGATGCTTAATAAAAGGAAGGTTTTATTCTGCTAGCCGTTCTGATTACGGCTTTGTATCCTTTGAAAGAAAGACTCGTTAAGTGCTGGAGATCAATCCTAGACTTTGTCCCAAAAAAAAAAACTTCTGTACTCATTTAACTGCATGCTTTTTCTCCTATAGTATATAGTTCAAACGAGAAGTACTTAGTGTCAAACCTTTTCTCTGTGTGTTCGATTAAGATTTTAATTGTTTTTTATTATTTAAGTATTATTTGTTAATATTGACAACTGGTAGTATACAAAGGAGATAAGAGACAATTTAAAAACTCAAAATATAACGGAATGTTTTGCCACTTAGCCCTTAGTCTTGAAAAAAACTCATTTAGATTAGGAAAATTATAAAAATTTTAAACGCACCGGGATTTGCAGCCCGTCTTCTTGAAAATTGTCTAAAAAATAAAGCAGTTTTACTCTATTTTCTACTAAATTTTATTACGATTCATAAAGTTTTATTGCTCCATATAGTCTTATATTCATTAAAATGTGTCAAATATTTCATAAATGATACCTCCGTACCTATTTTAGCTTCAACACAGTTAGATTAATTGATGTCTCTCCTACATCTAAAGGTGGGTGACAAACAAGCGTTTATTTAAACGCCAGATTATTTAGTTATAGGTTCATTTTTATATTTACTAAGTCAATCTTGTTCCGGTCATTGTAATTTTTAATAGATGGATGGAAAATAAAGTGACTTGTCCTTATTTTTATGTATATATTATGTGTTGTTTTTTATATATGTTTTTTTACAACGAGTGAAAGTTGAAATCTACTATGCTATGTAAATATACTAGCTATGCTATGATTTTGTTTGCTCAAGTTTTTTGAGGGTATGTTATACAAGATAATGGAGAATGCTCGTAGTTTACACGATATCGAACTTGTTGAGTTAAACGTCTTTTTATACATTTTAATCAAAGCAAGTTTATCTGACTAACTGTTGGCATACATGTAGGATTTATTAAATAGCTCTTAAATTATAATGGTTTGCATTTCTTAACTATTAATTAAACAGTCTCAAAATGACTAATAATATTTATTAATTGCATGAGAATAATAGAATCTTTTATAAAAAACGAATGAAATTACAAAATAAATTTAAATGAAAGTAATAAAATTTAATTAGCATTAAGCTGTTATAAGGTATGTCAGTTAGAAATCATATATTCACTTGTTTTCTATAATAGAAGATATTCCGCCATCCCAACCAAGATGATCCATGAATCATCTCGTGCTACGGAATCGTCTTGCCTTCACATATACATTTTATTGTTTATTCGATATCATAATCTATGAAATCTTTATACAAACATGCAACAACAAATCATAAAATACAGTAAACCTTACCACCAATATGCTAGTCATCTTTGGCATATGCCAAGCATTTGACGAGTTGAGGACAAAAGTATCATAGACTTAAAACCAGCCTTACATGAGATAGCTGTCACAAGATGTCACTGTTTTTCTTCCACAAAAAAATATTGGTTGCTCACTCCTGTGGGTGTTAAGAACTTCATATTACCCAAAAAAAATGCTTGGTAGCCGGACTAGTTTCGCTGCAATTCTAAAGGATTGTCTTACCTCGATTGATTATCTCGTACGCATTTCCCTTACATCAAACACAATTGATTGATATAATTAAAAAAAATAATTGTCCATTAATTTTTAAAACATTGTTTGCCAGGTCCAAATGCTACACTATTATACACTACTTCAAATCCTATATAATATAGTATAACTGTGAATCATATGTATTTTCTCAACTGATTAACTGTACACTTAATTATTAGAGGTTTGATTACCACTCGCAAAATTGTTATATTATTATTTATCATTTTAGTAATCTGCTAAAACAAACCGCGGCGTTAGGTTCCGCCATTCAACATATAATGTCTCTAAAATGACCGTGGCGTGGGCATAGACATTATAACCATGTTATTATTTTTTACTAACTAGTAAAACAATATTATACAAGCTTAGTGTGTAGAATTCCTGAACTTGACTATATTTTATACAAATATTGCTGGCGCGTTGACGCCGCTATGCAAATTAGACAAACAGTGCGTCAGCGTGATTGATTTCTAGGGAATAAATTTTGAGTTGTAATTTTTACTATACATTTGTTAGATATTTTCATTTAGTTCTGGGACCTGTGGCACATTTTTATAAACTAGTGATGACTTTTACAATTTATTTTTTATATAAAATGTATGTTATTTAAGATTAATCTGTAAAACATTAAGAACCATATATAATATAGTTGAATATTTTCTTTGCTAGTTTAATATATTTCGTAATATATTAAATTAGCAAAGAAAATACCATACCAACCATACCATACCATATGTAATTTAAAACCGTGAAGATTATAGAAATTTTAACGTAGCAGGAATCGAACCCGCACCGTTGGACATTGTCATCTATATATTGGACATCTATATAAGCCATACGTTCTTATAAAACTCCATCGAAATCCTTGTATGTTTTTTACAACATATTTTTATTCTTAGTATCTCTGTTGGAAATGAATACCTACTGAGACCATAGTAACGCAAAGGGACTGTCTGTGGAACGCAATGGTAGTGGCTTCGATGCCAACTTAGAGGAAATTTTTATACGTTTTCTAAATATGTCTTTTTCAACTTAGAGGAGTTTCAAATTAAATTATTTTGATTTCCCAACTCTGGTTATATATAAACACGATTTACAGATAATAATATTCCCATATTATTTCATATTTTTATTACTAAGTAAGTAGTTTCAGTCAAACACTGTGCAAACATGATTAGTTATGGCTTCGATTCTCACTCGGAGGAATGATTATATATATATTTTTTATTTCTCCGCTATGATCATAAGGCAAAACGCGACAATAAGTTCCGTCACTGAACACGCTGTCTCGAATTCGGGCAGAAAGTGATGAACAGAGTGTCGTGACAATAGGCTCTCTTCAGAGAGCGGGAAAAAGCGTGCAGCTGTATCTTAAAACAAAAGTTTAAATATCTAAATAAATCAGGTCTAAACGTAACCTAAAATGTAAAGCTATCCATTTATATATCTAAAAGCTATCGTTAGACAAATATTTCGGCTCTACATCCTGTGAAATATCGACCATCTATCTAGAATTGAAGACTCCATTCATTGTACATAGACAAAGATAGACAAATTCATGCTTGTCGCTTAGAACCATGACAATCGAGTGACTTTGAAATATTAACGACTGTACAGTGCTAGCTTGGTTTAGAGTACGTTTTCATATACTCTAAGCGATATTTATTTATTGAGCCCATCAAGGTGCAGTATGACACAATTTTATTGTAATCACAATAGTCGTGGCTTCAATACATTTATAAATATTTCTGAGACATTGTGTGTGGAGTCGCGGAACTCAACGCCACGTTTTCTTTTAGGTACCAGAGTAGGAAATTAAAATAATTTCAAATATAATCATTCTCTCGTGTGGAAATCTAACACACAACCATCGCGTATACAGTCATAGGCTGTGACACTGCGCCACGATGGTGTCTCGAATTCTGAATTCTCGAATGGAGTCAGAAAGTCCAAAACAGAATGTCTTAATACTTGGTTCTCTTAGGCATTAAAAAGGGTTAAGCTGTGTTTTTTTAAATACCAGTGAGTTTCTCTTATTTAAAAAAAGTCATGACTTTTTAATTGCACCATAATGATGCTCATGTAGCAGAACTTTTTATTTTAACATTAATTTCAGACTACACGAGGTTGAGGATGAGGCGAGAGAAGTATGCAGGGAGTGTAGATTTTGGCGATCCATTCCCTCTGAATACCCCGCTAGGGATCAATCGCGATGCGACAAAGCAATTTTTTTCATATTTTTTAAGTAAGTAATATTTACACACTTAGGATAAGAAAAACATAGTTTAGAAAACGTATCAAGATAATTGAACGTAGCGGGAACAGAACCCGCGCCTCTTGGAAACCTTCCAAGTTTGAAACTTGTAATAAAAATATTTATTTTTCATATCGTACGTTAATATTATAAACAGCTCTTTACAGCATTTCAATGTACAAACATCAGTGTAAGTCACAATAACACGATATTGTCATTGTACGAGGATACCAGTGTTTTAATCTTAAGAATGCGAACTATATGGCCTAAGCCTAGGGAAATAAGAAAAAGTTATAAGTGTTTAAAATTCTCAAATAAAAGTCACCACTTTCTCCTTTTGAAGTATAATTGAAAATCACTCTGCTTATTTAGTCACACTTTGTTCTGCACTTTCTGCCCGAATTCGAGAAATTTTCGTGTTTAGTTGCGGAACTAAACGCCGTGCTTTATCGTACCAGAGTCGACCTAGATATACCCTAAAATCCACTAAAACAAACGGTTATTATTTCACATTCACACACCTAAACGTTTTCTGAATCCCAATATTTAGGCATCCATATTTCAGAGATTTTTTCAGAGTCTCTACAGCGTTGTGAATTTTTAAAGCGTCTTTCGTATTCCGTTTACGTTTTCAAAAGTGTAGTAGTAGGACATTAACCCTAATACATTTGTGCCTAGAATAGATTTGTTTTCGTTTGTGATCTGTGAACCTTAGAAAATCAAGGAAAAATGGCAATAAATTGAAGTTAGGCAAAATCTGTTTCTGTGTTCGAATAGTAAAAGGTTATGATTATTAGAATTAATTAATAATAGCGAAAAGCGTGAAAAGAGCAAGAACACAGTGTCTTGACCCTACGTTCTCTCTGACTATGCTATGCGTGAAAAAACGCGAATCTCAAAAAAAAAAAATTATTTATGCACATGAATATAATTTTAAAATGTATTTCTTGGTTAAGAGTTACGTGACCTTTTCGAATTGTATCAAGGCTATATAAGTACATACAGTTAGAAAGGAGAAATTAAATTGCGAGAGAACTTAGCCTCAAGACATTTCGTTCGCCACTTCCTACATATAGTCGAGACATTGCGCGTTGAAAGGCAGAACTTAACGCCGCTCTCGGCTTACCAGAGCCGAATAATTATAATAATTAATGCAATCTGTTCCACTGCGCCAGGCAGGCTTCAAATTGATTTCAAATATAAATATTCTTCTGATAATTGAAAATTGAACCACAACCTTTACTTTTACATTTTATTTTATTCTATTCAATTAGTCCTTATTTTACAAGATTCTTCTATAATCTCTTAAAGTTTAAATTAATTTAAGTTGAAATTATTTAAAGCGTAGAAATAAAGTAAATTGAAGCAACACTTGACCAAATCATTTTAATACGTTATGACTAGAAGTGAAAAGGGAGGGACCTTTCTCAATTGAGGGTACTTGTATTTTTTAATTTGACCCTACAAGTAGGCCCAGTTTAGATAATGCTTTTAGAAATGGACCTTCCGATTATAGGAAATGATAAAAAAAATATTTAAGTCGGGTGTTTTGGACGAAATTTTATGATAATGTCGTTGTGAGAGTTTCAATATATTTTAAAATGTAAGAAATATTAATATAGAAAATTATTATTTTATCATTTGTTACTAAAAATGCTCTCCTCCTGAATATAGTTGAAACAATGTATTGTATCGATTGAAATATATTCGCTAAAGTGAAAATCAAAATTGATGAAAAACCAAGATTTGTATTTTTGTGTACCAAGATTTGTTATGTGGATATGCCAATTTTAATTTCAATTTTCAGTTTTTTTTATTTATATATACTTACATATATATTATATAGTGTGTAACGAATGTATGCGTTAAACACACTCAGTATAACTGACTAAATTCATCGGCAATATAAATAATATGTCTATATAACTTTATAACCACTTATTTAACAGTAATTCACTGTACAACGTCTAGTCCACGTATTACATATTCTAACGACTTTTATATTATTTTGTCTCTAATCAAAACACAATCCGTATTAAATTAAAGAGAATCAATTCGTATTCTGCAACTAATTAGAAATTTCAACATAATAGCTGTAAATATTATAAAAATACATTACATTTCTGGTCTACAAAAACCAAAGTCGGTACATATGTTTCAACTGGAGGTAACGTTTAAAATAGTAGCACCGTTGAAGTGTTGGTATGTGTACTTAAAGTGTGCATCGTAGACATGGTAGTCTATGTGATATTTGTTTTATTAATTAAATATATTTCTGATACATTTATGTGAAAATGTTGGCTTCCTGCACCCTTTATCCATATACTCTTTAACTATGCCATACTCCCCTACTTTTTGTAAAACTACGAATTCTAATTACGATGTACACTATAAATGATTTAAGAGTCAAGAAGTTTCACGCTTTGGCGCTAGTTGGCACAATAAGTGATTTAGGGTTCAAAAAATTTCACACTTCGACGATTTTTCCCGCATAGCACCCTACTGTCATAGAAAATCTAGTGTATGAAGACATTCCGTTGTCCGCATATAATCGAGATATTGCGTGTTGACTAGCAGAAATCAACGCCAGGCATTGCTTTAACAGAACGGAGCTTTATAAAAATATATTTCAATTATAGCATTCCTCAGAATGGGAATGGAACTCATAACCAATCGCGTTTACAGTCAGACGATCCCACTGCGCCACGATGGTATTCAAATCGCAGTAAAATGTAGAAATTAGTAACAAATCACGGATTCACAAAATATTCCCTACATAAAACAAGCGATGAATGAAAAAAAAAACACACACAAGTCAATACAAACAATAATATTGCAAACTCTAGAAACGTCTTAGAAATAACAAGTTATAATGAACGAAATAAGCCTATTATATATGAAATAATAAAGTAACTTACAGAAACTTACCTATACGTTAATCTGCTTTCTTTTATACTTCCACTAAGTACTTAAGTGGATATGAACAAAACAAAAGTTTGGCAGATAAGCTTCTGGCGCCAAGAAAATAATATGTATAATAAAGTGTTTCAATACATATACGAGTACATACATACATAAGTAAAGACGTCGTAGCGCAGTAAAACAGCGTCTAAATGTAAACGCGATTGGTTGTGAATTCATTTCCAACTTGAAGATATAAAATATTTAAACTATTTTCATTTTCTCGCTCTGGTCAGACAAGTTGACCGTTGAGCCCCGCCACCCAATACGCAATATTTCTAATTTCGACGGAGAGTGGAGAACCTCGTAGTTAGTATACTATTTCAGTCAATAGTATAGTGTGATGTGATCATGTCGTGATAATTTCCTTTAAGCTATACATACAGTAC
Source organism: Podotricha telesiphe (assembly GCA_038994665.1). Classification (NCBI taxonomy): domain Eukaryota; kingdom Metazoa; phylum Arthropoda; class Insecta; order Lepidoptera; family Nymphalidae; genus Podotricha; species Podotricha telesiphe. The sequence goes on along the minus strand of JAOYRR010000492.1, from coordinate 41,487 downwards.
GTAAAGACGTCGTAGCGCAGTAAAACAGCGTCTAATAATTTGACGAAAACCGTTCAAGAACGTTTTCAAAAGGCGCGGGTTCAATTCCCGCTGCGTTCAATTTTTTATACATTTTCTAAATATGTCTCACAGCATACGCTGATTCAAATTCCTTTTACCGTTTTCTTCTTATATATTAGTCATTTGAAAAATACATATTTAGAGAACGTATAAAAATTTTGAACGCAGTGGGATTTGAACTTCAAGCGCTCTGACCGCTAAGCCATGCGTTCTACATCCAGCTACGTCGAAATTCTTATTACAATTTACATTTGTTGTTAGCATGTCGTTGTTATATTATCGTGTTATATTTGTTGTAGAGAGATTTTAACAAATTTCAAAAAGATTTATTCTACGAACAATCGTTTGGCAACAATATTAGACATTTTTTGTTTGTTAACACTTTTTTTGTTCTTATTGTAATTGATTGTGTGAAAAACGGTAATAAATTTTATTTTACATTAAATTTGAATTTTGCAATCCAAAGGAGTTATTAAATAAATGTGTCTTAGTGGACGCTATCGCTAGGTTCTTAAGGCGTAGTAACAGATTTTCAACCAATATAACATTTTATTGTTTATTATAACAATCCAATCTAAGCGTTAAACTGATTTTTACGACGCTGTAGTACGAAGCTTTAACAACAATAAAATAAGCTTGGAATAATTTTCATTTCATCAAATTCGTTGTTTATAGCACTAATAAAATGTTATCGTATATAATTCTATTTGTATTTCTTCTATTTGGCCTTCTGGAATAGTCACGTTCTCTGTTCTCTTTATAACGTTCTCTTAAGTCCGCTTTCCCTTTTGAATCTCTAAGAATACTTGAAATTTTTGATGTGATTTATATGATTTACCAAGTTACACTTAAATCTTACTCTTCTTGTGCCATTCTTCTTCATTCTATAACACTTATCTATCAAACATGTCCGCTTGTAGAATTCCTTACCATTAAGAGTCAAACAAGGTACAACTTACAAAAAAAGGGTAAAATATTATTTCACACTCGATTTAAATTGGTCACTTTGTTTCTCATCATAGTAAAGTTTTTTACACCACCCACGCTATATAAAGTTCCTAATCTCCTTAGCTTAAGGTTGTCTGGAAGAGATCACTGTTTAGCAATAAGACCGCCCTTTGTGCACATACTTGCAATTTTTTTTTGTTTTTCTGTTTTTTTATTTCATTATATTTACAGTGGTGTACTTCGATCAACTATTCATAGATTAAATGTAACAGTCTAAAAAAAATATGAATTCTATGTTCTATTCTCTAACAAGATATTTAAAAACTGTTGCCCTTAATTTTGCATTTGCATATTTTTCCATTTTTCTATAACTGCATATTTTTCATAATAATACAGTTGATTTATTTGTGTCAGCTTTTTGTCTCTCTCTCTCGCGTTAATACGGCGGAGTAAAATGTTTTATATCCACTACGCACTAGTCGAAACTAAACCTTAACTCACAAGAATAAGGTTGGATTTTATTGACTTGATTTTATGTCATAAGTCTGTGTGTATTACTTAATATAATAATAATAATACTTTACATTTCCGTTTATATTGACTATTGTCATTGTTTGAGCCGTGTTTGTATGCAACCTTTAATCTAGTGGATATTTGTACGAAGGTGGTGTACAATAAAGTATAAATAAATAAATAAAAAAAAACTAAATAAAGTATGTTTAATTATGTATGTATATATTTAAAACATGTAAGTTTGTATATATTATAATTGTACATATTCTGTTTATATTTACTTCAATTTATGTCCACTCAAGTATTTTCTCCTTCTCTCTTCTCTTTCCCATTTCAATCTTTCATGCTCTACCCAAAGGTTACCTGTTAAAAGATCGCTAACTTAGCGATAAGGCCGCCTATATAACTGATTTAAATATTAAGATCATTGTATCCTAATATATTTTTAGTGTATAATAAAGAGTATTTACTCACTTACTTGTAGTTTTGAAGAGAAAGGAAATAAATATTAGTATGTCCTGTTGAAGCGTAAACAACCCGTTGCCTTAGCAACGTGTAAGTCACTTTATATAAATGTGTGGAAAATATATATTTTATTAATTTAATATATTTCTAATCGTTTACTATAAAAAATAATAGCTTTTTGCACTTGCAAAATTTTCTCGTTCAAAGCGGTTCAAAGGTTTTCTTCGTATTTTATTTACGATAGGCGTATGTCCGTTTTTTTAAAAAATATTTTGATATATATAAAGAATTTTCAAGATGATTTTAATATAAATTGCATAACTTTTCTTGTTCATTTACTGAAAGTCGTTAATTAAAATTATTTAATTAAAATCATATTGTAAACTAAAATTGTGTTTTATAGCATCATATCATTCGTATACAGAAAGATCTAAGTTACAGTTTTTTTTCTTCAAACATTAAACATACAGGTATGTATAAGAAGTTGACTAGCCGGTATACAATAGCATCGAGCGGCGCTCGTGACGTGAAAAAGGGTCTGACTGTAACGCGATCAGCTGTGGGTTCGATTTCCATTCGTTGAAATGATAACAATTGAATTATTTTATTTTGTCGATATAGTAATACATAGCGTACCACGACTCAAGACGCAACATCTTAATTTCGAACGTAAAGCGAAGAACAGAGTGTCACGACACTAGGTTCTCTCTGACAACCTTGAATTGCGTGAAGCAGTATAAAAATGAAAAATAGTAATTGCACTACTACACTAAATTATACATCTACTGGTGAAAAATCTAATAAGCTATATTTACAATCATCTTTTACTCGACGACCGTCACAGAAGTACGTCGAGCTTTTTCTGCTGCATCTGTTATGTAAGACTCTACATGCTTGTAACTAAAAAGATTTATTTATAACATAGTTTGTTATATGTTTTATTTATATTTTACTTGCAATACACTGCAAGGTAAAACGTTGTCGATGTTTTAGTAAACGTATAAAAATTAAACGTAGTGAGACTCGAACCTGCGCCTCTCTGAAACCGTCCAGGCACTCCATATTTGTCATTTTAATTTTGTCCCCATATTGTCAAATGTTGTTTTATAAAATAATATATTCTATAAACGCGACTGGTTGTGGGTCATTTCCCGCTCGGCTTAATAAGTATATTTAAAATATTTTCATTTCTCCGATCTGGTATCTAAGACAAAGCGCAGCGTTGAATTCCGCCACTCAACACGTATCGTTAAAGCATTCATAAGATCCTATTAACAGTCACAAACACCAGAGCTTTATTTCTTTTGTATCAATATTGAAAATGTGGTGAATATGAGTTAATATGGAAAATTGACCAACTGTCTTATTTCCTTACTTATTAATCGCTCCTTACCTAAATACCAATATTTCGTTTAGTGAGAACCTTTATAGAAGCCTGTGAACTAACATATATGTATACATACTATGTAATAAAAGAACGTATCAAAATTGTATAATTTAAACGTCTTTCTCGTACATTTAATTATTCTGTATAAATAACTCCATAATAGGTAAGCGTGCTGGGCCCACAAACCAGAGGTCCGTGGATCGAAACCACGCTCTGCTATAACAGGAACCTTGACAACACTTTATATTTTTGTAGTTTACTTTTTTTTATATATTAAATTATTGGAGGCCCGTGTGACTGTGAGTAAATTTTATATTGCTGCTGCGTCAGAATTTTCGTGTAGGTTTACGAATGCAGAGGTCTCTATGTTTCTCTCTCTCTCCCCCAGTAGATAGACAGATGTTTTAAAAAACATATTATGGATATTTCTTATAAATGCAATAAAAAGTGTTTTCTATTAATAAAATAAATAAAAGAATTATTGTTACAAATTTATTGCAAAATCGTCTGCACAATAGTCTACAAAATCGTCTGCACTTTGATATCATTAATACAAAAAAAAAATAACTTTTTAATATATAATATATACTTAATTTTTTTTGAAACTCACATACTATCTGATTTTTTCTCCCGCAATTGACATCACAACAGTTAGTCAAACCGACTGTTTAAATTTCGATATATTATTAAATGTATTGCGAATTTACAAGATACATTTTGATTATGTTAAATAAATTAAAGTTAAACCTAAGGTCATTTTTTTACACAAATTTTATGACATATTTACGCAATATTTTTATTAAAGTATTCAAGATTGCTAAAGATTTCTTTTTTTATAGATATTTTTATTGATTTCGCTGGTTAGCAGAACTTAGTGTCAAACATTCTGTTCTCTCTCACTTTCTGCCTGAAATTGAGTCGTTGCTTGTTAAGTGGCGAAACTCAACAGCCGCGTTTTGCCTAAGGTACCAAAGCTGATAATAGAGATTGCTCAAGATGTGAGCGATTACCATTATAAATGAACTTAAACAAGCCTCATTACTAATTAGATTTTCGATATTTAATTGAGCCACTACGTAATTTATATTGCAGATAAATCAAATTTGACTTACTTTTCATTTTTTTTTTATTTGACAAATCATTTGACTTAGTATTTCGGCTATTAAACGGTACATGGCACTAATAGTTCTAACAGCTTGGGTCTCTGACAATTTCTTGTCAAGAGTTCTAATAATCAGTATCACTATTTCCGCTAAGAGTAAAACAACAAAATACTAATGTGGATTACGACTACATCAATTTATACTAAAATTATTTTGGTTTGGTAAAAATCAAAAACCTTTTATTTACCATTTTAATTACTATTTATAAGAAAGTAAAAAAATACACATTTATTTTGACTATTTCTACAATTCCTAGCATGGCCAATGTCACTTTAAATTTTTTAAATAATTCTTCTTATATTCATAAGAAGATTTCACTTAAATTTATAATTTAAATGCTTGTAACTTTCTTGTTTATACACCGAATGAAATGTAATACACATTAAATGTTAACAAAAGTTTACTACAATAAAATTGTCAAATTTGCATTTAAATCAGTTTAGCTCCTTCTGAGATTGGCGAGCACAAACGAACAGACAAACAGCAAAGAACATTTAATAAAATTATGGTTTTGGGTGCTATTATATTGAGAAATGCTTCCAATATGTTTTTTTTTCATATATTTTCCATGTACAGACTGCAAACAGTTAAATTTTTACTCTATATATAGATAATAATAAATCGTCACAGATAAATTAATTATTATCTCGAAGGGGCGTGTGTTGGACCTGTGTCCTCACCCAAGTCTTCCAAAGGACCGGGACCGGACTGGGACCCGAAATTTCTTAAAGATATATCTACTCGTAATAATAATAATTGTGTATTGTAATTGTAATTGTGTAATGTGTAATTGTAATTGTGCATAAAATGTTAAGGCAACCAAGTAAACAAATTAGTTATTGTAATTAGACGAAGTATGTATATATAGAAGAAAACCTTCTGAGATATCTGTCATTATCTAAGAGTACAAAAACAAACTGGAGGCTTCAAGTAGATAAATAAAAATAAACAATGTCTGTTCATAACGGCCGATATATTACGCATCTTGTGAGTGGACAAAGCAGAGAGCACTAGAACTTTTCACATAAACCCCTTTTTATTTGTCAGATTGGTAAAGATTCCTTTGACCAGATGTGTAGTGTATGGTGTAAGATTTAGCGATTTTAAAAAAAATCATGTAATACTTTTTTTGTACAAAATTACAGGATATAAAACTTTTATTTGTGTGTTTAAGGCAAAACCGCCTTGGAAATGAAATGCTCGCTCTCGTCTATTTCAAAGATATCATTGTCATTAATAAATCTGTTAATTATTGTATTGGAAAGAAATAAAGAAATAGAAGTCCCGCTGAGTTTCATGCGCCGGTTCTTCTCAGGTCTGAGGCATTCACTTTAGTGAACCGGTGGTAAATTGTTTGACGTTCAAAAAATTAAGCATAATTTCTTATTTGGATTAAAAATATTTTGACTTTGACTTTGGCTATTATAATTCTACTATTTCTACTACACGAATTAGTATTCTGTTCTTGTTAGGGGAAATTAAATCGGCTTCATAGTATACAGGATGCGTTTACAATTCCATGTGACAAAAAAGAACAGGTTTAAGGACCCTTTATAAATGCGATATAATTACAAAATAGGAGGAGATTTTACTAAAAATGAGAAAGTAATTTTTCAAACAAAATAAATAATAACACAATTATTCTTACAAAATCATACATTTGATACAAATAATTTTTCATACAATACTTTCTTTATATACAATAAAAGGAAATTCTGATGTGCGCAAATAGTAAAAAATACGGTAAACTAAATAATATTAATTTTTTGCTAGAAGCCAAAGTGACTCGCAATGATTCCGTTAAAGGCGGAAAATAGAGAATGAAGTGTCTGTACACTCGGTTTTTGCTGGCTATGTGAGAAAAAAGAGTAAAAGTTAAAATTCTTCTGTAACATTTGAATATCTATTGACGAAACTATTCTTGTTCATTAACGACTTTCATAGTAAAATAATTGAATTAAAATCATATTATAAGCTAAAATGGTGTTTTATAGCAACATATCATATCCTACACAAAGTTCTATATTACATTTTTTTTCCCTTTAAACATTAAACGTACAGGTGCATAAGTTTTTTTTCCTTTAAACATTCATATGAGCCTATTAATATCAGTCACAAACACTAGAACTTTGTTTATTTTGTATGAATATTGAAAATCAGGTGAATATAAGTTAATATGGAAAATTGTCTTATTTTCTTAGTTCCGTACGAAGCCTGTAAACTATATATATATATATATATATATATATATATATAAAAAAAAAAAAAAAAAAAAAAAAAAAAAAAAAAAAAAAAAAAAAAAAAAAAAAAAAAAAAAAAAAAAAAAAAAAAAAAAAAAAAAAAAAAAAAAAAAAAATAATAATAAAAAAAATCGTCATCCGATACACGCCTTCGTTTTGTACGCCTCTAAAGTTTCTATTTTATTTTATTTCGGTTACCTTTAAGCTTTTGCCCGCATAGCAGGATAGAGAGAATCTAGTTTTTCACTTTCCGCCGGATATCGACACATTGCGTGTTGAGGGCCAGAACTCAACATCACACTCTACCTTAGGTACTAGAATGAAGAAATCAAAATATTTTTAATATAATCATTCCCCGGAGGAGGAATCGCTTATTCTACTACGCCACGATGACCTTATTTTTTTTTGTAATTTAAGCTATTGTTTTAGAAAGGCATAACAAATTTTAGTCAAGCTACTTGTACCACACTTAGGCAGAACTCCATTGACTCGTAAAACACAAGACTTCTGATGGTCGTAAGCTTCAGATTTTCTCCATAAATGAATTTTGCCTTTATACCCAATATACAGATAACATATTTATCGATATAGTTTTTGTATCTAATGATATATTATATATAGATACAATAACTAGTATAGCGAGTGGTTGTAGGTTCAATTTATCCTCAAGGAGTGATTATATTTAACGAAAAGAATTCTGGTAAGACGACGCGTTCATGACACAGCTTACTTGCCTACTCTGCTAAATTATAATAACATTATGATAAAACTTTGAAATAAAGAGAGGTATTTGGAAGGATTTTTTGCGTATATTTTTTACATATATATGAGTGGCACTCACATTTTTTACCAACTCGTGCGGGAAATAATCTAGAAAGGTACTTTTTAGTATTGTCTTCCATGTGGGGTGTCTCCCAGTTCCCACTCTCCAACCCACCACACCAAAGAGTAAGATACAGTCAGTTAATTTTGCAAGAATACAGCGCAGTACGCGAGGCAACTAAGAAATCGTTGGCGGTAGTTTATATTATAATTGTAACTGACTGGCGAATACCACCTCCACGCTCGAGTGTGATAACTAATCACTGTAAAGTGTTCAAAACATCAGGTTTTCAGAATTGCATTTTTTAAAACATAATATACGCGATTATGTATACTTAGTAGTTTCATTTAAATCTGTTTAATATAAAAAAAATATAAAAAGCTTTTATTCTAATCAAGCCCAGAACAGCATTTTGGTAGCATTACTTTAATAAACTTAGTTAGCACAGATATTTATATAACGTATTTTGAACGTACGTATCAGTAGCCAAAACAAAAGAAGCACAACTCCTCCATAACACGTCCCTCATAAGTTAATCAATAAGAAATTCATTTGAAAATAAACAGCATAGCATTTATTAACACAATATTAAGTTACTGAAAAATAATATTTTCTTTGTAAACTTTCGCGTTTCGGGGCAAAATTAGCCGTTGACGCGAAAAAATAACTTTCTCGTTGTTAGAGTTCCTTGCATCTTCTGCATATTTTTTTGAAAAAATGACAAGTTACATACTGTTTTTATAAATGTACACATGCATATATACGCAGGGTAGGATAGAAAACATAGTGTCAAGACACTCCGTTCTCCACTTTCCAGAATTCGAGATTCGAGATTCCACTTTCCATATTCGAGAGTTGAATAGCTGAACTCAACGCCGCACAGAGCCAAAATAAAAATAATTTAAAACAATAATTTGCCTGAATGGGAATTGAACACGCAACCAATCACGTTAACAGTCAGACACTGTACCACTGCGCCACGGTGGCCTCTGTAGCGAAATCTCACAATAATAATTAATAATCTTCGGAACCCTCTCGAAATTATTTGAACATCTTCTCGTGCTTATTAAATTTATTTCTCATCTGACATTGAATAAATTTGTGATCATGTTTTTCAGTTCTATTAAACTAGATTGGATGTCAACTGCCTTCCAAGTTTTATAACCGAAGACGGCTTTTTTATGGATTTTTAAGAACCCCTGTTTAGTAATTTTCTCAAGTTGCAATTCTGTTAAGCTGTAAGCATATATGCATCTACTTTGTACTTATTATTTTACACATCTACATAAATAACTCTGCCGTTACTTATTAAATCCACGCCGTTCTTTGTCTAGGTACTAGAGCGGAGACATGAAAATAATATAAAATCATTAATCCGAGTGGTGTACTGCGCTACTACTAGGGATATAATGCTGAAATTTAATAAAATAAATGTATAGGGGGCGATACAGCATCTGACTACAGACGCTAAGGTTGTCGGTTCCATTTCAGATCAGGAGAAAAAAAACTCTACATCATTCTTCTCTTCTCTCCTACCTGTGTATTTTTACTGCTCAGTGCTCTTCAACGTTCTTGCAATTATTACGCATTATATGGCGAAAATCAACATCGCGCTTTATATAACCAGACCAGCAAAAGGCTAATCAATACAAATGATTCTTTCACACCTTCCAACTAACGATATGAAGTGACATTAAAGTATTATTCACACACTTAGGAAATTCAGAAACATTTTTATAAAACGTATAAACATTATATAAAGATTGTATAAAGATTCGAACCCGCGTTTCTTGAAAACCGTTCAAGTGATGGTGAACGCACGGCTTAGTCGGTTCGAATACCGGTACGTTGATGTTCAGTCATCATATTAGTATAATGTTCAAACAAGCTATTAATCATAGAGGAGCATTAAGCTATTTTCATAATTCTGTATATTATAAGCTGTACATAATACATTTTGTTTACAGCCAATATCAAAATAAGTCTAAGACCATTCATTATACGGCTTACGCTTAGCAAGTACTGCTCAAAGGCGATATTTCGAGCTTTTACGTTTATTGAGTAAATTTATGGATGTCTGTCTGTGTGTCTATTTAATAGTAATAATAATTTATTACGATAGACAAAACGGGAAGTTCTACGGCGCGCTTTGTCGTATTCACCAGAATGGAAAAATTAAAATAATTAAAATATGTTCATTCCACAGAGTGGGAATCGAACCCACAAACAATCGGAATTACAGTCAAACGCTGGGACAGCGCCAGGATGATTTATATATGTATAATTTTAATATTGATTTCAAATTGGATAAGTGCCAGTTATAAATTTTGTATATGTTTTATACAATATATATATAAGTAAGTTTTGTCATATAAATGTGTACAGAGTAATCTGCAAAACAAATATATCAACGTTAATACTTCCATTAGTAAACAAAGTAACTGTTCTCTGGCCTTTGATTGCTCTATAAAAACCTAGGTTACTTCATTGCGTCTATAAAGTAGCGGAATAACAGTTTATTTTAACTATCTAAGAAAACAATTGTAAGACCCTCAGGTAACGTTAGACTTTTATAACCGACATGTCAAGAATAATAGTACAGGTTTTATTTTTTTCAAATCATTAAATATTTATAATATTATATAAAATTAAATATATACAATATATACAATAAATATTAAATATTTTATTTATTTTTCATTTTTATTTGAAGCTGGTCGCATCTTCGGGTTTAAAGTCAGACGCTGCGCCATTATGGCCTCTTATTTTTCATCAGATACTAACGCTATCCTAGCGCAATGTTTGACTGGAGTCGAGATTGCCGGTTCAATTCCCAATTTAGGAATTGGAAACATACAAATTATTTTAATATCGCATATTAGAGTACATAGTATCTTAACAATAATTTATCTGTAACTACATGCTATACGGGAAATGCGCGAAGTATCAATGATGAAAAAGCCAAAGATCCTTCGTACCTAATTACAATAAAAGTACTATTTTTATACGATTTTTTACTTCTTTCCACAGGATTCGATGTAGAGACGAAAAATTGTGTGAAATTCCGCCCACATTAGTATGTTAATTGCTTCACTTTCCACCCATATTAATAAACTTATAAGAAATCTTGTAAATATTCATCTAAATAAAACACTTGTAACGTGTCCATGTTTAAATATAAAGAAATATAACTATAACTTATATATTTCGAATTCAAGCTAGATTTGAGTATGCTAACATTTGAGATACTATATTAACTCTATCGTGGCCATCAGAGGCTATGTGGCGCAGTGGAACAGCGTAAACGCGATTGGTTGTGAGTTCGATATCCACTTGTGGCATGTCTATATTTAAAATACATATAACCGTTCTCGTACCTAAGCCAAAGAGCGGCGTTGAGTTCCACCACTCAACACGCAATGTGAGGACGGAGTGTCTTCAAACTTAGTTTTCTATCTACTCTGCTATGCGGGAGAAAGCGGGAACCATGCACCTAGGTTTTTCTTTGTTATCATTTGAACTACTACATTAAATCTATCAACACGTGGGACGTGGGACAGTATCTGACTGTAATAGCATAGGGTTCTGGGTTCGATTCCTATTAAGAATGTAATTTAATTATTTCCATTTTCATCAACTTGTCTTTGTTTTGTTCGGAAGAGTGGCACAACAAGACAAAGACTTAAAAATAAAAATAAAACATTTTTATCAATTGAGAAGCGAACCTACGACCAAGGCTTCACTTATACAAGTGAATTCATACAAGATAAGCATAGGCCATAGCTCTAGGCCATACCATTCGATTCCACTCTAGGTCATACGATAGTATTTGATATCTCTATTTCCATCCTTTTGTCTCTACAAAGGTGGTTTAGACAGAGTGCCGGCGGTAAATTGGGTTACTAACAATCAAATATTGCTATTGATACAACTAATAGTGTAAGTGTGAATGGCTGTCTGTTTCAGGAATATGTGTAATCAATACACGTTTATGTGTTTTGTGTGTATATATTGTAAGTACGTAAGATAAAGTTTATATACAAGTTCAAATGTTATCAAAGTAAAATCTAGAGCATGGTTCGCGTTTTCTCCCGCATAGCATAGAAGACAAAAACACCTGGAGATATGACAATTCGTCCGTACATTGCTATTGAGTTGCGCAACTCAACGCCGTGCTTCATCTTGTTACCAAAGCGGAAAAATAAAAAAAAAATTAAAATATAATTCTTTCGCTGGGTTGAAATCTAACCCGCAACCAATAGCGTTTACAGTCAGGCGCTGTCTGTCCCACTGCGCCACATAGCCTGTGCTGGCCAAGTTAGAGATGATATATTATTACAAATGTTAACAAATTAAATCTAGCTAAAATTTGAGATATGTACCTTATAAGTTGCTCGTAAACACACAATTATATTACTAAACATGTTTTTCAATTTTCTAAGTGTGTTATTAAACTTTATAAAATATTAAAGTACGTTTATATTTTAAAATCAAATAAAAATCATTTATTTTTTTATATTAATTTAAATTTCAGCGTATCTTAACGCAGTGGAATAGCGTCTGACTGTAACCGCGAGTAATTGTGTAAATTCCATTCACACTCGGTGGAATGGTCACAATGTAATCATAATAATTTTTCCACACTGGTGACCAAGTGTGACGATGAGGTCCGTCTCTCATAACCTAGGATCTAGGACCTAGGTGTCAAGACACTCAGTTTTCCGTTTAAATCAGAAATAAATACAACATACAAAATGTTAAATATATTTTTAAATTTCCTACAACTGTACCACTAAAGTGATATTAAATGTTTAGACTATATTTGTTTGTCACGTGTAACTTTACAACTTAGGCACTCCATTTCTTCGACGACTTCCGCTTACGTTGAACCGCGAACTTCTAAGCTTTAACTCGTTCGTATGGACACCAACTTATTTATAAGTGGCTTTGTGTATGTGAATTAATGGTTTGACTGCAATTTTACTTAGTACTTAAAGTTCAATTTCGGGAAAAAATATCTTTAAAATTACAGTAAAACTTTAAGAAAATATATTAATAAATAAAGCATTTGTTGTAATAAAATATACAATACTAACATATTTGTTGAAATTTTACATATTTCTGATATTTTACAGGCACAGAGAACTTCTAGAAAATATTAAAACGAGAACTGAATTAAAAATAACAATATTCCTCTATGAATCAGTTTGTAATTATTTTTAAGTGTTATTAACACTTAGAAAATTGAAAAACATTTCTTGAAAACATATAAAAATGGTAATACTTATATACCTCACTTTATTGATTTTTACATAGCATCACACATATCGCGGTAGTGAGAGGGAACCTAGTATCAAAACACACCATTCTTCACTTTGTACCCGAACTCGAGATATTCAGTGTAGTGTGGCGGATATCAACGCCGCGTTTAGTCTTCTCAGAGCGGAAAAATGAAAATCATTTAAATATAATCATTGCTCCGAACAACTACCATCGCAATCAGAGTGTGCCAATGCGCCACAGCTTAATTCATAAATGTAAGGGTAGTAAATTACTTTGGTAATATTAATCGCTACAATAGACTTAAGCTGCAAGGAAAGCAGCTTACATGAAGTGCATAATAGGAATATTAGACGCCACTGTGGCACAGTTGCGAAGTGCCTGACTAAATACGGCGGTTATAGGTTTATTTACCATTCGGGGGAATGATCTTTATATACTAGTTGCGTCTCGCTACTTCGTTTTTGAAAAAAGGTAACATTCCGTATTTTCCGTTTCAATAAGAATCATCTCTTAGTTAAATTTCACCTTTCCTAATCCAGTAATTTTAACTGTGCATTGTGACAGATAGTCAGTCCGAGAAGAGTTTTATATAATATATATACAACTCATATAATATATATAAAACTCATATAATATATATATAAAACTCATATAATATATATAAAACTCATATAATATATATAAAACTCATATAATATATATAAAACTCATATAATATATATAAAACTCATATAATATATATAAAACTCTTCTCGATGATGATGGAGGCCACCCCATTGTATACGGGTTGATGGGTTATAGGTTAGATTACCACTCCGAGGAATGTTTATATTTTAAAGAATATTTCTATTCTCTGGTATCTAAGATAAAGCGTAGTGTTGAGTTCCACCACACAACACACAATGTTGCGGATTCGGGCGAAACGTTCAGAACGGAGTGTCTGTACATTAGCTTGAATCTACATACTTTGCTTTGCGGGAAGAAACGTGAAGCTGATAAAATTATTCCATACTGAGTCAATTACTGACAAACAACGTACACCCGGATCTACTGGACGTATAAATTAGAAATTTGGCATGTAAGGTTCCTTGAGGAGTGTAGGGAAGCACTAAGAGGTGGAAGGGGTAAAACGGTATACAATAATACTGATATACGGCAATAACGTTAACGGTTTGCGGTAAATACGGTACGTTAATGACAGTACGTTTTATAGTCCACGGAAACGAAGTTCCCGCAACTTTGTTTCTGTAATTAGAGTGTGATTTTCATATTATCGATACAAATAGTCAAATTGGTAATTTGATTTCTCTCAACAATGAATATGTGTATATATGAAGTACGTACGAAGTGACTTATAAAAACGTAATTCAGGTTTAGAATGGCGAAAAGCCAATTATGCAACATATTACTAGCTGTACTCGCGACTTTATAAAATAAAAGTAAGTCTAACTTACTCCTTATTACATCAGCTATGTGCCAGTGAAAATCCCGACAAAGTCGGTGGAGCCGTTTCAGAGATAAGCCGGAACAAACAAACAGACAGACAAAATTGAAAAAAATATTATTTTGATATATGAAGTATACACTGGGTATACATATGCATTTAGTACAATTTAATATTACAAACGGTTATTTTAAAAGTAAATTGGAATATTTCTAAACAGACACTTCAATTTTATTTATTTGTGTAGATACTTAGATAGAACTCTACTAAGTAAAGTTTTAATTATATGACCATGTAAATTTAAAATATTTTTCCAATTATTCAAGCTAAAATTGCACTGAGGCTGAAGGAAGTAATCCCCTATTGTGCTGAAACGATATGCATCTAATACGTCACGGCTTATCAGCTATATTGGCGGCTTAAAAGGTTAACGTTCAAGTTTTTTTATAGTCTACGATAGACCCCCTTGTAGCACGGTACAATACAGTGCCTGGCTCTAAACGATGATTGTAAGTGCGATCCCCATTTGGGACATACGTTTGTATTAAATATTTTTGTTTTGATTTTGTAATAAACTAGCAAGAAATATGAGTTTTAAGGCTTAGAATAATTTTTATGAAGTCATCTTCTAACTGTATACACGATGTTTTAACATTTTTAAAGTGTTATTCACATACTTAGGATATTGAATAACATTATTAGAAAACGTATAAAAGTAAAATTATTATACGCTTATTACAACTCATTTTTGTTGTTAGCATCTCTGTAAAGAGAGTTTTACAAATTTCTGTTACGCAATTTTATTCTCCGAACAAATCCTCAATTTCCTAAGTGTGTAAATAACAGTTTAAAAATGTTTTATAATTAGCATTCTGTCTTGCCACAACAAGTATAAGAAGTACGACGCATGTCTTAGCGGTCAGACGGTTTCCAAGAGGCACGGGATCGAATCCTGCTGCATTTAAATTTTTATATATTTTGTTGTTTTCTAATAATGTTTTTGTGTACGCTATGCTTGTGGGTTCGATTCTTCATTATATTTAAGTTATTTTCAATTCTACGTTCTTGTACCTAAGACGAAACGCGGCATTGAGTTCTGCCACTCAATACGCAATGTCTCAAATTGGGGCGGTGCGTGGAGAACGGAGTGTTTTGACAATAAGCTCTCTTTAAATGGCCTGCCCTGCGCTGAAAAAAACCAGAATATAAAAAATATTTTCAAAAAATACGTAAAAATAAAAAAAAAAATTACGTAGTTCTTCGTAGCAAACCCACATCTTGGAAACCGTCCAAGTGCTCTGACCACTCAATCATATGTTTACATTCACGATTTCCTGAAGCACGGGTTCGAGTCTCGGTATGTTAAGTTTCAAAAGAAAAACGTTTTCTAAAAAAATATTTGTCTGTTTTGTCCATTTTTTTTGGTTCAAATTTCATTTAATTTACGAGTTTATGACATAAAGTGACACAACTATGATGTGACTTGTGTATAGGCGATAGTCGTGAGTTCGTTTCTCAGAAGGGAATAATAAAATCATATCGTTTTTGAGGCTTTCAAGGCGCAGTGGGACGAAGAAAGGCGCTTCTGACTCTAAGCACGATGGTCGTGAGTTTGATTCGCAATCAAGGGAATTGTTCATAGATATTTATTTCATGTCTCTGCTCTGGTAAATCAAGGTGCAGTGTTTAGATCCACCAATCCGCCAATGTAGGTGCGCAAAAAATATTATGTTTAATATAATATGTTTATAATTATTGTTTTGTCACTACTACACTTTTTTACTCATGACAAGGTTGGCTGATATGAATACTTCTTAGCGGTAAGCCCGTCTTTTGTGCATTTCTTTATTTTATTGTAAATTGTGTGCAATAAAGAATATATAAATAAAATAAATATATGTTAACCTAACAATGCACTCGATGTTAGCCGGTTAAAGCTTCACCTGAAGTTATTTGCAAAATCCACAATATTACTGAGATTCTAGAATATACGCTCAAATTGCAGTAGTAGTTTTTCAGTACAAGTACCGATTATAAAATTTCCACATCTTATAATCTTACCACTTGACTAGAATCGCTTTGTTAGTATACCACTTTAAGAATTAAACTGTACAGGACTTTCTATTGTTTTCAGCTTTTATCCACAAATCAGGGTAAAGGGAGAGAGCCTAGTCTCGTAACGCTTAATTTTCCACTATTCACGTAAAATCGAGACAATGCGTATTGAGTTCCGAAGCTCAACCAATTGCTTTTAGATTCAGATGCTGCCCCACTGCTCAACGACGGATAATATAGCAATGTATATAGTATCGATACTGAGGTTGATTCGGAATCCAATACCTATTTCAAGCCGGACACCTGCCAGCCTTATTTTAGAACGAAAAAAATAAAAAAACCTCAATTATTTTTGCATGTTTTATTTTGTTGCTTTATTTTGAAATATACTAAAACTGGTGCTATTTTTAATGTTTTTGGTTTACCAGTCTAGTGTATATTATTCTATCCGAGAATACCATACTGATGTGTGACATCTTATGATAATTATGAACTAATTTAATATTTTTTTGTATAAAGCAACCGTTGAATTTCTCACCGTCTTTTTCCAGCAGATGGGCCGTACGAGCCGGTGTAGATAAAAGATTCCTGTAGGATTGAAAATATTGATTTTTATATATATGTATAATGCAGCGTTGAGTTTCACAACGAAACATTTTAGAATGGGTTGAAAAGCAAAGAACGGAGTGTTATAACAACAGGTTCTCACTACCTACCCCTATATTTGAAACATCACATACAGTCTGTGATGCCGAAATTGCATCAGAATGGCATTTTTATTTGTTACTGGCTGTAGCCGTAACTTCGCCCGCAGGTAATTTTAAAATAAAATTAGCCTAAGATACTCCTTATTACACCAGAAATATATCAGTGAAAGTCCCGTACAATCGGTCTTACCGTTCCAGATTTTAGCAGAAACAAACAAGCATAAATTGAAAAATAAAATAATTTGTTATTTGTATAGATATTCTACAAAAATCACGGAAAATCCCACTTCAGCTGTTTAGTATTCAAGAACACTCAAGTGTTCGTTAGCCTTTGCGATGATAGAGACTTCAATCCCCTCGTTATATTGAAATGCTCATTTTAGTTCAACAATAATATTATTTTATTGCAATATTTGTTTTTTTTTGGCTTTATTTGTGTGTATCTATATTTTTATTACTTATTTTTTAAAGCTAAGAGAATTAAACGATCTTATGTTCTGCTTAAAATTTATTTTGTATTGGATTTTAATTTTTTTTTTATTTAAATATACTAATTTCCTTATTTTTTTATATTATATAATTAATCAATACTAACGAATATTTGTTTGATCAGGTGGAATCTTGCAAATATTTTTTTGCAAGATTCAGAATCAGTGACAGTGGTCTCTGCCAAATATAAAGATATAAGAATTTGTGAATTTGTGAATATATTTGTGAAAAACTTATAATTGTTACTTTATACTGTAAAGAAAAGAAAATAATACAGGAAAATATAAGTCGAAAATCCATCATAGCTCAGTGGCTTAGCGTCTGACCCTTACTACCGCTTTGGTTGTGGGCTTGATCTCCAATCTTTGAATTATTTATAAGACCTGACGCTTATATCTTGTTTTTGGGCGGAAAGTACAAATAGAGTGTGTTGACTTTAGATTCTCTCTGCCGACACTGCTATACATGAATCTAAAAAAAACAAATACTCAACAATGGACACAAAATAAAAACAGTCAATCCTTCAACTTATTACCTTACCTTACTTATTTCGGATGCTACATTAAATAATAATAAATAAATTAAAAAAAAATAATTAATTTGGAATTTATCTTTCTACATTGAGAAGGAGCATCTCACGTCGAACACCAGAGGCTCGTCAAATGAAACTTTTGAAACAAATTAACTAAATAGTTTGATTTTATTGCAATAGATGGAGCTTTATATTTTTATAAAGCTCCCTTATTATTATTATTTTTTAACAGTGTATACTGTTAAACAAATTACCCAGGTAGTAAATATTTAGCAGTACTATTCTTGTTTAATTATATCATCACGTATATTTTGCGTCATGAGAAGACACAAACCGTTCACAGTGAAAAGTCCGTGCTTCTACCGTATATGAAGGGAGTTACTGCTAGTATTGGTGACATCTTAAGAATAACATCAATAAAAGTTATATTTAAACCTAACAGTAAAGTTATTGTAATGTAAATCATGCAATTTAATTTTTTTTCATATTTTTCATACAAGTTAATCATACAATTTTAATTTATTATATGTCCTGCCCAAAAAGCATTGTTCTATCTAAACGAAAATTAAAATTTAGAAAAACTTATGTTTATATAAGTCATCCAGTGCAAATTAGGTCTTTATGTATCACACGGCCGCCTCAACCTGGTACAGCGGTAGCGGTAGTGCAGCAACTAAATGCCTTTCGCACACGCAGGGCGCCACCGTTCTTCGCAATCTCCAAGCCAGCTTATCGTTAGTGTGAACATAATGTGAGCGCTATACACACATATGTATTTATATTTTACTTTATTTTTACGTATTTTATTGGATAATTCATTATAGTGACAATTATAGCGGTCAAAGAATATAAAATTACAGTAAAAATTATGTTATTTATAAGTGAAGTGACTATAATATAATTCAATAACTTAAAAGCAATAAGATGACGCCAATGATATAAGGAAAATTCGAGATCAGTAACCTGTTTGAAGATTGATTTTAAACATATAAAGCGGAGCAATTTGATTGGTAAATAAGAATTTATTACTTTATGCACTTGATGTTTTGTGGGACCAATTCTTAATTTGTGAAAACTTTGGGCTATTCCTACCGAAATGCGATTTCTTTTGAAAGTTGCGTTTTCTTTTCACCGACTTGCAGGTTACTGTAGTTAAGGAAACAATTAAAATTCTGTCGGAATGAACACTAGAATATAATATTTATAGAAAATTTACTAAACTTGTTAGTGAACTGGTTTTATTATATTTTTTGTAAATCAAAATAATATATTTTATTAGGTTATAATATTACCACTGACTGACTGAGGTGTAGATGAAGTAGACATACTCGAATTCATTCAAATTAACTATTTCTAGTTTTAATTATTTTTTATTAAAATCAAAATCTTTATATCAAAGTAATGACGTATTTTCCTTATCGAATACTAAGAAGATTTAACCTCATCACATAAATAAAATTAAAGGTTATCTTTTATTTTCAGATAACAATTAATGACTTGGATGTAGATTAAAATTAATATGTATTAAATATAGATGTGAAGAAACAAAATGAAGACGTCCAACTTTTTGTTCGTAATAGCGTTATCTTGGGTCGTATTAGAAGTAAAAAGTACTCAAATTCACAGTAGACCTGAATATGCTGATAGTTGCTGCAAAGGAAATAAGAATATAACCTCACACTTTTTCCCTGGTTTAAGTGGAGGTTATAGAGTTAGTGTAAGGAAAAATTTACCAACAGGAACAGAATTTAGAGTAAAATTGGATTCTGAAGGCACTGTCATTTTCGTAAGTATTGTTATTATTTTTACGCGTCCACTACTTTCCATGGTATGGTATAGATGATGTCGTGCTATAAAACTCAGTTCATAGATTTAGATATATTGAATGTTTGTTGGTGGAACTTAACTTTGCGGCTCCAGATCCAAGAAAGAAAGTATAAATATTCCTGAAGAGGATCGAAATAATAAGTTGGAACGGTTTTACACGCGATGGTGCGTTTGATGTCAGTTATGGCCTAACTACCTAATTAAAAATGGCGTCTTTAAATGTATTGACGATAGACCTTCAAATGTTTCTTGCAGAGTAAAGGATTCTATTGTTAAATTATATCTACAAAAATTAACAACAACTACAAATATTAATTAAATTACTTATTATGAATTAAGTAACTAATTATGAATTAAGATACTAATTATGAGTTAAGTTACTAATTATGAATTAAGTTACTAATTATGAATTAAGTTACTAATTATGAACTAAATTACTAATTGTGAATTAAATTACTTATTATAAATTTAATTGCTCACGATGAAGAAAATAAACTTATTTCTGTTAGCTGAGTTCAAGTCTCACTTCGGGAATATTTGAAATTTACAATCTTTTCTGCTTTGCTTGTTGACAGAATTTCTTTTCAGGTTCACTGAAATAAATAAACAATTGAAAATCGGATTAGTTATTAGTAGTGCATTAACTTAAAAGTGATGAGTAGATAAAGTAAAATTCAATAGATAAATCTATATATTTCGTTAACATTTTTGAAAGTGTTATTTCCACACTAAGGAAATTGAAAAAGACATATTTAGAAAACGTATAGAAATTTGAACGCAGCGGGATTTTAACCCGCGCCTCTTGATATATCTATAGATGAATCTATTCACTCAACTATCAAAGTAACTTATTAACTTAATGTTGCTTACTGCATACATATGTATTGTAATACACATTTAATTTTTTCTAAGGCTTTGAACATTTTTTAACATAATATTTTTGCTTTTTCTGTTTTTCTTTTTTATTATTTACAGATGGACGAGGATCATAATGCAAAATTTATATCGGATTTAGATCCTATTACTAACATTTTTAATTTCATAACTTTGAATGATACAGATTTTTTTATATTTACTATAAAAGGAAGACAATTTCCACACCAGCCACCTTACATGTTAAGTTTAAAAATAAATGGTCAAGAAAATTGCGTTGATCCTGATCTAGTAAGTATCAAATGACGTTTTCTTTTGTTTTTTATTTATAATCTCTTTGAGGCAGTGCCTGAGACTTGTGCTCCAAGTGTAGTTAAGGGTGCCTTTTAAAATGCATTAACACTCACTGTCACTGCCCGAACTCCTCTTTCTATCTAAGTAACACTTGGCAACATTACGTTTGAAGTGACACAGAAAAAAGGCGTCCCGCCTAATAAAGAGCACTACCGTAGCTCAACGTTAGCTTAATAACCGGGAATTCAACGAGCTTTCTTAAATCCTCTCCTATCACTCATTGGTCCTACCAATGACTACTACTATACTATCGTTACACCATATACATCACCTTTGATAATCTACTGAACCATAATAGAACAAAAAAATCATACAAATTGACATTAAAATATAATTCAAAGGATCAATCATATATGAAATAAGAAATAATATTCAGCTTCACGCTTTGCCTTGCATTGCAGGGTAGTAAGAGAACCAAGACACCCCGTTCTCCACGTTCAGTCAGAAAAAGAGACGTTGAGTGGCGTAACACATTGTATCTTAGAAGTTATCACTTCAAGCCACTTCCCACTGCGCCACGATGGCCTTAAATTAAATGTAAAGGAATATAATTGGCGGGTCATATGAAAAAATTGAAAATAAATTAGTAATATACTGTGTTCCATAGTTGCATGTACTCTTTAAATCTTTTAAAAAAATTGCAAGTGTCGTGTCTCGTCAATCTCACAGAACGGAATGTCGTTCCGATCCAATCGATCAAACATTATTTTACAAAATAAGTTAGTTGTGTGAACATAAAAGAAGATATAAACTATTTTTACATTTTCATCTAGTTGCAATTTCTTTCAAATTTCAGACTTATTTTGATAGAACTGCTGATTTAACAGAAATTACAAAGTTTTGGAGCGGTGCACCAAATAAATTTTGTGGCAGACGAAAGTTACGCCAACACTCTATACCGCTAATAGTGAGCGGGTCTTCAACGAAGGCTGGCGACTGGCCGTGGCATACAGCCATATATAGATTTGAGGGTGGAAATTTAAAATACATATGCGGAGGAACACTTTTATCAGCATTTGTAGTTTTAACTGGTAAATTTATAAAAATAAAGAAAGTTATCGTGATCATGGCTTTGGTTTCAAATGCTACGCATATATAAAATATTCTGTTTTCTGTTCTGTTCTCCATCATTCGTCTACTTTCGAGACATGGTGAATGGTGACACCCATAATCAAACAAGAGCGTATTTTTCTAAACTCACCCCAAGAGTTTCTGGATTGAAATTTTAGCGTTTCCCAAAGGAGAATTTCCAATATATAACCTAAACAATTCAGGAATCGAATCTTTGTGTTTAATAGATGGATGTATGTGTTATTTTCTTGCAGCTGCACATTGTGCCACGTTTCGAGGAGCTCCAGTCAACCCAGAAACCCTTGGGGTAACTTTAGGAAAATATGCTCTTGTTGGACAAGAAGTAACTAATCAAGACAGAGAGGTATTGAACATTTATTTTTAAACGATATATTGCTCTATTTTTAAATTTAATGTGTAATTCATCTTCATGCAGAATTTCACTATTTTTATAATGGCTTTAGAACTATAATGTATATATATTTTAGGGTTGCTGTCTATGACAGCAAACTTAAAATATATATACATTATATATATATATACATTATATAATAACTATATCAAATACTCTGAGGGATAGCCCTCAGAGTATTAGATATAGTTATTAATATTCTAATAAGTAAATCGGTATACAGCATTCTAAGTGTAATAACAAATTAAAGACTTATCTGCTCTTACTTAACAAAATTTTTTTATAATACTTTTGGTAAATGAAGCTTTCTAAAATTATCCGACAGAGAAAACAGAAGTCACGTATAGTTTAATTAGCATTTTTACAGTTTCTTAGATGCTCAGGCTTAAATATAAAAGTTGAATATATTATATATAGAACATATTAGAACACTTTTACCCGGTAGAATACTTTTGCCTTGTCCCTTCAATGTTCCAACTCGAGAAATTGGAAACTGCTTGCTGGGCGGTTGAATAAAACGCCGATATTTCTCGAAACAGAACACGGATGATATTGTAATTTTATTTATAAATATATATATTTAATACGATAAGTTAATTTAAACTTTTTTTGCTTGTATTTGTATGCTATGAATAAACTATAAATATAATAAATTTATTTTAAGGTATTCAAAGTAATTGTACATGAGGAGTTCAATCCTAGGACCTTAAATAACGATATAGCATTACTGAAATTAAGTTCAGAAGCAATTTTCAACAATTATGTCCAACCAGCATGCCTTTGGATCGATGATATATATGACCAGCTACATTCCTATGAAATAAGTGGTATGGTAAGTAACATTTTATTTTTAAACGTATCTTCTACACGTGATAGTTCTTAGTCGCACCCGGAGCAGAATTAACATTTATTATATGCTCATAAAAATCGTGTTTAGTGACACAGCGTCTGGATAATATAATCATTCCTGTGTTTACAGGGAATGATTATATTTAAATTATTTTCATTTCTCCGGTCTGTCAGTTCGGTCGGTCAATTCTACCACTCAACACGCAATGTCTCGACTTCAGGCGAAAAGTGGAAAACGGAGTGCTTGAAAGACAAAGACAAAGTTCTCTCTGACAAAGCGACGTTAAGTTCCGCCATATAGCACGTAATTATCTTTAATTTTCACATTGTGTAAAAAAGTGACGGAAAAGCTACCTTTCTGCCTAGCTATCAAAAAACTCTTTTTAACCAAACCAAGGAAATGGCTACATGTTTATATTAAAACCTCCAATCACTGGTTTCAATTGAAGACATCCCATTTGTGCTACGGTAGCTTTGCCTTCCTCCTTTATATCAGTCAAATTAGCTTACGAGAAAATTTGTATTCTTTGTATAATTAATATTACTTTAATAAATTAAACAAGAAATGATTACCAATATTAATTATTTCCTGTTATTAACACTTTATTGTTTATATTATATGTATAACAATAATAACAACTTTTCAGATAACTGGATGGGGTATAGATCAATTAGAAACTTTGTCCAAAAACCTTCGAGAAGCCGCTATGCCTATAGCTTCAGACATTACATGTATTAGATACGATCCACTTTTCTATACAAATATGTTAAATGGGAAAAAGTTTTGCGCTGGTTTTAACAATGGTAAGTAAGCCTGGTCATGTCAACATAGACAAATAAGACTTGCAGATGATATTAAGATATTGTATGAAACAAGTATTATATGAAAGTATTCTTCAGCTTTAAAGATAGATCCTTAAGACTAAACGGTTCTACACATAAGAAAGAAATAGTAAAGGAAATTAACTGGATGTTAACTATTTGTGTAAGTTTGTCAGTTTTAAAGCTCTTAAAATATCCCATATAGGTTTTCTACATATATATATATATATCATTTATAAGGTAAAGAAAACCAACGCATAGTATAGCAGTTCAATGTAATGCAATGCGATATGAAAGGAATTTCACCTCTAAATTTTGTATGATTTCTGACGGTTTCCTGAACTAAAAGAACTATATGGCTGGCAATATAGACATAAGAAATTTCTTTTAGGCACAGCAGCGTGTAATGGAGACAGTGGTGGAGGTTTGGTGGTATTTGTTCGTGATACTGAAAAAGATTACAGTTTCCAAGTTTTAGAAGTACAGGGTGCTTGGTATGTGAGAGGCATCGTGTCTCTCACACTCGCCCGCAAAGACAAAGGTGTTTGTGATCCCAATGCTTACACTGTTTACACTGATGTCGCGAAATATCGCGATTGGATATTAAATTATATGAATTAAACACATTTTTAACGTGAAACAGTCAATTTGGCGTGACGCTCTGATGGAAAGTTTAAAATCAGATATAAAATATCCTTAGTTATTTTTTTATTATATTGTTGTTATCCAATATAACTACAAAAACTGTCCCTGCTTTTAAAGTTTTCTCAATAAATTTTTGTTTCAAAATATATATAAATAATGTTTAATTTTTTCCATATATAATGTCGATTATTCGATGGTCGTCTCAATGTTCGTATGACAGACGACTAGTATTTATCTATTTTAAAAATTTCAAACTCTGTTTAACTGTGTTTCCCTTAAAAATTAGTAAGTGAATAAATAAATCTCTCCCTGAATGCCAATATCTTGCAAATATGAAAGCATAGCTAGTTACACCGTCCAAAGTGAGTGTAAGAAAAGTGGGTTCGAGTCCCGCTACACTTAAATTTTCATATGTTTTCTAAAAACGCTTTTTGTTTTCCTAAGTAACGCTTTAAATATTAAAAATATATATTTGTTAGTATAATGAGTTGTTCTAGCTCTAATTTTCTTACAATTTACGATTTCTACAAGCTTTTATTCCTTCATTATTTGTATTAAAAAATGATACAAATTTTATATCAGTGATTATACAGACATTAGTTATATTGTTTATAAATTATTACGTTTTTTTGCAGCTTTATCTAGTCAGAAAGAAACTAGTATCACACTACGTCCGATTTCAAGACATTGCTTGTTGAGAAGCGGAACTCAACGTCGCGTGTTGTCTTGTTCATTAGAACGAAAAAACGAAAATAATAAAATTATGATCATATTACGGAGTGGTAATCGAACCCACAACCAATCACGATCATAGTCACAGTAAGGTTCTGTTTGAAAAAAATGCTTGGTCCTTGTACAAGGAAGTCTATAATGTGACCGGAAGTGAGTGGATTTTATTCCTATTAATTAGGAGGAGTGCGTATACATTATATATTTTTTTTCATTACACTATTTTTACCTACGAGTATACTGTTTTACGCGAGACGTGGTCATTATTAAACACCAATGACGTAAATATCCAGTACATTACTATTAAACGTTACCGATCTGCCATCTTTCAGTACCAAAAACATTATATCTCTTTCTCTTGTACTCTTGCATGTATCTGGTTTTTTGTAATAAACTTAAACCAGTTTTAACCGGTTTTACCCAGGATTTTAAAATAGCAATTTGAAGACAAATTCATGTTATATGGTTTTCTTAATAAATTTAAAAGAATTAGTTGAGAGACGTTCATTTATTTACATGCTCTAAGTTCTCGTCGTCGACGGCGCACTTTACAACTGTTAGTACTTTTATCATAATTATTTTTTTCTTACAAAAACTCAACACTTTAAAATGTAGTCCTTACCGGCACGGCACATGCGGCATCAACACGGCAATAGTTTCATTTACTTTAAAATTTACTCAATAATCACAAGCACCACTCATACACATCAAGAACTAAGTAATTAGTTCATAGCCTATCAATAATAGGTAAAATACTACACAATATAAAAATCACTTCAAACATAACAAATAAAATTCCCAAATCCTAACTCAATAAAAATCTAACAAAAATAACGTAAATACAAATTAAGTTAGTTGCATATTATGCCTTTTGTCAGTATGACTTGAAGTATTTAAATACTATTTATACAGATAATAAGAAAAAAAATGTAATATTTTATAACTCTATGCGTAGTCTTATCAAGACTATGAATAGATTAATAAAATATTTTTTTTTATAATTATTTACAATACTTTTGCCATTTAATATTTTTGTAATAAAAAAAGATTAAAAGAATAGAGTTTAGTAATCAGATATCAATCTAGAGTTTTAAAATATGTAACTGCGACGACGACGTACGATAATTATTTAGAAATTATTTGCATTTCAATCATTTTTTATTTTAATTTTATATTTATTAGTTTATATCAAACAAATCTATTTAAACTAGAATTTCCTGCAATTTATTCCGCACTCGTTGCAAAACATAACATATTCGTATACCGTGAAGATGGCGCGAAAGACAAGGCTGGCGGACGACATACTTGAGTGACACTCGGCGCCATGTTACATTTTGAAATAATAAAATTATTTATTGACAACTTAATTAAAACAGTATCTGTGAAATAAGTGTGAATAATAATTGGTTACATTAGTTACAAGCTTATTTAGACATTAAGAAATCATGAGCATATTGCACACTAACCTTGATCAATGACTTCCGTTTATTGTTTGTTTACTACGATAACAATTAGTATAAAAAATATTATGCCTATGTGCATTATGCATATGTGCCTTGTCATGTGCACAAGTGAGTTGAAACAAAAGAAGTACTCGTAACCAACAGTTGTATTTAATTTTTTTGTGCTATTATCGTTAAGTGCTTTGTGAGTTAATTTAGGTACATTTTTTTTAACGCTGGAAAATGCATTCTATGCCGACCAGACCCCTGTGGGCGGTACTGTGGGACTCACTGGGAACCAAAACTCGACTTTACCCACTAAAACACAGCGGATACCCTCTCCACCCCAATGAGACGCCGCAGGATCGCTCGCGCATACTACTCCAACACTGTCGCCTTCAGGGTGCTCTGGGGCTCCCAGAGCACCCGCAGCCTCGATGACTTGCAGGAGGATCACCACGAACCTCTCCTCTAGGGTAGGGGGAGTTGGAAATCGGCATACCGCTTTCTCCTCCCCCCTAGCCTTCGGCGGTGGAGCGGATTTGTATTCGTGCTGGACTTGTGCACCCAATGCAACAACTGATTCGCTTCTGCGAATACAGGAGATCATCGCAGACCAGTTCCTCTCACTTGATATTGGGAATATTAAGCCTTGGTTGTATTTAATTGAAAATCTGAGTTTGCAATTAATCAAAACTCGGTGGGATAAAATCAGATATATTCAACATTTCCTAAGACATAACTGTTGCTACAGTAATACTTATTCTGTAACAATTAGAGATTACAGTTAATACAGTATATTTTTATGCGTTTTTCTAAAAAGTCTTTTCTTACTTTGGGCATAGGCCCTTATTGGCTTGCGAAGGTGTTTTGACCAGTTACTTTTATTACAAATACACATAAGCATAAGGGACTACTTGACATTCCTTGGATTCACCATGTGGGTACGTACTAATCAAATTGCTGCCAGAGGATCCCTAAGCCGTTCCTGGCACTTGCGACTCAAGTGCAAGCCCCCCAACAATTAGGTTCATATTTTGGACTTTCCTATTCAACTCTTATTTGATTGTGCTTCTATTATTAATTGTTTATCAAATTTAAGTCTTGACTCGCTTTGGGATACTACAATATCAACCTGTGATTTTCATCTTAAAACTATTTAATCATAACTGACGACAACGACAACATACCCGACATACTCGACTCGATAGAGGCCGCCGAGACGGCCATAAACAACCTAACCTCGCGCATAGGCGAAACAATAGACGAATGCTCGAGGGAAATCGAAGTGCGCCCCGATGGACGCTTCAAGCCCCCTCGCGACTTAAAAGCACTCATTACGCGCAAAAACGCCGCAAATAGGGCACACGACGCATTCCCAAGCGCAGCACCTCTGGAGACTCCAAGGCAGGTTCGATCCCGGTTCGAGGAGCTTAGAGAGGAAAATTGGGACCACCGATTATCAACGATCTCCCCATCGCATCTAGCGTTCTGGACATTGGTGAGAACCTTTAAAAACGTCACGGTCGCTGAAATGCCACCGTTAACACGCCCGGACGGAACGACAGCCTCTGACGATTTATCGAAAGCCGAATGCTTAGCCGACAGCCTCGAAAGGCAATGCTCGCCCTCCTCCTCCGAGCAACCGTGCGATCTAACTCACGTCGCCGCGGTGGACGCACAGATCGAAGCGTGGGCGCCGTTACCACCAGCAGGAGAAACCGTCCGCCCGACCTCAGTCGATGAGGTACAAAACATAATTGAAGGCCTTAACCCTAAAAAATCACCAGGATCAGATCGCGTTACTAACAAGATCCTGAAACTACTACCAATTCACATAATATCGATGCTCGTATCCATATTTAATACACTCCTTCAAGAGTGCTCATTCCCGGACAGATGGAAACAAGCCATCGTCATAGGTATTCACAAACCGGGAAAACCCCGAACAAACCCGTCCAGTTATCGCACTGTGTGCAAAATCTACGAGCGCATCCACCTCACACGACTTCAGGCCATAGTAGAGGCCAAAAACATCATCCCTCCTGAACAGTTTGGCTTTCGAGCCCGTCACTCCAGCATCCATCGAGTCCACCGCCTTACGGAATACCTGATGGCAAAAACCAAACGATTACCAGCAGCTACCATCTTTTTAGACATCGCCAAAGCTTTCGATAAAGTCTGGCATAATGGCTTTATAGCCAAACTACTCCACGCAGATCTGCCAGATAGACTTGTGCGTATCTTTAACAGACCGCTCCTTTCGCTTTCGCGTCGAAGGCACCCTCTTCACACGACGCCCTATAAGAGCCGGAGTACCACAAGGCTCCATCCTATCCCCGCTTCTGTACAATTTGTACACTTACGACATCCCCAGAGCCTCGTGCACTCACCTCGCACTCTTCGCGGATGACACTGCAATGTTCGCTTCTGGCCGCGTCTCGATCAACATAGCCAACCACCTACAGGTCGCTACAGACCGTCTAGGCAAATGGCTTACCAAATGGCACATAGAGGTAAACCCTGAAAAAAGTTCCTCTGTGTACTTCCCTCTTCGTCGCACAGACGACATGCCCATAGTCTACCTGTTAGGCAAGCCCATCCCCGAGGCTAATTCCGCCAAATACCTAGGCGTTGTCCTAGATAGTAAACTCTCATTTAAAGCACACATCGACTATGTCCGCCACAAAGCGGTCTTCGTCTTTAGCCGATTATATTTTCTGCGTATTACCACGGGCGCACCGTGGTACGTACGTAACAATGACCTTCATAGAGACATTAAGATCGACTCTATCAAAGAACATTGCCGCAAACTATCGAATAGTTACTTCGAAAAAGCCGCAACTCACCCAAATCCGCTGGTGGTAAACGCCTGTAATTACGACGTCATACGATGCCCATGGGGACCCCTCAGGCCCCATAGCATCCTATCAGAATAAGCTGACCCCATTACGCTAGCTAATAATTCTAAAACCGCAGTAGGTAAAGCCACTATACACACACGCAAAAGCACACGCTACACACACCGTCCCTGCCGGTGGAGACGAGGTCCCAGTTAACCAACGGCCCGATGCCGTCCAGTACGAAAAGGGCATCAAGCGCCCTAGCCAGTAGGCTTAGCTCGGACTGAGCGAAACAAAGTCCCCCACGACAAACGGTGTCGCAAGTCGAGGTTTGAGTCTCACATGAGGCGCCCTTGCGTCACCGTGAAACTAAATTGATGGTTTCCTCTCGAGGTCTCCAAGCCAAGGTCGGAGCTCTTTTAGCTCGGCCTCCCCCAAAACCCGGTGACGCTGTAGATGCCACTATGACCAACAGCATACTACACAATAGGAAAAAAAAAAAAAAAAAAAAAAAAATAAAAAAAAAAAAATCATTTAACCTTAAAACGAGTTCAGCGTTTGGTATCTAACTATTATAGTAACATCACAAAAGCATGTTTTACTACAAACTATCAAGACAAAACACAGTATAAAAGCATTCGTTATATAAATATATTGGCCATTTAAGAGCTTTAGTATTAAAAGGTAATTTCCAAATATTAAAATAGATGGCGTTGTAGGGATTAAATCGCGCTAGCGTTTCGTTCTCGTGGTAACAGTAAGTCTTGTCTGAACTTAAATTATTGGAAGCAAATTAGATGAAATCCAAGTGCTCATCTCGTATATCGATTTAAAAACGTACCTTTTAGATGCTGTGCCAATATTTTAACCAATTAAGATAAGCGATAATAATATTGCTGATGAACAACGATAACTAAACGCTTTGCTACACCACTTTTTACACTAGACATATATATTTTGTTATATTCAGAAAATTTGTAATTAAAATAAATGAGTTAAATAAATATACATATATATTATATTATATTCAGAAAATTTCAAATTTTCCCCTTATTTCATAGTTGCCAATTTTCCACTTTATTCTACTTAAGTAATTATGGAAATTAAAAAAATATGATGTAAAAAACTAACTTTAAACGAAAACTACAGACCATATAGTTACTACTAATGCTACTGCATTAGTACCTAATAATAAATAAAAAATAATTAGTTTGTCCCTTCATTGAGGCTATTGTGACGCGTTGGGATAGCGTCTGAATGTAAACGCGACTGAATGGATTCCGGTTCGAGTCCCATTCTGGTAAGATAAAGCGCGGCATTAAGGTCCGCTACTCAACACAAACCTCTCTCGAATTCGTGTGGAAAGTGGAGAACGGAGTGTATCTGTCTACACTACCGTTACGGGAAAAGATTAAAGATATCTTCTTCTATGCCTGCCCGAAATAAATATCATAAAATACGATATTATTTGATAAAAACGATCATAATATATCATTATACCTTCATACCTACTCGTTATAAAAACTTGGTATTATAAGAATGATTCTCATTAACATTGGTATTCTATAACCAGTTTTCATTTAAACATATTATTTTTGTGCCGTAGCTAGTATGCGAAATACAAGTCTTTCATAAATATAATAAAATATAAATGATCGCTGTCTGTACATAGACTTTTACAATATAATAGAACCAGAAACAATGATTTTTAATTTTCCCTTATGTTTGTGTGTGCGTTTGTGCACGCTAATCTCAGAAACAGCATAGCTGATTTATATTCTATGTTTACTATTGTATTTTGGTAATTTTCCCTTAACATTTAGTATTTATTTTATTTTAATCAGTTCATAAATAAAAAGTTACAACCATTAAAATTATTAATTTAGGTAAAGTTTGTGATTTAAGTGAGAAAGTCGGCGGGCGAAAAGACTAAATAGTTCGTAGTTCGTAGTAGGCAATGCTGCGGGCGGCTCGCTAGTATATGTATATATTTATAGTATTTTAGTTTGAACTCAACAAAATATAATGCGCTAAACGCCCAGTCTGAGTCTGACGCTAGATGGCTATAAAAGTGTACGATGCTACTAAGTGGCATTGCAAATAAAAACTAGGCGAGTATTTTTTTAAATAATCTTTGTCTCTATAAAGTTTTTTTATATATATTATAAAGTTTTTGACTCATTATTTAGTTTAAATAACTTTTTTTATTTTGCGTTTAACTCGTGGATCGTGAAGTTTATATGTTAAGAGAACACATATTGGAATATAGATATTTAGAATATATAATGTACTTGGTTAGCCGGATATAATGTCGGATAAAGTCTTAAAAATAGGTTGGAAAAATTGGTTCAATTTAAGTTTGGCTAACTGAACGTGATGGTTGTTGCAAATACCTCACTATGTAATGTAGGTTAGGTTAGGTTATGTAAGTTAGGTTATGTAGGTTAGGTTATGTGTATATGAATATTCGAATATATCGTCGATTAGTTCAAATAGTAAGGTATTTAATTCCTACATCCAACACGCTGTGTTATTGTATAAAGTACAAGGTTTCTCACCTTGGAGTGGCTATTTTAAAAAATGAAAGTCTCTTCGGCGTTCCGTGAACTCACTGTGCGGGTGTTCATCGCGTTGCGTAGTGAGGAGCTCTGAGGAGTGCCTGGGACTTAAGCGGGCTTTAGAATGTGCAATAACGCTTGCCTCCACTCTCGTAGCTCCTCTCTCAATCTAACCAAATGTAAAAAGATCCTACAAATACTATCTTTGAAATACGTGTATAGTATTTTAATAATTTTTCAGATTCATATAGCGGGTACACAAAATGAAGTTCCTTTTGTGCGTTTTGGCGACATTATTCTTAAATGTCAATACAGATGACGACTCTGGCTGGAGTTTGGTGGGCAACCCTTTGTTAGGGGCACACCCATGTAACGGTTCCACTGATATAACCATGAATTACGAACCTGGCAGATCTCCAGACAAAGAAAATAATTATAATGTCTTCGT
Source organism: Podotricha telesiphe (assembly GCA_038994665.1). NCBI lineage: Eukaryota > Metazoa > Arthropoda > Insecta > Lepidoptera > Nymphalidae > Podotricha > Podotricha telesiphe. The sequence continues at coordinate 8,505 of JAOYRR010000492.1, read as the reverse complement.
CAATAAGAAATTACCTAACTATTCTGTACTTTTGCTTAAATTTGACGCAGAAACCAGTGTTATTTTGGTAAGTGATCTGTTTTTTTTAATTAATTTTTTCAAGCACTTTTGAATACGTATAGAAATATCAGTCATGTCGGTTCTAAAATAGTTATACTTAGGTACTTTTTCAAAATATATATAATTTTACAGCATGTTTATATTTTGAAATGAAACTATTTTAACCGTATTAATCATAGGTAGTGTGACTACACTGTAGGTGGTCATAGTCTACCCCTGACTACAGACTATTATAAAGTGTTCGAAACGTCCGGTTTTCTAAACTGTATTTTCAAATAACCATAATATACGCGATTGATCCGGTTTAATTAGTTTCATTTCAAAATGTGTAAAAATCGCGACATTCAAAGATTTTATAAGAAGTTTATATCAATTTACTTCTTCTCAACCAACAAAAACTTTAATTCCATTCGGTAATATAATTACATACCTAAATAAATTATATATCTAATAGATTGATATTATGATCTAATGATTTTATTACTAACGAGACGCTCTTACTTTATCTGTGTATGTATTAATTTGTCTTTTTCTATAAATTATGGGAAAATTAATTCACTCTGCTATCCACCTTTCGCTACAGATATGCAAAAATATATCAGATACATTTTTTGAAAACTTATAAAAAGTTAAATCAGCGGGGCTCCGCGCCTCTTGAAAATTGTCCAAACGGCTTAGTCACTAATCTATACTTCTATTCAACTACGTATAAATTGTAAAAAGTTTTTAAAATTTTTACTACTCAAAGATTATTTCTTTATTATTAATTAAATACATGTATTTATTATATTTTTAATATTATTTACACATTTAGGATAAAACAAACATTTTTATACGTTTACTAAAAATGGTTCTTATACAACAAGTTTTCGTTCGTATTGAGTTCCACAAGAATCTATTATTAGCACAAGATGGGCAGAAAGTGAAACGAATGATGAACTACATGTTAACGAGTGACACTTGCTTAATAACTACACACTTTTTCCCGCACAGCAGAGTTCTCGGAAAATGGAGAATGGATTGTGGGGACACTCCGTTCTCCATTTTCCGTCCGAAACTCGTGTGGAGCGACATTTCGTGTGGAGTGAAGTGGCGAAACTCAACGCCGCGCTTTGTATTAGGTATCAGAGATAAATAAAACGACTATTATATTTGTTATAGTTAATCAGTCAACCTCGATTAAGTGACCTTGACAAAACAGTTAAAATCACGATTTTAAAAATACTCGCACAAAGCGTAATGTTACCCAAGTTGCTAAATAAAAATATTTATTGATGAAATCTGGTTTTTGTTAGAGCTTTAGTAATAATAGTTGCAGAATATTCGCTAATATTTTATAAAAATAACTGTTAGAAATTTCTTGTAATAACTAGATGTACGATTTACATAAAGGTTCATTGAAATATATTTGAAATACTTTAGGTCATCGTGGCTCAAAGACTGTAATCTTGATTGATTGTGGGTTCAATTTGTACTCGAGGGTATTATTATATTGAAATTATTTTAATTTCTACGCTCTGGTAAATAACATAAAGAGCGGCGTTGAATTTCACCACATTAAATGCAATGCTTGAATTTGGGCTGAAGTACGGGGTGTGTTGACTTTAGACTATCACTGCCCTCCCTGCTATGCGGAAAAAGTGTGCATATGAGAAAAAAAATGACATAAATTTCTTATTATAGAGTTCATAAAAAAATCATACCTGCTACTAGGTAATCGATACTATCAACACTTTCCGCCCGACATCGAGACATGGCGTGTAAACTGGTGAAACACAACATTGCGCTTTATAAAGCCGGTAAGATATTACCAGAGCATAGTAATGAAAATAATTTCATTATAATCCTCTGCGTAGGAATCAAACCAATCGTGTTTACATTCAGACGCTCTCCCACTGTGCCACGACGGCCGCTTCCTCCAATTTTACATGCCTGAGGCCGTTGCGGGTTGGAGTCCCTAACAGAATATGGATTATATTTAAAATATTACTTTCTCACTCTGGCAAGATCTCTAAGTTATTTTCTGAGACAGGACAATGCGTGAAGCTGAAAATGAAATCAATATATATATATATATTATTTACTTATTCCTTTGAAATATTTACTTTTTATTTACTTATTTATAAAAAATATATTATCTTTGTAAAAATATATTATTTACTAAATCTTTTACAAAGATACATTCCAGGCAAAACACCGCATATATTTAAAAATGAGCAAGATTTAAATTAAAAAGTTGCTTGAATATCGTAGTTCGGACGAGTTCAATGCCGATTATTTAAATGAACTTTCTGGTTACCTCCTTTTTTATTTTCTTTTAGCTTTTCCCATATGGCGATCTATTATATATATATATATATAAATTATTACCTTTCGGATCCACAATCAATAACGTTCTCAATCAAAGGCGTCTGTCTACGTCACGATGGCATCATACTTATGTACTAAGTGTACAAAGTGTGTTACATTTCTCGCACATTTCATGTATAAGGTATTTGTGAAGTTGTGGTAGACTAGTTCTGAGGGTACAGGTTCGAATAAAAAGAGATTGGCCGATACTTTTGAATAATTCTTTTCTTTTATTTAATTTTTTTTAGAGCGACAAATCTGTGGCAAGGATAGATGTTGATAGAAGCGAAGACAACGGATTTAAAATTAATTTCTTTGAACCAGTCGACTTTTTCAGTTTCACAGTTCAAGGACGTACGCGTGGTGTGGTACCATATTTCAAGAGTTTCATTATAAATAATAAGGAATACTGTACGAGAGCCCACTCGTAGTAAGTTATATTTTTGTTTTGTTCTTATTGCGTCCACCATTTTCTCCGGCATAGCAAGGTAGTCAGAGAGAACCGGTAGTCTACACACTCGTTTTCTACTTTCCGCCTGCATCAAGAATTGTTTACAGCTTCGTCTTCTTTCGATATTTTCTAAGTGTGTATACACATTTTTACATTATTCTGCGGTAGCAAATATAAATTAGTGTATTGGAAATGCTCAGATTTTCCATTAATTTGGACTATCATTGATTTTCGCCTTAGTTATTACACTCGGGAACTTAAAGTTATCTATGGGATACAAATAAAAATGCATCCACATTTGCTCTACATACCCGTGCATAGTTTCTAAAAAGCAGGTGCACCAAATTGTAAAAGGTATGTGGTGGTCAGTGTCAATTTATGCTGAAGCCTTATGGCTTGTTTTAAAAAAAATAAATTAAAATGAATGGAAGATCCTTAAATATTTCGCCAATCGAAAAATCTAATCTTCTTTTTAAATCTAAATAATATAAAAAGTGAACAACCGGATGAGAAGACTGTAATAATTGTAAACGTGTGTATCACGGTTAGTCTGCTGTACCATTTATGTGATAAAGTTTAATATGTTTAGTCTGAAATCTAGAAAGGACATCGTGAGGCTACCTTTTATCCCAGCGGTCGAGACTGCAGATAGAAGTTAGTTTTACATGAAAACCATGTCTTGATGGTTTCCTTTATAACAGATACTAATGCTTATACGTGAATAACCATAAATTAAGCGTAAATGACAAACTAAATCATAATATTCTAAATTCGAGGGCTATTTGGATAAACATATTAAGGGATATAAAGAACGAGCAGATACTTTAAGTAAAGAGCCACAGGGTAACTGTGGAAGACCAAAAATTGTGCACACAGAGCTTATCGCCAATGGAGCATCGAACAAAGCTGGTGACTGGCCATGGCATATAGCACTTTATAGAATAAATCATTCGGAAATAAAATATGTATGCGGAGGAACATTGATCTCTAACTACTATGTGTTGACAGGTAATAAATAAATTCAAATTAAATATTTAAAAATATTTATACTAAAACTTTTTTCAAATAATAATTAACTGTTTAAATTATTATAATAGATTGAAGTTAAAGTTTGGGAAAGTTATTTTACAATTAACTATCAACTCCCTTACTTTATAAAGTAACTATGCGTGTTGAGTGGCATACCTCAACACCGTGCTTTGTCTTGCTTATCAGGCGAAGAATAAAAATAATTAAATTATAACCATTCCACCGAGTAAGTATCGAACCCACCAAAAATCGGGATTATAGTGAAACGCTGTCTGCGCTGCACTGCGATAACCTCATAATGATATATATATCAGAGGACATTAAAAATGACAAATCCGCTATCCTAGAAGTTCCGCCATGTTGCATGCATTTTTATATAAATTAAATGTGTATACAAAAAATCAGCTCAATCAGGTACAGATATATGCTTCAAAACTGAGTTGCAACCCGAAGTAACAAAACAAGTAAAATAAATACTTGTTAAAAAAAATATTAATTTAATAAAAAATCTTATTACAGCGGCACACTGCGCCTCAATACGAGGTGTTGCGATTGTTCCAGAAGCGCTGAGTGTAATTCTTGGAAAGTTTAATTTAATTGGAGGTGATGTTGGAACACAAGAAAGAGAAGTATAGAAATTATTTTATTTAATTTTTATAGTTTCACGCTCTTGCACACAGAGAGAACCTTGTCTCAAGAAGTTTGCCATTTTCCATCGGGAATTCGGAACATTGCGCATTGAACGCGCGGATCTTAACTCCGCTCTTTGTCTTACCAAGGCGGAGAAATTAAATATTATCACCTTCCGAGTGGGAATCGAACCCATACCCTATCACGTTTACAATCAGAAGAAAACATATAAAAATTTGAATGCAGCGGAATTCAAACCCACGCCTCTAGGTAACTGTCCATGGGGACGGTTTTTCCAAAATTTTATAAGTTGTAAAAAAATGTTTTTCATATGAAAAAACATCCTTATCGTGTAACACAAACTAAATAAGTAGCATACAATTAAAAAATACATATCTTTCTAAACTCGTATATTGTATATTTATATTATTCTTCTCTAGGTGTTTAAAGTGATTCTTCATGAGCATTACAGTTATAGACAGTTAGACCATGACATAGCTCTGCTCAAACTAAAAAGTGAAGTAAAATTTACTGATTACGTTCAACCTGCTTGCTTGTGGTATTCTACTGCGTATGATAAATTACCATCAAACGAAATTATGGGGACCGTAAGTACTTATTTTAATAAAATAAACTTAGTAGAATAAATTTCAATTTGAAAATGGACTTAAATTTGAAAATGAACTTAAATTTGAAAATTAACTTAAATTTGAAAATTAAAAAAAAAAATTTGAAAATTAACTTAAATTTGAAAATTAACTTAAATTTGAAAATGAACTTAAATTAGAAAATGAACTTAAATTTGAAAATTAACTTAAATTTGAAAATTAACTTAAATTTGAAAATTAACGTAGTAGAATAAATTAAATGATACATGTAATTTATAAGGATCTAGCGGTCTAAATTAGAGATTTATTTTTAGGTATGATCAGTTTAATACACTAGAATATTGTATATATTTTTGGACTTTTGGATTTTTGGATTTGGATTGTTTTTTTTTCACGTTTTATCTCGTTTACGTTTTATCCCGCATTGCAGGGTAGACAAAGAAGACACTAGGGTTAATACACTACTTTCTCCACTTTCAGTTCAAATTTAAGAGATTGTGTGTTGAGTTGCTAAATTTAACGCCACGCTCTGTGTTACTAGAGTAGAAAAGTAAAAATAATGTAAATTTTCCCTCGAGTTAGAATCGAACTCACTATCATTGTGTTTCGAGTCAGTCGCTGACTGTTTTTTACACTAAACATTATTTTTTTTAAATTTTATTTAAACCTATGATCGATAATCGGAAAAAATATTACAATTAAAATATTATGAAAAAATATGCATAAGTTTGTGCCTCTAACATCTTACTAGTTGAATTCATCAGTAAGCAACAAACTTAATGACAAAATGTATATAATATAATAAGGCTATCGTGGCACAGTAGGTTTTAAGTTTAGATTAAATTTGAATATGTAGTTCACAATATTTTTTTGTTTCAGGTAGTTGGATGGGGCTTCGATACTACAGACCAATTGTCACCTCAGCTCAAAAAAGCACAATTGCCAATAGTATCAGATAGTACATGCATCAAGCGTAAACCTTTATTTTATTCAAAAATTCTTGATGAATATAGATTTTGTGCTGGATATATCGAGAGTGGTATGATAATTATCGAGATATATGTAAATTATAATGAACTGAACACTAGAACTATGGGATCACACTCCATATGATAAGTTATAAAATTATGTATGTAGGTATTTACAATACCTCTAATAAAATGCGGCTAAAGGACTTGCTTTAAATCTATATCAATATTGAGAAAGACAAACGCCCGTTTTCCATTGGTTCTGGAAATTTATTGTTTTATTTGGGTTTCACTAAACTACTCAAGCCACTACTCAAGTTTGAGTCATTACTCAAGCCCAAAATGTTGAAATTAAGTGATTAAACTGGTGATAAGTGACTAGTTTTAAATATGTTAAAAACTAAATTGCCAATTGCCTTTTTAAACTAAGAGTAAATTATCACAAATCCTTTTACAGGAGTTTCCGCATGTAATGGGGACAGCGGCAGCGCTTTCCAAGTCTTCCTTCCGGATCAAATTTCGGGCAAAACGAAGGACAATGCCACAACAACTGGTGCCTGGTACGTCCGTGGGATCGTCTCGTTAACTGTGTCTAAAACAGATACTCCTATATGCGATCCTAATTACTTTGGTGTTTACACTGATGTTGCTAAATATACTCAGTGGATAGATAATTATATGCATAAATAAATAATTCAAATTATTTAGTTGTTTTTTTATACTAATTGTATCTAAAATATATTTATAGTAAAACGGAACTCAGTTAAATGTGTTAATTCTCGGCTAAAACTCTTTATCAGTACGCATTATTTTAAATTAAGCGATTACTAGAACGGATTAATCTAGCCATGCATCTCAATAGTTTCGATTCTATGTTCAGAAACCAGAGAACTTAAACACACGGCTTACACAAGGCACTATGACAGGACTGATATAGTGGCTGGTGTACCTAAAGGTGGCATACTCTCTTCTCTATTTTTTTAGATTTTAAAATTTTATCTTGTCAAGACCTTCTTTAGCCTGATGATTTACAACTCTATAGACATTCATATTACAACTCTAAATTAGCAAGTGCTAATTTCAAGACTGCAGTACGGAACATCAATACCGACTTTGCTCATATAAGAATGGGTGGGTGACTTTATTCGGTCATCTTATTAATCCCTCTAAATCAAAAGCTTTTAAAATAGGAAGTAGGCAGTTACGCGGTAGAATAGATTTTGATAATTTGCCCCTGCGTTGAACTTAATGGAACAAAAATACCTGCATCCCACATAACTAGAAAATTACATTTATAGCAACTGGTAAGTGCATATTAATGAAATTAGAAAATGTTTGCACTATTCTCTGGTCTCTAAAAAACTCAAAAACTTTATCCCGTTCGTACTAAAACTTTTTTCTTTCTCAATCCTTACTTTCTTATCTATATTGGATGACACCTCATTCTATGAAAAATTATTCAGATAGCGTGGTTACGGAATTAACTTCTTAACTCTAAACTGTGGTGGCAATTTATCAGTAAGCCATTTTAAAATCAGATTATATATTAACTTTATGTTATCCTTTTATTTTTCCTTGTCACTTTTATCTATATTCATCCCTTTTTTGGTATAATTCTATATATGTATGTTTATGTTTATTAATTGTATTTTATTTGTATGTTATTATATTACGTTATAAATACTAACGGCTCATACGGCTTATAACCGGCAAGAGTGACAACTACCCCTTTTGTTCTTATTCTTACAGTCAAAATTAAAGAAACGACGAAATAAAAAGGAATTCTGTGTTTAAGTACATAACGTTTATATTATAATGTTTTCTAAAAATATATTGTTCTGGCTAAGAAATCCACAGTTATTCATTTTATCAGAATGTAAATTTATATACTTAGTTTTTAAAAAATTTTATACGTTTCCTAAAAATATTAATATATATATAGTGTTTTAGTTAATACTTATTTTTGTAAGACTCTCCTGTCCACATTTTTATGTTTGGTTTTTTATCAGCATGCCATACTTTTAAGTTAGATTAATGAAGGAGCTCAGGGGAATGTGTGAAGGCAGAAGTTCATATTCGAACTCAAATTCTAATATTTCAAACTAATCCAAATCTGAGGCTGTCGCAGGTGCAGTTGGATACCTTCTCATTGTAAACGTGATTGGTTGTGAGTTTGGTCGAAACTCAGAGGAATTATTATATTAAAGTTATTTTCAGTTTTCCGCTCTGCTGGGACCAAGCGCTGCATTGAGTTCTACTACTCAACACGCAATGTCTCGACTTCAAGCAGAAAATACAACAGAATACCGCGATACTAGGTCTTATCTGAGTATCTGAAATAAGCGCAACGCTGGTTTATAAATTAAGTTAAAAAAATACAAAATAAAAATTAAATTTATTTTTAATTTAT